>OZ057399.1:13700300-13702800 GCA_964056695.1 Melieria picta | reverse complement strand
TGCTTTTTATTAATGAATTATTTATTTAAATAATCTATCGTATAAAGTAATAATAATGATAGAACCATTAAATAATTATTATACAATTATAAACGCAATAAGCCAAAGTAAATGTCTGGAAAAGTAATGATTAAAAGTAATAAAAAGTAATAATAATGAATAAAGAATAATTTAAGCAACTATTTTTTTCAATTAAAAAATTAAATTAAAAAATAAAATTAATTAAATTATCTTTTTAGAGTATAATTCATAAATAAATGGTTAAAGTTTATTAAAATAAATGTATTATTGTTTTTTGTTTATTTATTATATAATTAATTAATTAATTAATCAGTCAATAAAAATAATAATATTAATAATATTAATTATAATACTACTGAAATTATTAATTTTATCGAGTCAACCGATTAAACGAAATTAATTTAATGTTTAATACAATTAACTTTTCAACTAAGTAACTAACAAATTAATCAAATTAAGTATTTTTTTAAGTAATATTATTTGTTTAGCTTCAATGATTTTAATTTTTATTAGTTTTAATTTTGTTTAATTAGTTTTTTTTAATTAGTTTTATTTTATTAAGTAATACAGTGCAAGCTCGGTATTCGCGACTACCCATTATCGCGACGACTTAATTTTTAACACTGCAGGTTCTATAATCGCGACAGTTTACGAAAAACGAGGTTCTATTTTCGCGACTTTTATCTGTTTTTTTTTAATTTTATTACAATGTCTTTAACCAAAAAAGGGAAATCGCCTCTTTTTGGTATATTAACCTTTTTGGATTTTTAAGCCGACAACAGCACTATATGAATTACTGTTATTTTAAAAAATTATTTGCCAAAAAAGCAACTCAAAATCTCCAACTTCTTTAAAAATGTTTAAAATGTAAATATATCAGTTAAAACAATTGTAATTTTAAAAATTACATACAATTTTTCAACAAAATTTTGGGTTCTGTTATCGCGAAAATTCGGTTTTCGCGACATGTCTGGTTTTTAATTAGTCGCGAAAATCGAGCTTGCACTGTAATATTTTTTAAGCTTCAATTAATTATTTCCATTAATTGAACCCATTAAATTAATTCAGTAAATACGTATCAATCTAATAAATTGGTCACTTCATTGAATAATGCAATCTATTTTAATAATTAAATTATCTCCTTAACTTGTGTTATTTGAATTAACTTCTTTGCTCAGTGCCAAAATATTTAAATTAAATGAACTAATTAATTAAGTAATCGTTATTGTTTAAGTTCAATCAATTAATAATTTAATTAAATTGAGTCCATTTAATTAATTGATTAAATACTTATCAATTTATCATAATTAATTAACACAATCCATGTATTAAATTTATCAATTGTATTTATTCTATTAACGTCTTGACTTGCTAAATAACAAATTAAACTAAACTAATGGAATAATTTGTGTTTTAGTTTAAATAATTCAATTAATTCTCTGATTAAATATAATCAATTTAGTTATTTGATAAAATTTATTTAATTCATAAATTTATTCTATTATCCGAATTTAATTCTTTACCCTAACCAACGGACAAATCAAATTAAAAAATTAATAAAATTTGTTGTTTTTAAGTTCAGTCAAGTACTTTAAGTAACTGAATCCTTTTATTTAATGGATAAAATACTATCAAGTTTAACGAACTGATCAAATTTATTCAATTAAATAATCAATTGTATAAATACAAATACTTGCTCAACTGACTAATTCACAAAATTAATTAAATTAATTTCATTTGTTAATTAATTAATTTTTGTTAATTCATTAATTGATTTAATGTATTAGGTAAATCCTTATAAATTCAGGTAATTGACCCACCTTTTTTAATTTTTTAATCAATTATATTTATATAATTAATTACCTAACAACTCATATTAAATACTCATTTATTTAATTAATTGATCAAATTTTTTAACTCCATTTGTTTAATTTAATTGACTCTTTAACTCAAATGATCAAATTTTTTAACTCCATTTGTTTAATTTAATTGACTCTTTAACTCACTAATTAAAAACTATTTAATTATTATTTAGTTTTATATTATTATTTTATTATTTATTTTATTATTTATTTAATTTTTTTTTATTTTTATATTATTATTTTATTATTTATTTTATTTTTATATTATTTTCAATTATTGTTTCATGATTATGAAATAATTTTTTTAGTTTTAGTTTTTTTTTTAGTTTTTGTTTCAGTTCAACTAGTTAATCGAATACATTAAATTAATTGATTAAATACCAATAATTTCAACTAATTGATTAAATTTATAGGAATTAATTACCTATGGTATTAATTTAGTTAGCTCCTTAACTGGTTTATAAATTCAATTAAATTAAATTAATTAAATTAATTTTTTTTTCAGTTCAAATGAATACTTGAATTCATAGAATTCATAGATGAAATACTAGCTTCTTTACTTAATTGATAACATTTATTTAATTAACCAATTCTAATAATTTCATTTATAATCAATT
>OZ057399.1:13550300-13695300 GCA_964056695.1 Melieria picta | reverse complement strand
ACATTAAAAATTATAAAAAAAAACTTTTATATTGCCGCCCAAAGTTTCTCAGCAGGCAAATGAGTCCGAATAGGTATGTCCTTGCTCACTCTCTGTCAATCTTAACCTGAATATTTAATTTCTTCCAATCTTTGAGAAACTTTTTAGGATCTGTCAGCGATTTCATTGGATCTGTGAGACATTTCATTCACATAACAACTTTAATATTATCACCCAACGATTGTCAGCTGCCTGCTGAGGCTCAATGGGTGTGTCCTTGCACAATCTCATTCGCAACAATTCCCTTTTGCAATGCTTTTAATTAAGAAACTTTTTCCCTGCCATATGTTAGGAAAATGCCGTCGTCCATAGTTGAAGGTACGCGGGCAGCTTTGCGCTGGGCGAGCAAAGCTTTAAAACAACATAAATTTTATAGAAGTTCAGGTCTCAGCACTTGCTGGCGCTGCTCGGTGCCTGTTCCGATTCTAAGCTATTTGCGTTAATACGCCGAAGCGCGAGCGCAAAGCTGCTCGAAATGCAACATTCAAACTCACGTCGAGTGTTGGTTGGTGGCAAAGTTTGAAAAGCGTTTGAGCGGAGTGTGTTGCGCTGAGATGAAATGAGCTGAGCTCAGCTGAGCTCCGGTGTAGGCGATGGGCGGTGAGTGCAATTGGGTTACGTGCTGAATTTTCAATGCGTGTGTGTGTGTGTGTGTGTGTGAATGCTATTTGTGCTAACAGTTGCCGAACAAAAGTTTCTCACATTGTAACAGTTTAAAGTGTTTGAATATGAATAGAATGGCAATAAAAGTAGCAAAAAATTAAGCAAGGAAATGTGAGAAATTGTTGGCTGTTTGAGTGGAAAGTGAATGCTGATGCAAGTGGTTGAAGAAGAGAAAGAAGGAGAATATGAGGAAGATGAAGGAAGTCTTAAATAAGTGTTAAGTGTAAGGAAGAGGGCAAACTTAGTAATGAGAGCAGAGAGAGGGTGCAGGGCGGTTAAAAGGGCAACAAATATGAAAAGAACAGTGTGCGGTTGGAGCAGCGGTGATGAAGGAGTTGACTAAAGATCAGAAGAAGCCAATAACAGTTCCAAGTGTGGCAAGATAAGGAATGCAAGAGCCATGAAGCACAAAAAGCAACGATAAGACTGGAAGAATATTGCTTACTTGCGCTTTTGTTTCTTTTTTTTAATGTTCTTTTAACCCTTTTGCTATTTTGTTGCCATATGGCAACATGCTACTTTGTGGACGTCTGCATCCTCTATGGTTGCAAGAATACGTTTT
Organism: Melieria picta; assembly: GCA_964056695.1. Classification (NCBI taxonomy): domain Eukaryota; kingdom Metazoa; phylum Arthropoda; class Insecta; order Diptera; family Ulidiidae; genus Melieria; species Melieria picta. Next base: position 13,694,036 of record OZ057399.1, on the reverse strand, counting down.
TTGTTGTTCCTTAGAATAGTTTGAAGTTTTAGGAAAAATACGAAATTAATAAACTGAATAATTAAGTTTAAAGAAGAGAAGTATACCCTTTTTTTAATGGTATATCTTGAAATAGTAAAGGAAGAAGAAGCAGAAAAAATTAGATAACTTTTTTAATTTGACGTTTTCTTTCAATTTAGATACTTTTTTTTTAATTTTGCCTGAAGTAAATGAAGAATTATTCAAATTTTCGTTATGCATAAAAAGTTTTATGTTTAAGTAATTAATACAGCCACAACGATGTGATTGCTCTCATAGAAAAACACTCTAAAATACAGGGTCCGAGTATACAAATTTAAAAATTGTTTATGGATTGTTGCTAATATAACCACATAGAAGCCTAAAACGTAAAATTAAAAATTTTAACTTTCCCCAGTAAAAACCTGTATCGAAAGGGTTAACACTTGAATGCCTCCATTTATTCATCTTTAGTTGTTTCATTGCAGCTCTATTTGAAAAAAAATAAAACAAAAAATCTTTTGTGACTTTAACTATTTTGTGAAACCAAATTCAATACAAAAATTAAAAATATTCTTAAAAAAATTAGTACTTCTAAATATTGTGTAACATTATTTCCTCATATGGGTACTTAAGAAGGATGGGATTGAATGTTCATTCCAGTGTTAAGCAACTTTAGCGCGTTTTTATGCAATTCACCTGCAAAAGGCAGCTAATTTGTAACTACCAAAACAATCGCATACTTTTAATGCCTGCCAATTTTTTTAAGAGTTGCAACAACAACAACAACAACTGGAAATGAAAGAACAAAAAATACATACCTAATAAATAAAAAACAAAAACAATGAGAAGAACAATAAACCTATAATTGAGCTTTTCAGCCAGTTTTTCTTGTCATCATGCGCCGTTGCGGTTGTACTGCTTATTGTTGTTGTTGTTGTTGCTTTCTGTGCTCACACAACTCATTTATTGTTAGCGAACGCTTTGTAGATTGCAAGACTTTGAGTGTAGCAGAAGCGCCAAGAAAGCTGCCGCTTGCAACATATCGTCGTCGCCCCGCAGCTCTCCCGGGACCCTCGCGCAGCGCCTCAAGTTGCTCGGCAATTTTGCAGCACGAATTACCAAACCATCATTCATCAAGCAAGCGTCGGCAACGGCAGCGACAAACAGAATATTTGCAAAGCGAACACAGGAAGGTTGAATGCAGCGAAGTGAAGTGCAGAGCAGTTCTTTTGTATGCACACAAAAAATGAGCAGATTTTGCGCTGCAACTACAACAATAACAACAACAATAGAACTGACAATAAAACACCCGAAGAAAGCTGGAAGTGGTAGCGAGAAAAAACACCGCACTGCGCTTCCGCATGCATCCAGTTGCTCTCCTGTCCTCACCACATCCCGCTGGAACACTGCAGTCGGGAACAGTTGGTCGACAATGCACTTTGTGTTTGTTGTTGTTGTTTGTCTCCTTTATTTTTGCGGAAGGTTTTAGTGTGTATATGTATGTGTGTGTGTGTGTGTTTGCAGCTCCTCGCAGTGCGGTGCGTGGGGGGTGCGAGGTGGCAGCATGAGGGCCGCGTTGGCATTATACGTTTGCCACTTTGATGCAATTTTTTGCCTTTTTTATGGCCACATTTGTTATTGTTGGTTGTTTTGCTCGCTTATTCGTGTAGCTGGATTGGTTGGTTGACTGGTGTTTTTGTTGTTGTGTTTGGTGTTTGCGAGCGCCGCTGCGACTGCGATTGTGAGTGGCAGAGTGCGCCCATCTAGGAGAGTGTGCGTGAGTGTGTTTGTGTGTGTGTGTGTATGTCCGTTTGGATTCTGTCGGTGCTCACATTACTGAGTTTAGCTTCGAGTTTTGGTTTGTAGGAATTCGGCTGCGCTGTTCTTTCCCTACCACTTTCTGTTGGCCTGGTAGCGAACGACTCAAACTGAGAGAGAGATAAAAGCATCTCGGGTACCGTTTCGACTGTGTGTGCGGCCGCGGCAGCATGCAGGCTCAATGATAAGGTTTGGCACGGCCGCCTTCGCATTTGGCGCTTCTGGCAGCGCGGACACGCGGCACTGGGGATGCTGCGGAAGGTGTTGCGAAAAATTGAGAACACCACAGAACGAGATACTTTTCCGCCGAGTCGCTGTTGTACACATGAAAGGGGCACGTAGGCGAGAAGGGGGTTGTAGTGTAGATAGGCGTGGGGTGGGGCAGAGCAGAGCGAGAAGATGATAGCGATTCACTTTGAGTTGGGGAACATACACTTAATTGGGAATTTGTTTGGAATAGTTGAGTTCAAATCGAAGAAGCTTGAGTGGTTTTTTCGAGTGCTAAGCAAAACTATGAAGGCTTTGGCTTTGACAAAATATATAAAAAGAAAACTTGGAAAATGTTTTGCTTTTAAATACATGTGTTTGTAAAATTAATTTTTAAAATTAATTTATAGTTTTTATTCTTTGGAAAAATACTTTAAAAAAAAAGTATTATAAATTAGCATTGTTGGTTTTTCAAATATTTTTTGCTTTCTATTAACAAAATATCTTATGAATTAATTATTGCAAACAGTTTGGTTTAAGCTCTGCAAATTTCCTAACAAAAACCCTTTATTTCAAAGAACATTTTATTCTAAAATTAAAATAATGAAATTTCAAATAATGAATAGAGATTTCAAATAATTTTATTTTCTTCAAAGGTTTCTTTGCAAAAATTTGTATTTAAAGATATTTAATTTTTTGTAAATTTTTTTTACATTTTACTTTTTAATTGAATTTTTAATTTTTCTCAATTTAATTTAATTTTTTCTTAAATGTTTTCGTTTCATTTTTTCTGTTATTTTTTGCTTTAAAATAATAATAATAATCCCTCCTTTGAAAACCGTGTGTTTTTTATTTGAAGAAACAGTGTTTTTCGGCTGTATAAATTTTGTAATTTTTTTTATTTTATTGTAATAATGAGAAAATAACTTTAAAAACCTGCAATCCTTCTCGAAACTTATTCCATTTTTAAAAAAGAATTTCATAATTTCCATTTTTGTTTCGTTTTTGTTTTGTTACTTTTTCCCCAATTTTTTGCTTCAAAAATTCCTTCCTTTGAAAACCCTGTGTTTTTTATTTGAAGAAACAGTTTTTTTGGCTGTAAAAATGTCGTAATTTTTTTATTTTATTGTAATAATGAGAAAATTACTTTAAAAACCTGCAATCCTTCTCGAAACGTATTCAATTTTTAAAAAAGAAATTATTCAAAAATAAATATTTTCTTAATATATCGAATTGTGTTGTGATTCTTTTGAAGAGAAAATTTTTTCATCAAAAACGGGTAATTCTTGAATATGTTCAAATCGTTTTTCCAAATTTTTTTTTGTTTTTCTTTTTTGTTTTAAAAAATGTTCCTCCTTGCAAACATTTTGGCATTCTTTTGTCGAAAATGTTTTTGTTTTTGCTGCCAAAACTTCTGTTAGTTTTTTTATTGTTATATTTACAAAATCTTTTTTTGCCACAAACAACAGAGGATTTTTTAGGAATAATGGCAATATTATTTTTAAAAACTGCAATCTTTCTCCAAATTAAATAATTTTTAGAAACAAATTTTTCGAATTCTATCTAATTTTTTTCTTTGAAAATGTTTTTATAAAAAAAAAGTTTATTCTTGGAATTGTTCCCGTTGTTCAAAGTTTTTTTAGTTTTTCGTTGTTTTTTGTTTGTTTTGAAAAAGCTTTCTTCTTTCAAAAAAAACATTGTTTTTCTTTAGTCGAGAATTATTTTTCTGTGCTGTAAAATATTTTGAATTTCGTTTTTTTTTTTGTATTTACAGAATATTTGTTTGCTATAAACAACAGAGGAATACTAAACTTTTCAATCCTTCTATAAATTGAATAACTTTTCGAAAAAAAGTCATTAAAAAATCTATATTTGCTTAATACAATTTAATGTATGTTTTTTAATAAATAGGCCTCTTTTGAAGAGAATATTTTTTCATAAAAAATTAAATGAATTATTATTAAATTTGTTCTGTTCTTTAAAGTTTTTTCAGTTTTCTTTGTTTTGTTTTGTAAATACTTTTCTTCTTTGAATAACATTTATTTCGCTCTTGTCGCAAAAGCTTTTTTTGGTGTAAAAAATTTTGTATATTTTTGAGTTTATGGTAAAAATTAAAAAATATTTTTGTGCCACAAACAACAGAGGCATTTTTAGAAATATTGAAAGCTTGCCTTTAGAAACTTTCAATTCTTCTCGAAATAACTTTTAGAAATAAAGTCATTCAAAAATCTATCTTTTCTTAATACAATATAATATAATTTTTAAAATAATTGGGCTTCCTGTGAAGATAATTTTTTTCATAATAAACTGTTTTTTCTTGAAATATTGTCTGTTCTCCAAATTTTTAAAAAAATTTTTTTTTTTTGTTTCGAAAAAGCTTCCCTGCTTTAAAAGGTTTTGCTTTTCTTCTATTAAAAGTATTATTTCTTTGCTGTTAAAACTTCTGTAATTTTTTTATTTTATTGTTGAATTTTCAAAATCTTTTTTTTTTTAACGGACATTTTTTTAGAAATAATAAAAAAAAAATTGTTATTTGCTATCCTTCCCGAAATTAAATCATTTTAAGAAAAAAAGTCATTAAAAATCTATCCATTTTTAATACAATATAAATAATAATATAATACAATATGAAATTTTTGTAGAAATAATAAAAACAAATTTTTTTAATTTGCCATCCTTCTTCTTAAGAAAAAAAGTCATTCAAAAATCTATCTTTGCTTAATAAAATTTTTTTAATAATTGGGATTTTTTAAGACAATATGTTTTCATATAAAAACAGTTTAGATATTCTTGAAAGTTTTTCGGTTCTCCAATTTTTTTCAGTTAATCCTTTTTTTATTTCTAGACAATTTTCCTTTGAAAAATTTTTTTTGCTGTCGAAAGTTTTTTCCTGTAAAAATTGGGTTTTTTGAATTGAGTTGTTTAATTATTAAATTTACACAATATTTTTTTTGCCATAAGCAACATAATACATAATGTTTTACAAACAATGAGAAAACGAATTAAAAGAGCTGCAACTCTTGTTGAAATTTAAATCGTTTTGTAATAACATTTTTCGGAGTTTTTGGGAGTTCTGAATGTGAATTTCACATAGAACAGTGTTTGGTTGTCGAATCAATTGTGCCTTGAAAGCGTTATTCAATCAGTTTCCCGCCATTTGATGAACATATAAAAACCAAAATAGTTATAAAAACTTAACATTGGGCCAGTTCTTCTCAAACGATTCTTTTTCTCGCTCGATTTTGAACACCAGAAATATTCGAGACTTCGTGCTGGCGGCAAATTGTTGCGCTCTTGACCTCCAAAAGCTGCCAACGAACTGATTCACTGACCTCTAACTGTAAACAAATACCCGCATAATGTGAGCGCAACAGTTATAGCAACAACAAAAACAATAAAAAAAAAACAACTTGACTGCAATAATGCAATAAAAATAAAGTCGCTAGCGTCGCTGAGAAGATGCGACAGCAACCAGCTTCCAGAAGACAACAGAACAAACGCCACAGACCAGAAGATTAAAGAAAGTTGTTGAATTTGTTGCCAGCAACAGAAAGAGAAGAAGAAAAATATGAAGGCGCATGCACGGAACAAAAATGTGAAATACACCCGCACACTTGGCTGGCAGCAATGTTTAAGTGTCGCTTGTGCGACGTAAAACGCGTCGGCCGCAATGCGTGGGACGAGTGAGGCGGCGGCGACAACAAATCACAGACGCACCACGAAATCATAAAAGCCCAGGTCAGGCGGCGGCTCGTTGATGATATGAATAAGACGAGAAATATGCAGCAACAACAATAACAAAAAATCCAGAACCACAACAATAACAACAACAGCGGTGCTGCATTGTCAACGCTAAATGACTTGAAGAAGTTATAAACAAGTCGGCGACGGCGGCGCGACTGCGCGGCTGCGCTTCCTCATGCGCCAGGAAAGCAACAATAAAAGAAAATGCAGTTATGCTTTGTGTCGATAGATGAGTGTGTATGTGTGTGTGTGTGAGTGTGTGAGTGCGCGCATTTAAGTGCACGAAAAAATGCGTTAAACCGTTAACGCTTCGGTCAACTGCCAATGAAAAGCAACAAACGTACTGCAACAATAACAGCGGCAACAACAAACATGAGAAGTTGTTGAAATACACGTTGACTGCACACACACACACACACATGCACACACTTACACTCGCAGCTATATTTCACCACTCAGCCGGCGAGTAAAAGCGGAAAGCGCATGTTGTTGCTGCTTTTATTGTTGTTGTTGTTGTTGTTGCTTCGCTCCACATATGCAAATGCCGTACGCAGCTCAAATTAAAATGCAATCTGGCACTGTGCAGCGCATTTTCGTCTTCGTCTCCGTGCCTCGGCTACGACTTGGCGGCTGCGCGTCAGTGTGACTGATGTTGTTGATGGCTGGCAGCAATAGTTGCTGGCTCGGCGTGGCAGTAGTAGGTGATGTTGCCGATGACTGTGCAGCTTTTGAATAATACTCAAATCTGCTTTTCATTTTTCTGCCGCAAGTCTCTATGTGTGTGTGTGTGTGTGTGTGGAAATTCTTTCATAATCAGCCAACAGCAGCAAAACTCGTCTTTAATGCTTCTTTTTGTTTTTTTTTTTAGGTCAACTGCGCATTCTTGTATTGGTGGCCACACTTGAAATGGGTTAATTATACGAGTGGTCCAATACGTTGGCTGTGTAAGCTGCATAACTGTGCAGACAGGTAGTGAAAAATTTGCGGCTGGATCAACAAAACGCCAAGTCATGCCGACTTATTTTCATACATATATACATACTAATATATATTATCTGTATGTATGTACGGTGAAATGAAGGGTACTACAAGGCAAAAAGTCAAAGTGTTAGGCTTTGTTTCATGGTTTCAAATGCTTTAATGTTTTCTCCTCGAAAGCTTTCATTGTGAATTGCGGCTCAAGGCGGAAGTGCCACTTTGGCACATAAATAAGTATGGCGTAGAATTTTTATTGAAGTTGTAAAATGATGCAATGATGAGGCTGAATATTCGTCTTTGGCTTCGGTATTCGACCAATTTTAAATCTTTGGCTTCGGCCCTCTAATGCAAGTCAATTTGCTCTGTTCCGAAGTATTTTAACTAGTGTCCAACCGAAACATCTTTTTTGTGCCGAAACCGAATTTCGGTTTTTTTAATATTCGGCCGAAACCGAAACTAGTTGAAATAAAAATCACAATATCAAGCATTTTTTAAACAAACGAATTTTACATTAAGTAAATAAAGAACAACCAAACAAACATAACATAAATAAATAAATACTTATTAATAAAAACAATTTATTCATTTTTTAAAAACATAAACATGAAAAAATCACTCTTTCATACCTTACTCGCTAATATTCAAAATTAAATCATTTAATATTATATGCTAAAAAAAAGTTTATTTACATTGGTGGCATCTAAATTACTCCTCCTTTCGCTATATATCCGCTACACAATAAAATGTAAACAAATATTCTAGAAAGTTTCGTTTTCGGATGTTCAGCCATTTTTTGGCCGAAACTGAAACCGAAACCACTTATTTGGGCCGAAACCGAAACGGAATATTCGGTCGGACACTAATTTTAACAAATATCAGATTTTTTCGATATTTCGGAATCAAGATTGCTATTAATATAAATGATCTCCAATCAGCTATTTGTCGATTGAATTGTTAGCTTTTTTGTTAAAAATGGAACTCTAAGACTGTTTTTGGTTGTTTTTATTAACCCTTATGTGTATGCTGGGGTACCCGGATACCCCAGCCCACTTTGATACTGAAATTTTATATACTTGCGGTGAAACTTCATGACAACTCCCAAAATGGTATTATGTCTTTATTTTCGAGTGTTTGATTCCATTTAGTTGCTGTGGCACCCAGGTAACCCAATACATTTTTTATGGAGTTGCATGGATTTCTTAGATATTTCGTGTAAGTAAAACTTTCTAAAGCAAATAATTTGTAATAGAACAATTTTATCAACAAATAATGGCAGCCGTTTTATTTGTTTGGGCTCGTAAAAGTCGGCTAGCATCGTTATCGAAACCTATAAAACGTAAAAAATTTTTTAACCTGTCGAAAGACAGCTTTAAAAACGGCAAAATCTCTTACAGTGCGAACAAAAAGTGAGAAATTTTCATACAATACAATTTGTACTGGGGTACCCCATCATATGGGTAAGAGTGTTCTTTTTTAACCACACACACTAGGGTTAAAATATTTATATATATTCTTTAATTAATTCTTAAGTAAAACAAAGAAATGAATAAAGGAAGAACGGCTAAATTTGATCCGTTTTTTTCTTTAAAAGAATTATTATTAGTATTCGGCTTCGTCATCGACCTAATATTTTAGTTATGCCGAATATTCTGCTTTGGCTTCCGGTCGGACACTACTTACCAACATTTTGTTATAGTCAAAATGACTCAAAAAATTTGCTGTATGTTTTATACTTTTAAATCAAACCCTATTCAGGCTTCAGTGTTACCCTCTTCCATTGAAAATTCAATTTTTTTAATTAGATATCAAATTAGTTTTAAGAAACACACATACTTATAAATAAAAGTTAATTCGCTTCAAGACCAATCTTTGCCTTAAAAACAATTTTTTTTTTTAACAAAATTTTCAACCATTTTTTTAATGTTCAGTAAACTTATCAGTAAACTTAGTAAACTTATTTTTCTAAAAAAATGCTTTTTAATATTCAACCAATCATTAGGTTTATGTGGGAACTGGCAAAGTTAGTGCAATGTCAGAGGCTACCGATTTTCATACGCCAGCTGTCAGGGGCGGATTCAGAAAAATATTTCGGGGGTTTCAAAAAGTTATTCCTTAATATTCATAAAATGCCAAAAAATTCCTTTTAATTTGTATGTAGTTTTAAAGTCGATCCTAATATTTCGGGGGGTTTCAACCGCCAAAACCCCCTGAATCCGCCACTGCCAGCTGTTTAGATCAAAATTTTCTGAATCTAATTCCAATACGAACTCAATTCTACGAAACTTGTTCACTGAACTGAGCATAACTACTCGTAATCGGGTTTCGGCCATCTTTAAAAATTATCTAAAATGGCCACTGCATTGTGCTCCTTTTTCTATCAGTGACGTTAAGTGTCGACAGGACTTCTAATTGACCGCGACTTCGATCCGAGATCACCGAAACGTACGAAACACGTTGCCAAAATTGTGGTTCCTGTAGACAAACATTAATAGGCAAAATCTTGCTGTACTGTGCACCCCTTTTCTATCCAGTCAAATCAAGCCCCGACAGGACTTCTTCGAGTCCTACCAACAGAAACCACAGTATCTGTGAAACACGGTGCCAGAATTGTGGTCCCTGTACACAAACACTAATACCAACACAAAAGCCTTCTACTCTTTTTCATTCAGTAAAGTCCAGCGTCACCAAGACTTATTTACGTACTTGGTTCTTCCAGCACAGATCGCCGAAACGTACGAAACACGGCGTCAAAATTGTGATCCCTTTAGGCAAAATATTTTATTAAAAGTCAATAAGTCGCACAGAATTGGAAACGTGTGCCTCATCTAGCGGCCTGAAAGAGTAGTTGGCATAATTCGCTAGATAAAAGTTCGGTGGATCAATGATCTAGTTTAGGTTAGGTTATAAAAGGGGTGTGTGTGCGGCATGCACTTCTACTTGGAGATCCTGTGGACAATGGACCCAATGGACATGATGCTCACTTCATTTCAGAACTACGGTGCCCTTTCCTGTATGTAAGATTCTCTGTCAATCGAAACGGAATCTTTTGGGAACCATTTGGACTTAGTGAAGAAATTGCGTAGATCAGTGTCTACCGAGGAACCTGGTTTAAGAGTTCGCTTTGCTGTCCCGGCAAGGGCTAATTCATTCGCTTGGTCGTTCTTTTCGATATTGCTCTGTCCAAGAACTCGTAGACACAGCGTAGATTTAGTCTGCAGTGTCTTATGCCGCTCAGTGCGTTTCGATCCAAATGCAGCCTGGCTTCAATCAATGATCTATCAGAAGAAGCATTGTCAACGCTGTAAGGTAGAAAGATCCAGAGTTTAACACAAACCTGTAGTCAGAAGATTTAAATACACTTTTCGACGGTGTTCAAATCCGAGGGGACACAAGGACATCAATATATGTTGACTTCTTGGAGCATCGTCGAAACATGGCATGAGTGAGGGCATGGTACAGATACTTCTTCAGTAATTGTTCAATAGGTTTTCTTCAGAGATTTTAGATCCAGGTCCACTAGGAATCTTGCCCCCAGGGCACTGAGTCGGTGTTCCTGCAGAGCAGAGTAGTCAAGTTAGGAGAGAGTTTATGAATTTCAAAAAGAAAGACTATTCAGAAAGTCATCGTCATGTTTAGATTCCGAGACCAAAATCGTTATACATACATTGTTGTATGTGTAATTGTTGTACAAACCAATGTGGAATCTCACTTATGAACAAAAATGTTACACTCTTTATGCACTTCCGTCCTCACTACTTCCTGATGACGATTTTGTGTCTTGTCTCGAGTGTTTGGCTTCGTCTCATGGCCGCTATCACATTACGTTGCTTCTTGTAATCGCTCAGTACTCATGCACTCGATTTTGACAGCGCTAACGACAACGTTTTGCTTTCTTATTTTATGAACTTCCGTTTTTTGGTGGCACTTTCCGCACTCAACTCTGTGTGAGCTGAGTTTTTGTTTGTTTTCAACTGCAGCTCTACCTGCGCTTCTGCCTCTGAAATATGAAATATGTGTCTGTGTGTGTGTAGGTGTGTGTAGAATTTTCGGGTTACTTCCGGCCGTTTATCTGTTAATTTGTCACGAAAATATTCCACACGCCTTCGAGCATTGAACGTTGACCGTGAACGTTGTGTGTGCTGCGCTTTGTTGTTGTCGTCGTTGGATCGCTAAAGGCGCGTTCAGCCAGTTGAGAAGTGTTGCAGAAAGAGCGCGAGAGGCACAACGGGGCGACTGGTTGAAATGTGCTCGCCACGCGGACATGCGGTGATTTCTGTTGTGACTGCTTTCTGTAGCGACAGCAAAATTTGTTGCCTTTGAATTTGTGAGCCGTTTGTGTGCGGTGCTAAAGGTTGCACACTGCCAGCCAGTCAGACAGAGTCATTGGCTCATTTGCATTACAATGTCCAGTATGTAAATAGTTTTTGTTGTTGTTGTTCTTGCTAGTTTTTGTCATTGATAGGTGCTAACGGTGTTAAATTTGTTATTGTGATGTGCGCTTGTTTTTGTTGCTGCCAATGCGCAGTTTTTGTTCGCTTTGTGATTTTCATTAGATAAATAATGGGCAGCAATTAATGTGAAAACAATATTTTCACGAGCTTTTAACCCTTTCAGAATGTGCGAGTATTCTGAATGCTTTATTTTTGTTTTTTTTTTAGCACAGTAAGTGGAAAATCGTCAAAGAAACCTGAATCTATATTGGTTTCTCCCAGCATTCCGGGTTCTTCTTGACTAACTTGACTAATAACAATTTCCTATTCAGGTATTTGCCCAAGCGGATCACATTAAGTTCATGACTAGTCATCCGGGAATCTGCAGTTATTGTTGACCTCATTGTCTCATCACCTTCGAAGCACAATTCCACAGGTTACTCCCTCGACAAGGTTTAACTGTGCCAGCTGTCTACTGCAACTAAGAGCTCTTCAATAACGACTAAGAACTCTTTCGGCTCATTAGTTCCTTCAAGACTGACTACAGTTGGTCATTCCAATCCACCTATCGCGATGCACTGAGGCCACTCAACTGGGTCTAACTGTACCAGTTGTACACTCAGTATTCTAAAATATCTCCGATCAAGACTAAGAATTCTTTCGGCTCATTAGTACAGTCAAGACTGACTACAGTTGGTAATTTCAATCCACCCATCGCGGAGCACTGAGGCCACTCAATTGGGTCCAATTGTGCCAGTTGTACACTTAGTCGTCTAAAAGATCTCCGATCAAGAGTAATAACTCTTCTGGCTTCGCTGCTCGTTAGTACCTTAAAGCTGCCCAAGACAGTCGATCATCCCAATTCATCTATCGCGGTGCACTGAGTTCCCTCAATTAGGTCCCATTGTGCCAGTTGCACACTCAGTGACCTAAAAGATCTCCGATCAAGACTAAGAACTCTTCTGGCTTCGCTATCCACTAGCACCTTTAAGGCTGCCCAAGATTGACTACAGTCAATCCCAGTTGTACACTCAGTCGTCTAAAAGACCTCCGATCAAGACTAAGAACTCTTCTAGCTTCGCTATCCACTAGCACCTTTAAAGCTACCCAAGACTGACTACGGGTTGGTCATTCCATTCCACCTATCCCGGTGCACTGAGAACACTCAACTGGGTCTAACGGTACCAGTTGTACACTCAGTATTTTAAAATATCTCCGATCAAGACTAAGTATTCTTTTGGCTTCGCTGCTCGTTAGCACCTTTAAGGCTGTCCAAGACAGTCGGTCATCCCAAACCATCTATCGCAGTGCACTGAGTTCCTTCAACTGGGTCCAATTGCGCCAGTTGTACACTCAGTCATCTAAAAGATCTCCGATCAAGGCTAAGAACTCCTCTGGCTTTGGCGTCCATTAGCTCTTTTAAGGCTTCCCAGTTGTACACTCAGTCACCTAAGAGATCTCCGATCAAGACTTAGAATTCTTTCGGCTTCGCTGCTCATTAGCACCTTTAAGGCTGCCCAAGAGAGTCGGTCATCCCAATCCATCTATCGCGGTGCACTGAGGGCATTCAACTGGGTCTAACTGCGGCAGGTACACTCAGTCATCTTAATGATCTCCGATATAGACTAAGAACTCTTCTGGCGTCGCTACCCACTAGCTCCTTTAAGGCTGCCCAAGACTGACTACGGTTGGTCATCCCAATCCAACTATCGCGGGGCACTGAGGCCACTTAACTGTCAACAAGATCCTCGACCCTTGAACTGGTTAGTCCAATTCATGGTTTAGGTTCACAAAACTCTTGTTCCGATACCTTCTCAGCTAGAATATCTTCCAGCCTCTTTAGAGGTTATCATCGACTGCTGTTTGCATTTAATAATCTCCCGAGTATTCAGCGCTATAAGGAAGTTCTTATTCCACTGGTTTGGCTCTCAATGAGTTGATCCAATTAGTTCCAGCATCTCTGCTTGGTAAATCGATACCAAACCTTAAGGATGCAGAGTGCATCTAACTAAGGTTTATTTCTTCTCAGCTCCTGGCCAGCCATTTATCAGCGATTAATTCGTAACAATAATAATGTCCTTCCTCTCATTCTTCTTGCTTAGGAGTTGGTCTTGAATTTGTTTCGTTAAAAGAGTTTCTGGCGCTAGTTTTGGAAGAGTTAGTTTTGAGTTGTTGAAGTAACATTTGCTCCAAAAAATTAATTTTGAATTCAATTTAAAGTTAAATAGTTAGTTCCTGTTAGGTAGATGTAGAAGTTAGTAGAATGTTTTTGAGCTGTTGTTGTTGTTGTTGTTATTTATTTGGTATAGTAACTTCGACCCCGTTTTTCATGTGGGCTTTCAAATTAATAATTCGACTGTCAATGTTGTCTTTATGCGCACAATAAAAAAAAACAAAAATAACAACCACAAAAAATCAAGCAATTTAATTTCAAGTTAACCGCAAAGTTGACCGTGTTTGACGTCTGCCTGAATCGAAGCACATTGCAAGGACTCAAGCTGCAGTTTAATGCAAATTGCATTGACACGTGTTTGAGCAGCGCATAACAACAGCATTTTGAGATATGGTCAAGCAGGATGTCACAACAACAAGAATGCAGCCAAAAAAGGACAAATTTAAAAAAAAAAATTGTCAGCTGTTGCTTGGGTCCCCAATTGAGAGGTTTTTATTGTTGTTTTTATTGTTGTTGTCGATATTATCTGCAATTAAGTAATACGCGTTTAGGTGCAGCAAAATATTGCGCTTCGCTGTCGTTGGTGACTGCTGTCAAAGCAACACAAAAAACGTGGCTTTATGTTTTTTGTTTTTTTTTTTTTATTAAAAACGTACATCAACAATAACAACAAAGCGAACGCGCACAATTCAAATATCAATGAAGGTGCAGACAACGAAGCAAAAGGTAATTGAGGCAAAAATGCACATGTCCTGCGCGTACATCTGTACCTACGCATCCTTGCAACATAAGCTATGAAAAAAAAACACGAAAGGAAAGGAAACGCCAGAGCAAAGAGAAGACTGCGCTCAGCGGCAGCTGCAACGAAAAAAAAAAACAAAACCAAGACTGTTCTATAAAGACGCAGCAAAGGCACGAAAACGCATGAAAAAGGACATTCTCAAAGGACATTCGCAGTAGCGAACTGCACAATTGTTGCCCTATTTCTGTGTTTTGTTGTTGTTTTTTTTCTAAACCAGAACACAATATTGGGGGCCTAACTATTGCTAACTATGCGTGCATGTGTGTGTGTGTGTGTGTGTGTGTGTGTGTGTCGCTTTTAGATGCCCGCCGGCGGTGCCTGACTGCTTAATAGCCAAAAATATCTCTTAATGCCCACAAATATTTCATAAGAAATCATCCCCTATCATAAGCGACAATACAGCGCAGGCAGTTAACAACAGCCGAACAACAACTACAACAACAATAAAAATTGAAAAATATTATAAACAACGCCAGGTAAGTGCGACGCACCATTCATGCAATCGCACTGACGACTGCCGACTACTAAAATCGAGTTCGAGTTGAGCTCACACGTGACACGCGTCACCGGCACAGCCGACTGCCACCGAACAGCCGGCAACTGCCACAGCCACAGTCACAGCCACTGCATCGGTGTGCGCTCTCCCCTAATCGATCGCATACGGTGCCCCCGCACGCCACGGCGCATGCGTCCGTTCCAGCCGTTGCCGCTGCCGCTGTCGCTTGTTTTATTTTCACCTTTACGGCTGCATTTTCACCTTTGTTGCACGCACCGCGCTCAGCTGCCGCTGTGACCGTCTCTCTTCCTCACCCCCACCGCTTGTCGCTTGTTGCGCGAGTGTTTCCCATTCTTTCTGGTCGCTTCTTGCCGTTGACTGCCGCCTTTTATTTATTTGCTTTCATTTGCTGTCTGCAGTTTTCATTGCTTGTTTGGAAAAACCACATAAACCGGCACCCTACATTCCAGCCTATCTACCTACGCGCGCACGCTGCCACCGACACCAACACCAACACCGACAACGACATCACCGGCTGCGACACGGCAGCGGCCCCATAAATAATCTGCCCGCCGAACCGTTTTGAGCGGCGTTGCCATCACTTATTGTGCTGTTAAGAGTCCCTAATCATCGCGCACTCGAGCAAACGGTGGCACTGCGTTGATGCGATGCGGCTGTGTAGCGTTGCATTGTGTGGAATTTGTATAATGCGGAAAATGCATTGGGACAATTAAAAAGTGGTATTAAATACGCACATACAGAGCACAATAGAGCGAAAAAGAAGCTGCAGGCATCCTTAGAGCTTATGCTACTAGAATTTTATCCCGTTAGACAAGACATTTGCGGTTGAAAACTCTCCGAAATATGCCACTTAAGAGACAACTCGTCCTTAGACGTTAAGACTCTGTTTGTCAGAAGTCTGCTGTTTTCATTTACCTACGTCCGTGACTATAGTCTGCCTCACCATGAGAAGGTCCTCAATGGTCCACAATCGAGCCCCTTTTCGTTCCCTAAGCAAAAACACTTCGTCTTTAAATATCCTGACTTAACTTGAGTAGGTCCTTAATGGTCATTTAGACCCCGGCTAATGTCCTGCCATTCATCAGAGATCCATCCCTAAAAATACTAATGTTGTTCCAATCAAAACACGAGCCCCTTTTCGTTCCCTACACAAGTCATCCAAAGATCTGCTGTAGTCATGGCCCTCCTTTCCGTTGACAACATCTTGCATCAACTTGAGTAGCTCCGTAATGAACCACAACTCATCTTCTTGTATGTCATCTATTGTATTGTATCTTAGTTTATGATTTATGATATAGTAAAGAACAAAGAATTGCCTTATAGTGCAATAAAAATCTTGTTTCCGCATAATTGGTATTGGCCAAGTCGAAAGTCGAATCCTCTACCCTTTGACTTGAAAGCACTGGGCGTCAAGCAGTAAGATCAGAAGAGTTAGATGAAGTCCCCGTTTCACCATAGCTTGGTGGGGATAGGCCTACCGACCTCAATAGTCCAGTGGGTAGCGCGTTGGCTTTTCATACCAGAGGCTCTAGGTTCGATTCCTAGCTCGGGCTAGTGAAACTCTCGTCTACTTCTATCGCAGATAATGGCAAAACCTCCAAGTGTGAGAGAAAAACTGCCAACCGCCGTTCGGATTCGACGTTAAACTGTAGGTTCCTGCTGCCCCCCCCTACGCCCCCTACAATCATCCGTATGAAATGTGTGTTGTAACACATTTTGAAAAATTACTGTTGCATACACTTTTGAAACGGGTAGAATTTGTGGTATCACATCGAACCCATATAGAGGCCTAAGTATGTGTCATACAGAGGCAGCCCCTACAACTTACCGTCACCACAGCAGTTTTGGCCAAAGTCAAGACCTAGTCTGACAGGACCGCGATGGCCAAGATGATAATGGTCTCTTAACGCAGGGTTACTAGATGTTATCGAGCAGTAAGGTGGAGGCGCCGAATGAGCGAACATACACTGAAACACAGGGAAGTGGACTTCTATACTTAACACAAACCCTTAGCGGCCACGGTTACTGTAAAGCGTAACTCCATCGATTTGGTTACGAGGGTGACCACTGTTGCGAACTTGGCGGCCCTGGAACGCAGTGAGATGCGGATACGCTCTTCGTATGCAAGCGATTTAACGAGCAGAAGAGCAGAGTACATGAAGCGCTGGGTGCCAAAGTCTGGGCTGGAAGACTTAGTGCTACGCATGATGGACTCCACAGATGCGTGGAAATTATTTGCAAGCGGGACATTATCGAGCAGCAGCGAACTATTGGAACAGGCTGCGAATGATTACAACACTAACGCTCAAAACACGTACTGAGACATGGAACAAAAACACCGACATTCGTACCATGATGGGGACTGACTATGTCGACATAGACGCCGACATGAGAGAGAGGTTTTTAGTGGGTCCCACATTGATGGGGGCTAGGCTTTCGTTGCTTTTCATTACAATAAGACCAGAAACACTAACACTGTCTTTCGACCGACAAAACATATACATACTATAGAGAACTCTTATTCTGTCCAGTCTGTTTTATGGCGTAGAAGCATGGACACTGTCGCGTAAGGACATAGCGGCCCTTGGGGTGCTGGAGAGGAAGGTAGTTTGCACAAACTTCGATACAACGAGCTCTATAAAGCCATGGACGCAGCAGAGCGAGTAAACATTCAGCGACTACGCTCGCTTGGCCATGTCTGCCGTAAGGACAATGAAGCTACGGCGAAAAAGATGTTCGATGCGATGGTTGGAGATCAACGACATAGACGAAGACCGTATCTCTGGTGGAAGTACCAAGTTGAGGAGGCCCTATCTTCTTTTGGTATGACCAACTGAGGAAGGCTTGCACAAAGCAGAGGCCCCTGGAGAGAACTTTTGCTGCAGGTCGTAACCCGGAAACGAGTGGTTATGGCCATCACATGACGATTCAACTTGGTTCTCGCACCGATAGCATTATTATGACTGTTCGGATAGGTTTTGTTGGTTTGTTGATTGATTGGTTGGGTAGGTTAGGCTGGAGCGGCAAACTTCTCCAGAAAGAGCCTTACTGAAGCACAAAGACATGACTCATTGTTGTGACTCTAACTATGATATTTTTATGCTATTTAATTCATATTTTGGTGTATTATCTTTTATTGAAGCATATTGTATTTTTCGATGTTTACTTTGTTTTAATTTTTTTTGTAGAAAGTTCTACTCCAACTACTCTACTCTACTCTTGCCAAGTCAAATGGATAGTAAACACCGTAGTAACACCAAACTTCTCATCAAGTCCCATCTCATCACTGATGAGTTATTTATGGTAACATGATATAAGAGGAGCACTACCATTATGCTGTTGTGCTGTCTGCTGAAGGACATAAATACTTGGGTATGTATGTTTTCAAGGGTTATTGTACAATAGTTATGTTTAAAGTTCAAAGTGGGTC
Source organism: Melieria picta (assembly GCA_964056695.1). Classification (NCBI taxonomy): domain Eukaryota; kingdom Metazoa; phylum Arthropoda; class Insecta; order Diptera; family Ulidiidae; genus Melieria; species Melieria picta. The sequence goes on along the minus strand of OZ057399.1, from coordinate 13,675,937 downwards.
AGGGCGTAATGCTAAGCGTGGAGAAGTGGTCCCCGGGTTGTTTAAGGAATACACACCAACTCTACATAGACGGGTCGAAATTAGATGATTTCATGGGTGGAGGAGTATTCTCAGATGTATTAGGCTTTGAATACTCATTCAGACTCCCAAGTCACTGTAGGGTATCAGCCATAGAAACTGCTCTAGACTTGGTCAAAGAGAACAAGATCTCTGCACCAGGCATTTCGATTCTCTCCGACTGTGAAGCGGCGATCAGGGCCCGTGGATCTCACCTACTAACATCAAAAACTGTGATAAACTGTCGCAAATCTGTCGATGCCATGGCTTAACCGTGCAATATTCACCTTATTTGGGTGCCCGGTTAATCCTTTTACCTCCTCTGTACCTGTCCGCTTTTTTGCCAGAAACGTAAGAAACATATAGGTTTCTTCTATTCAGTTTCCAATGTCAACATAAATGGCTTAATATGCCTTTTAACAAGTTCCAGATGGTTTCAGTTCCAAGTAGGACTAAGTTCTGAGTTATTAGTCTCTAGTAATCTAGACGGCTAGCCTCCTTGTTGCTTCTTTTATCCACCTACCAATCTTGGATATGATTGGAAGATTTGACACGAGTTTTTCAGTTAGAACAAAAAACCGATTTACATGACTACAAATAACTTGTAACCTTGTAGTGATTTAAAAAAAAAACATACAACATTAAATATGTTACAATTTTTTACCTTACAGTCATACAACATATTTCAATTGAACCAAAAGTTTTCATGCCGTTAATTGAATTTTCAAACAATTAATGTTCTACAAACGAAGTCACATGACTTTGTTTCACTTCAAATCTCCGCGTGATTTTCATTCAAAAGCAGCGTGTAATTCTCACTTGCTTCATGACAACGGCACTTAAAACCATTTTACCATGAAGACATTAGCCGCAAATCTATAGAACAACAGCAACAATCAGCAGCAGATGCCGCTGGCCACCAACCCCTGCATCGCTCAACAGGCACTCGGCCAACAGTGTCAGCGCGCTAATGTCCAACGGATCCGCCTGCCATCAAGTGTAGACCGATCGCAACGCAATGCAACGCATTCGACAGCGCCTATCAGATCGAAATCGATCAGCTGCTTAATTTTAATTTTGTACCGCTCGACTCAGTTGAAATTGACCACATTTTGTCTGCTTGGGTTTTGAAGTTTTCAATTTAATTCAATGAAACTGTGCGCTTGTCCTTGTTGGGTCCTGTCAAGCGGTCTGCAGGAAGCGCGACAGATGTTAAGCGATAAAGTGTGTGTGTATGTGTGTGAGTGCCGCTGCGTGAAACAAGTCTAAACATATGCAAAAGGAAGCGGCAAGTCATAAAGGAAGCGCAGTTGTCGTACGCGCTCTGCGGATCCTTTTTGCTGCGTTGCTTCTGCTGCCGTTCGTATTCGACAGTAAATATTTTGTAGATTGTCTGCCAGCGATAACTGACTGCGCATTGCGGTTGCGGTGTTGCGTTGTGTTTTTTACATTTCGATCTTTTGTTGTATGGCTGCATAGGTTAAAGGATAATCGTTATAACTGCTTCGAATTGTGTAGAAATTAACAGGAAGTGAAATGAATGATTCGACAGCGCCACGGGCGCACATGAACGCCGTTTTCAAGGCAATGTTGGTAGGATTTTCGAAAACAAGTTTGACATATGCGCTTTGTGTGCGAATGGAGCATGAACGGGGCCATTGTTCAAGAAACAAAAGAAACAATGGCAAATGGGGCAACAACGTTTCTTAAGCGGGTTTCACTTATGAAGTTTTCAAGCCAAATGAGGGAATAATTCTAAGAAATTAAATCATCATGAAGAAGTTAATGTTTTCAAGTGGAAAGTTGAAAATTTAGTTAGTATAGAATTCATGCAACGTTGATTGGAGAAATTGTTTAGAAAGTTTTGAAATGCTTTGTTTTGTTGTATCATGCTTTCATCCTGTCATAAAAAACTGAGTGGTTCCAGCAGATGGTCAGTGCTCAAGGCTAAAGGGAACTTGGACTATGTAAAGTGCATTCAGCTCATAGAAAGCAGTCCTAGAAAAAATACTTATCTAATTATTTTTATGAAAAAATACTTATCTAAAAATACTATCTAATTATTTGAAGCCAAAAGGCCCATTAAATCTTGTTTCTCCATACAAACTCTTAGCCCATCGTTGACCCCTTTAGAATTTGATTTTCAAAATGTGCAAAACACGTCGATTATTTCACATTTAACACGTTGAAGACCGCATGCCCACCGGTGGGCCACTCGGTTTACGAGAGTAAAGTTACATGTTGGGACCGGCTGATCACCCGTAGGCACTTTAATTGAAATAAATCTAGGGGTTAAATAATGTCTACCTCAAATTATTGTACACTAAAAACATATTTAAAAAATAATATACGTAATTAACAATAAAAAAAATGCCGGTCCCTATGTGAGAAATACGATTTTTCAATGCGGTCTTCAAAGTGTTAAAGTACTTTCACCAAGCTTGAAGTCAATAGGTCCATTAATTCATTTTTTAATTACAGTTTCTTCATAAAAACTCTTAACCCATAGTTGACCCCTTTAAATTTGTATTTTCGAAAAAATAAAAAACACGTTGCAAATTATTTCTCACCAAGAATACTTTCAACAAATTTGAAGTCAAAAGACCCATAACCCATAGTTGACCCTTTCAGATTTCAATTTTCGAAAAAATGAAAACCACGTGTCGAAATTTTTCTCACTAAGAGTACTTGCACCAAGTTTGAAGTCAATTGGCTCACAAATTCATGTTTTTTCACAGTTTCTCCATGTTAACATTTAACCCATTGTTGACCCTGTTAGATTTTGATTTTCGAAAAATTTAAAATCGTATCGAATTATTTCAAACTCGAAGTACTTTTACCAGGTTTTAAGTCGAAAGGCGGAAAAAATAATTTTCTTTCATAAAAATTTTAACCCTTGGTTTACCCCGATAAATTTATGTTTTGAAAAAATGAGAAACACGTGTCAAATAATTTTTCAAGGTAAGTGTTTTCACCAACTTTAAAGTCAATAGACCCATCGGTTCATGGTTTTTCGTAGTCTTCCCGTATACGCAGCTTGACCCGTTAAATCTTGATTTTCGAAAAATAAAAAATATGTGTCGAGTAATTTCTCACTAAGGGTATTTTCACCAAATTTGAAGTCAATGGGCCCACTACTTCATGTCTTTTCACAGTTTCTTCATACAAACTCTTAACCCATCGTTGACCCAGATTTTGTTTTTCGAAAAAATTCAAAACCCGTTTCAAATTTTTTCATATGTTAAGTGTTTTCACTAAGTTTTAAGTCAAAAAGTCCATTAAATCATGTTTCCCCATACAAACTCTTAACCCATTGTTGACCCCGTCGGATTTCGATTTTCGAAAAAATGAAAAAAACGTTTCGAATTATTTCTCACTACTTACTTTACGTACTTTAACTACGTTTGAAGTCAATAGGCTCATTAATTCATGTATTTTCACAGTTTCTCCATATTAACTTTTAACCCATTGTTGGCCCTGTTAGATTTTGATTGTCGAAAAAATCAAAATCGTATCGAATTATTTCACACTTAAAATACTTTCACCAAGTTTGAAGTGAAAAGAGATACAAAATAATTGTTTCTCATAAAAACTTTTAACCCTTGGTTTACCCCTTTGAGTTCTGATATTAAAAAAATTGAAACCACGTGTCAAATTATTATTGATTTCAAGTATTTTCACCAACTTCGAGGTCAATAGGCCCTTCGGTTCATGGTTTTTTCGTAGTCTTTCCGTATACGAACTTTAACCCTTGGTTCATCCCGTTAAATTTTGATTTTTGAAAAAATAAGAACTATGTGTCGAATTATTTTTGATTTAAAGAATTTTCACTAACTTTGAAAACATTAAAATTATTGAATCAACTTTCTTCATACAACACTTTAACCCATGTTTTGCCCTTTTAGATCCCAAATTTCAAAAAATTCCGTCTTACCAAAGGTTTATTTTTCATGGGCGGGGCGTTGGTGAATCAGTCAGTCAGTCAGTCAGGACAAACAATTATATGTACAGAGATTAAACTTTAACGAATTGAGTATTCAGTGTAAATGTTAGGTTAGGTTAGGTTGAGGTGGCTGCTTCTGTATGAGACACACTTAGGCCTCTTAATGGGCCCGTTGTGATACCACAGATTCCACCCGTTTGAAATGCGTATGCAACACTGTTTTTTTCAACATGTGATACACCACACATTTCAAACGGATGGGGAAAGGGAGGGGAGGGGAGCGGACCTACAGTTTAACGCCGAATCCGAACGGCGATGGGCAGTTTTTCTTTCACATTTGGAGGTTTTGCCATTGCCTGCCAAGAGCGCACTTGTGCGATTCTTGTAATTCTCATTCCCTTCATGTGGATAGCGACAGAAGTAGATGAGTGTTTTTTCCAGCCCAAGCCAGGAATCGAACCCGGGGCGCTCGGTATGAGAAGCCAGCGCGCTACCCGCTGAGCTATCGAGGCCGATAGCCGATAGCGATAGTGTAAATGTTACAGGACTACAACGAAGCTAAGCAACCTTGATGAAAGACGTTCTCTCATAAAAAATTAGTACAAACCTTGAAGAGTACAGACGCCTGACATGAAGTGATTTGAAGTAAATCAAAATTCCGTGTGACCATCTATTTCAAGTTTCCACAGAAACCAATTTCCCCAAAACTGCATTTCCGATGCAACACTTGCAGTCAACTAATTTTCAACACCCATCTAAACCAATGTTGATCGTGTAGGTTGTGTGCGTCAGTGGAAAAAAATGGCAAACATTTACTGGCTAGTTGTTGCTGCCTTATTGAAGTGTATGTTCCGGCACATTGCTGCTGTTGGACACTTGTCGCTGTCTGTCGTTCAATTGTTGAAATCGTTTTCTGTGCGCCAGCTTGTGTGGTCGTCGTGCAATTGTCCGAAGCGAAATCAAATCACATCACATCAAATAAAATGCAGCATATGCGACAGTCCGAGATAGCCGACGACAGCGTCAGCCGCAAATCATATCGTGCGTGGCGCGTACATGTGGCAAGCGGCTGCCAGTGAGATTGCTGCGGCTGTTGGTTGGCGGCGTCTGGTCCTGGAACGAAGCGAGCGTAATCACTTGGCCGATAATGTTGATGATGATGATGAAGAACATAATAACAATGTTGTTGATGATTATGTTGCTGACAATGTTGTTGTTGATGCTGACAACGACGCTCTGTGTGTGCTAATGAAATACTTAGAACAATCTTGTTGTTGGGCGCTTATCTGTGTGCGGCGGCGCACAGTGTCGCGAGTCCATAGTAGCGAGGGACAAAAATAGAAGGAATAGTCGTACGACAATAAAATTTTGTACATATCATTTTGTTGTAATGAGAAGTTAATACGCCAAAAATTACTTCAATCGCCCCACGGACACGCCCACCTCCCATACAAACCAAATATTAAGTTGACAGTATCTCGGAAACTATAAAAGATATATTGATGAAATTTGGTACAGCAACTCATATCATCAATATAAAGATATATACAAAAAATGATCAATCTACAAATACGCTTGTAATAAAAAGAGGAAATATTACAAAAACTACAAATATCTGTGCATACTTATGCCCACCTAAGTAATTTCAAACCCAAATAGAAAATAATAATACCTTTTATTAAATTCAGTAAAGCATATATTTTCATTAAAAATTACAATTTGTTAATCTGTACTGCTAGGACAATCGGTTTCCGATGATGAATCATTCAAATTAAACCCTCTAGATCTATTTTTGACAAAATTTTAATTTATTTTTTTTTAATATTGCATTATATCAGAGTTTCGGTTTTCATGTTTACCTTTAATTTTCCTATTAACTGATATAATTGGTTCTGCAGGCATTAACAAATTTTGCTTCTTTTCGAAAGTTGCCTTAATTCGATGGCAAGCGACCCAGTATTACCGAAGCCTTCCATCGAATCTACCTTTTTTTTTGTAATTTTTCTAAATCAAGTGGTGTTTGCATATTATTACAAACAAAAATTAATAGCTTAAGCGAAGCGCAGCAGTGGTCGCTATGTTTTCCTGCCAACCATGCTGCAAAAAGGTCCCTATTTTTGACTGCATACGTCACTGCAAATGTTGAATTTCTCAAAAACGTGCAAGTTTGTGCAGCTAAAGTCCATGGTTTCTATTAATACATACTTTCAGCTATATCAAACTGTAAAATCTCGAAGTAGTAAGAAGTAGTTTTTTTTTAAGTTCCTACGAATTGACGTTTCTTCAAGTAGCGGTACAAGGAATATGGAAAGCAAAACAAAAGAGGGAAAGCTTCCCCAGAGTTGCAAAAATAGTATATTTATAGAATATATTTACTTAACATAAGGTTCCATGGGCAATTTTTCAATAAAAGTCCTCGAACTTACATTCAACAAATTTCAATAATTTCTACCCAAGTCACCAACCTTCACAAAGTGCAAGTTTGGTGGCCTGCCGTCGGTGTTAAAATTGATATTTTTTAAATCCGTTTTCACATATTATTAAATTGAGGTATTTACTGCAGTACTACAAACTTATTTTTCTACATTTACGACATTAATTTTTTTGATTTTTGTCCCTACTCGCGACACTGTGCGGCGGTGCACTGTTTACAGCCTATGTACATACTGTTTGTGCCCTCTACATAAATACATTCATACCTACATACATACATACTTAGCTCGCCAACTGTCTATCTGTCTGTCTGTCTGTATGTCTGTCTGGTACTTTCTGTTTGCTTGTCTGTGTATGCTCTGTGTTTGTCGCCTGTTTTCACATATCATATTTTATTGGTGTTGTTGTTGTTGTTGGTGTTCTTGTTCAATCTGCGCTCAGCTTCCAGAAATTCTCGACCTGATGTGGCATCTTTGCTGACCAAATGCCGAGTGCCGCATTAATTCGTGGCATTTCTAAGTCGCAACGAGTGTGAATTGAAATGTTGTGGCCCTTCTCTTTATGTCAGAGTGCTATTGCCGTTAGTGTTGTCATTGTTGTTGTTGTTATTGTTATTGGTTTCTTTCACACACTCCAATAGCTCAGTTTTTCTACTATTATTTTGTTTTTTGTCATTCTTGTTGTTGTTGTTATTGTTGGCTTTCTTCTTTCCTGCTTTTGTGCGGTCTCGGTCTTGCTGACTGTTTTTTTATGATTTTATTTTGTAGTTGTACATATTTGTTGTTGTTGATTTTTGTATCTGAACTTGGACTCTGGTGGGGTTTTTTTTGGTTCTTATGTTTTATTTTTGTATTTTATTTACTTTTTTATTTTTTGCTTATGTTGCCAGTCTGTTTTGGTTTTGTTTCGCTCAACGTGCCAACGTGTCGAGTTCAGCGCAACTGGCTTTATTTAATACTCTTTGTTGTTGTAGTTGGTGGTGTCATTGTTTTGGGGCGCTTGAATGATGTTGATAGGACGTGTTCCAACACATTCTTACATACATGCAAACATATTTCTATACAACGCTTTTTGTTTTGTGTTTTCCGTTCTACTCTATTCGATTCTATTTTATTTTATTGTTTTATTGATTTATTGTATTTCGTTGGCTACGTGAGTTCGTTCAGCGACTGATGTGCAGGTATATCGAACCAACGAGCCTATCAACCAACCACACATAAACACACACACATATGTACATAAGTATGTGTGTGTGTGTGTGTGTATGGCGTAATTTGCTCTTGAAACGAAAGTTTGGGGTCTAACGTTGTTGTCGTCATTGTCCCAACGTTAATTCATCTCCCTTCGCTTCCACCCTCACACCATTCCACTCACTTCCTCTCTTCACCTTTCGCTCTTCATTCAGTTCACTGTTCGTCGGCTCATGTAACTAATCGACTGACATTGCCTGTCGTTCTGTCATGCTTGCCAGCCAACTTTTGTTCATTCTTTTGCTTTATTGCTATCATTTGCATTGTTGTTGTTGTGTTGTTGCTGCTGCTGTTGCTGCTTCTTCTTCTTCTTCTTTGTTTTCTGATCAATTAATTTTATTTCGCTTTTGAGCATTTTTGATTTTTGTGGCATTTCACATTTACATACCAACCAGCTGGCCGTCTGTCCATCCGTCCATACGTCGCTTTGACTGTCCGCCAACAAAAACATTTCATCGCTGCTCTCTGCTCATCGTTGAGTCTTTCATGCGTTCGACCACATAACTGCCCGTTTGCTTATCTGTCAATCTGCTTGTCTGTCCATATCTGTGCAGCGTCGTGTGTGAGAAAGTTTTTGATTTTATTTTTTTTAATTTTTTTTAAATTTTATTCATTCTGTATGAATGTGTGTTATTTTTTGATGGAATGCATTCAAATGCTGGTTTTTGTTTTTACTGTTTGTTCTTGTTGTTGCGTTTTCCAACCAGCATTGTTCCATCTGTGCCGTCTGGCAGTTGGTACCAATTTTTTTTTCATTATTCGTTATTGTATTTCATTTTTGGTGATATTTCAATGTTTATAGCTGCCAATGCTTTAGATGCGTTGTTCTGCTCGGTTGTTGTTGTTGTTGTTGCTGTGTTGATGACGATGACAATGACAATGCTGTTGTCATGCATATGCACCGACGAGTTGGTTTTGTGTTGGCGGCAATTCTGCCGTTTCGTTGTTTGTCAATTTCTTTTATGTACTGAAGAAAGGTTTTTAATTTTTATATATTTTTCTTTTCAACAGCATTTTCAACTTCCCAACCAACAACATTCAGCTGGAGGCTATTGAACGAATTTGTTATAATAAATATTCAAAACTTGTTGCGTGGTTGAGGTTGTTTGTTTGAATTTGTAGAAACTTTTTCTAGTTAGACACCCACGCTAAGATTTATTTTGTGTTATTGGTTGACCAGATGATGGTAATTCAAATTAGATTTATAGATGCATATGTAATATGTTCATATATATATATATACAAATATAATGTTATGTTAATGAGTGTTCAAGCCCTTCACAAATATCTGTTTGTTAAAAAAATTTTAAGTGGGAATTATGCCTTCAAATGCTTCAATCTGCTCAAAAAGTGTGCACGAAACGCCCAAATTAAAATTTGTTTGTATCACTGAGGACGTTAAACACTTGGGAGACAATTTTTGTTGCAATTTCGTTGATAAGTTAAACCTCAAATGTATAGGTTCGCTTCAATCGGGGTAACATACATATTTGTACATAACTTCAAATAAAACTTCGACATGGTTTTTTTGAAATAACTAAACTCAAAGTCTTTTTGCTTCCTGGAAAATAATTCCTGTATTTGCTTGTTAAATTGAACAAGGAATCTTACTAAACTATACTAAAATATATAATGAGCAGTATAAGTATAGTATACTTACTAGTTAACTGTAACCTTCGATATTTTCCACATTTTTCGAAAAAGGTTCAAAATACTCTGAAATGCAATGTTCAAATCAATTTTTTTGTAGTTATTGTACAAAAGGGGTTAAGGTTTTATATAGCGAAATGTGATAAACCATTAGCATTGAAAATCGTTTGTCTTTTAAAATTCCTGTGTTAAAATCTTAGAAAACATGATTTAATCAAATTTGCTAAATGCACAAATATGCACCACGTAAAAAAAAAATAAAATAATAAAATGTAAATAAAAAAAATTAAATAAAATAAAATAAAATAAAATCAAATCAAATCAAATCAAATCAAATCAAATCAAATCAAATCAAATCAAATCAAATCAAATCAAATCAAATCAAATCAAATCAAATCAAATCAAATCCAATTAAATCAAATCAAATCAAATCAAATCAATTCAAATCAAATCAAACCAAATCAAATCAAATCAAATCAAATCAAATAAAATAAAATCAAAAAAATAAAATAAAATCAAATCAAATCAAATCAAAAATATAAAATAAAACAAATTCAAATGAAATAAAATCAAATCAAATCAAATAAAATCAAAAAATAAAATAAAATAAAAAAATATAATAAAATAAAATAAAATAAAATAAAATAAAAAAATTAAATAAAATAAAAAATTAAATAACATAAAATCAAATCAAATCGATTCAAATCAATTCAAATCAAATCAAATCAAATCAAATCAAATCAAATAAAATCAAAAAAATAAAATAAAATAAAATAAAATAAAATCAATTCAAATCAAATCAAAAATATAAAATAAAACAAATTAAAATGAACTAAAATCAAATCAAATCAAATAAAATCAAAAAAATAAAATAAAATAAAATAAAATAAAATAAACTGAAATGAAATAAAATGAAATAAAATAAAAAAAAATTAAATGAAATAAATTAAAATAAAATAAAATAAAATAAAATAAAATAAAATAAAATAAAATAAAACACACTAAAAAATAAAATAAAATAAAATAAAATAATATAAAATAAAATAAAATAAATTAAAACAAAATAAAATAAAATCTAATAAAATCAAAAAAATAAAATAAAATAAAATAAAATAAAATAAAATAAAACAAAATAAAAAAATTAAATAAAATAAAATAAGAAAAATAAAATAAAATAAATTAATAGTTCGTATTGCTCGTATTTGCTGTAGTCGATCGCATCACTCCTCTCTAGATGGCAAAGAGACGTGCAGTTTTTGGCTAAAACCATTGCCATACGCAGTAGTACGTGTTAGTCTGTTCTTATCGCTTGTAAATTTAACCATTGAAACAGTGATTTCGTACAACTTTAGCTTTTTATAGATAAAACCACAAAAACTCTCCAACCAATGTCAGCCGCACATGTCGACCGCATACCGACACCAGCACAAATTATGCGATTATCAGTTCTTCGGTATGCAAACATTAATTAAAATTTGTTTACGTAAAAAATAAAAAAACAACAAAAACAGCAACAACCATATCAAGCAGAAAAATAACCTTACAACAACGAAAAATGATAAATACAAAAATTATAACAAAGTGCGACCACAAAAATTCAAGCAACCACTCGAAAAACAATTGATAAGCATTTAAATTTGTTGTGTCGACGCCAGCTGGAGTGCAACAACAGCTATACATACAAAAAACAACAGCTACACAATAAAAATAAAATAATAAAAAAATAACCAAATCATAATGAAAATATTGTTTAAGCAAAAGTCGGAGCAGCGAAATATTTATCACTGCCACCTATTAGCGTTGTTTCCCGTGGTGTCTTGGCGCGGCTGATAGGCGCAAAACACACCACTTGGCATATAAACACATACATACAAACACACATACACACGTACATAGATAGGTACATACATATGTAGTGGATATCTACAGAGAGCGGTGCATGTGCTGTGGCCTTATCGGTGCACTGGATTGGCGGCAGCCTGTGGGGACGGTGGGCGCTGATATCTGTTGGCGGCTTTGAAACAGCGCCACAATCTGTCAATACGGCGCGCTCTAGGCCTATCGGTGTGCATGTGTGCTTGTGTGTTTGTGTGTCGGCAACTGATAAGTGGAAGCGCGTATTTTATCAATTGTCTTGTCGCTGCTGCCTGTGAATTTATTCTATTTTAAATCTTTTTCCAACGGCGAACCACATTTCTTTTTTATCTGCCACCAAACTTGCGCCAACCATTGCTTGGTGATATTTAAAATAAAAAAAATGATCATATGAAAAAAACGACAAAGCAGAAATATGAAAATGCAGCAATCAGCTTCGACCAATTCGCATGCATTTTTGCTAATTAATTTGTATGAAAAAGAAAAGAAATTGCAACGCAGCTGCGAGCAGCTCACTCAGGCCGAGCGATAGACAGACAAACAGATAAACAACTTTCGCTCCAGTCACTGCCAGCCATGCGCCGCTCGCCGCTCGCCGCTCGCTCGTCTATGCGCCAATGTAGACAACGCTTTAGCGTAGCTGTCGACTGCAACCTGCTGCCATTAAAATTGATTTTCCAAAATTATTCCCTTATGGCAACCCAATGCTGTCGTCCATCCAACTCGCCGCACGTCTCCCTCGGCCCACCAGACGCAACGCCACAGCGCAACTGTGGCCATTAAATTTTCCCTTTCGCCAATGCGCAAAGCAGTGGCTGGTTGTTGTTGTTGTTGTTGTTATTGTTGCACTGATAATAACACTGTCTGCCAATTGGCGGCAGTGTGATTGCCCAGTTGCCTGTTTGGCTTCTTATAGTTGTTGTTGTAGTTGTTGCAGTTGCACGAAAAATCACCAACAAAACCTCAACGCTGAGGGAAAACAGCAACCAAGCAACGTTGTTGCAGGAAAAGTCAAAAAACAATTGCTGCATTTTCGTTATTTGCTCAGCCAAAGGTGTTGCAGTGTGTGTGTGTGTGTGTGTGTGTGTGTGTGTGCGGGAGTTGCAGTTAGCGCTGCAGCAATTAACCATAATTTATTGCCAATTACGCGCATGCGCAGTCGGCAATTTTTCTTTTTCTCGCCAAACCAACAAACAAAACCCCTCCAAAAAAAACACCAACAACAACAGTAAACAGTAAAAACGTTGCTGGTCAGCGCTCAAGCTGCATGCCTCTGCTTGTCATTGCCGCATGCAACATGCGGCAACAACCTAAGGTGAAAGTCATTTTCGGTTTTCTGCAATTGTTTGTTTCTGTTTGTTTCTGTTTGTTTGTTTGTTGTGTTATTATGGTTTTGCCTTTTCTTCAGTTGGCAGCAATTGGCATCAATTGCCGACAACAGCAAAATAGAACGCAACATGTTGTTGCCACACTCATTCACACAAACAAACACACACACACACACACATACATCGCAGCGCGAGCGAGTCAAACCGAGGCAGCAAATTGCGTGTGGCGCACGCGTGTAATTTGCTTGCTGCTAGCAATCAGCAACGCAACAATCATTGGCAACGTCAACACGGCAACGTGGCAATAATTGGGGGTAGCCGGTTGGATTAACCGGTTGGCGACTCGATTCGACAGTAACAATTAGCGCAATGACCGCTGCCGAAGCGCTTATTACGGCAGCTGGAATTGATGTGCGTACGCCACGAAAACAAAATAAGAGAAGGCCGAAAAGACGAAGAGCGAGAGAGACAAAAAGCGAGAGTGAGCGAAGCATGGGATAAGAAGTATGAGTACGTCAACCAAATTGGGCCACGTACCTCGGCCAAATGCGATATGTGTCTAAAGGACAATGAGATGGTTGCTCACTGTATTACACTGTGCGACAAAAATAAAAAAAATTGTTCACACCGGAAAAAATCCATATGGGCATGAAACTAGAGACCAAACATAGTCATACTGCATACTCAGTTTTTCATTTCTACATCCTTTGTCCTTTCAAAAGGACTTTAAAATTTTGAATGGGATAAAAAAAATATAAAAAATACTTAACCTCGTTCGAATATGGCGATATGTATATCAAATGAAAGAGGAAAGGCTCAAGAATTTAAATAAAATTAATTTTTTATCTATTTGTAAAAAAAGGATATGAAAAAGGTCCTTTAAAAATTTGAATCCTTTATATCCTTGAAAATGTATATAGCATTTTCTTGAAAAGTAAGTATGTTAAGACCCAAAATCTCCTTCTTCACGTGTCAAAATTTCATTATTCTGGCTTCATTGATTTTGTATCTTTTTATTATATATATCATATATAAAATAGTGATACTGAAATAAATCAGAATTTTTGTACTTCATTAGAATTGCAGCTTCCTGCCTGTTTTTTAATAAATTTCTAACCAATAAATAAATAAATATAAATGTTATGAACTCGAACTAGGAATCGAACCTAGGACCTCTGGTGTGAAAAGTTACTATCGAGGCCAGCTGAATTGATCAAATAGACCACAGATATTTGTTGACTCAACAAAAACTAAGAAAGAGTTGGCTAGTAAGTTTGGATACATCCATTTTATAGTTCTGACATTGCATTATCAGATTATCATTTGTTCCGATATCTTCAACAATGTCTTGCTGGTAAAAAACTGGCCTTAAAAATGGACTGCAAAAAGTACCTGCGTCAGGTTTTTAGTGATAAGATTCCGGAATTCTTCAATAAATGAATAATAGGTTAGGTTAGGGTGAGTGTCTCTTTATGGGACACACTTGGGCCTATATGGTCCATTGTGATATTACAATTTTACTCGTTGGAAATGTGAAAATAACAGTGTTATTAAAAAAAAACACTTATCTAATTATTTCTCATTTGAATTACCACATTTGAAGTCAATTAGCGCATTAAGTCATGTTTCCCCATACAAACTCTTAACCCATCTTTGACCTCGACAGATTGTTATTTTCGAAAAAATGAAAAACACGTGGCGAATTATTTCACATTTGAAGTACTTTTACTAAGTTTGAAGTCAATAAGTCCATTAATTCATGTTTTTGCACAGTTTCTCCATACAAACACTTAACCCATCGTTGACCCCGTCAGATTTCGATTTTCAAAAAAATGAAAAACACGTATCGAATTATTTCACATTTGAAGTACTTTCACCAATTTTAAAATAAAAAAGCCCATACAATCTTGTTTCTCCATACAAACTTTTAACCCGTCGTTGAATCCCTCAAATTTTGACTTTCGAAAAAAATTAAAAACACATGTCGAATTATTTCTCACTAAAAGTACTTTCACTAAGTTTGAAGTCAATGGGTCCATTAATTCATGTTTTTTCATAGTTTCTTCATATATACTCTTAACCCATCGTTGACCCCGCCAAATTTTTATTTTCGAAAAAATTACTATCGAATTATTTCACATTTGAAGTACTTTCACCAAGTTTGAAGTCAAAAGGCGTAAAAAAATGTTTCTTCATACAAACTCTTAACCCGTTGACCCGTTGACACCGTCAGATTTCGATTTTTAAAAAAAATGAAAAAAAAAGTATAAATTATTTCACATTTGAAGTACTTTCACCAATTTTCAAGTCAAAAGGCCCATTAATTCATATTTTTTCATAGTTTCTTCATACAAACTCTTAACCCATCGTTGACCCCGTCACATTTTTATTTTGGAAAAAATGAAAAACACGTGTCGAATTATTTATTTGAAATCCTTTCACCAAGCTTGAAGTCGAAAGGCATAAAAAGATCATGTTTTTTCATACAAACTCTTAACCCGTTGACCCGTTGACACCGTCAGATTTCGATTTTCAAAAAAAATCAAAACACGTATCGAAATATTTCACATTTGAAGTACTTTTACCAAGTTTGACGTCAAAAGCCGTAAAAAATCATGTTTCTTCAAAAAACTTTTAACCCTTTGTTCACCCCTTTATGTTTTGATTTTCGAAAAATTGAAAAATACATGTCGAATTATTTTTTATTTTAAGTGTTTTCACCAAAATTTTAAATCAATAGGCCCATTAAGTCGCGTTTCTTCATACAACACCTTAACCCATGTTTTGCCCCTTTAGACCCCAAATTCACTTTTCAAGATGTACAGTTTAAATTTCATATTTGTAACTTCAGCGGTTTGTGGTGGATTTTCAACGCAAACGTCGATGTGAATATTTAACCCTTTCTACCCCAAAATTTACCCTATGACTCGATATTACTTTTTGGTATTTAAATCATGAATCACTTGCGTGCACACGATATTTTAAGTCGCCACGCCTCTTTGTTAGAGTTCTAGAGCTAGTTTACTTTTGAACAATTTTAGCTTAAAACGGGTTAAATAAATTTTGTATCAACATTTTTTAATTACAGAAAAATTACTTAATATTTATGGA
Organism: Melieria picta; assembly: GCA_964056695.1. Lineage (NCBI taxonomy): Eukaryota > Metazoa > Arthropoda > Insecta > Diptera > Ulidiidae > Melieria > Melieria picta. Next base: position 13,660,290 of record OZ057399.1, on the reverse strand, counting down.
AAAATACAAAAATATCACCTTTTTGATTTTATTTAACCATTATTAAAGAAACAGGGTTTTGATCAAACGCGCCCAATGCGTAGACTTCAATTAGAACACAAACTTTCGCTGATATCGCTGCAAATTATTGGAAATGATTTTGGGGATAACAGTGAAATTTTTGTAATTTGCTTTGAATTCACATCTAAAAATATTAATTTTTCAATTCAATTCAATTTTTCAATTTTTTTTTTAATCAATCGTAGCTTTTGCTATAAGATGACAAATAGGTGAAGTTGCTCCCAGGCAACTTTGGGGTCGAAAGGGTTAAAAAATTCGCATGCGGTAGCGAAGAATAGCCTTGCGCATACAAATACGAGTAAGTAAAGCAATTAAACCAACTGAAACATTCTAGTTTGGTATAGGCAAACCTTTGTGGTCATATCTGGCTGTCTCTCGTCCTTCTTTGCTTCCTGATTGGTTCTATGCTAAGCTTACGCTACATTACGTTACATTAATAGCGACAAGCCAGGACAATGCCAGGACACTAGACAAGAGAGAAGAGAGATTTATATGAATCCATATCAACCAACACAAATGCACTCACTCACACTCATACAGTCATAGAACGACACAACAGCAGGCACCGACACCGCACACAATGCCACAAGCAATGCATTTGTTGCAAGCTTATGTTGCACTTACTTTTTTCGCTTCATCACTGTGCAGCATTCATCTGTACAACGCTCGGCCAGCTGTGCGTTGCCACTTCGATCGATCCGTTCGATGTCGTCGTCGTCTGGCTGTCTATCTGTCTGTCAGCCGCACAGTCCGTTCATGCAACACTCTGCGGCTGCGACTTGCCATGTCGTCGCTTAACCCACAAACTCTAATAAAAATCCGTACAAATGAAACCAATGCACCAACTGTGAAATCTGTTTTTGCTCTTACCGCATGCGCCGCTCCTCACCCATACAAACGCTGTCTGCAGCCCAACAACAACAACATTGGCTCTGACTTGGCTCTTCGCTGGCAATTCTTTCTCTTGCGGGTTTTTGACTTTGCATTTGTGTAGTTGTTGCACTGTGCTTATTGTCTAATATCCATTCTTTGCAACAGCAACAACAGCAACAATTTCAACATGCTGCTGTTGCTATTTTGTTTTTGTTGTTATTGTTGCATCTGCTGCTGCCATTGTTGCTTTGACTGCACCGATGCTATTTGCCAATTTTTGCACGTCCGCCCGACTGTCTATCCAGCATTTCTCGCCATTCAGTCATTCATTGTCGTCTGCCACCTCAACTTCCCTCACCTCCTCACCATTCTTGCTGCCATTAGACCAGCCAACGTCGATGCGGCGTTGCGGCTGTGCGCGTCGCATCCATTGTAAACTTGGCCGCTCATGAGGAAGCGTTTTGTTTGCTCGCTGGTTTGTTGGCTCGCATCGATCACTTTGCCATTATTTTGCGCCGTTGCCATATCGTTTTTTCGTTGTTGTTTTTCTAGTTGTTGTTGTTGTGCTTTTATCTGTTGCTGCTTTATTTCGGTCGTTTTTGCTGCGCTTTTACTTTGCAACTTGCAGTCGGGCAACAATTTGCAGTTACTTTTCTAAATGGTGTTGCCGTTGGTAACCTCCATGGCGGCCTTTGTTGTTGTTGTTGTTGCTGTTGTTGTTGTTGTCGTTGCAAATATTGCACCGCGAGCGCGCACTTTGATGAAATGCTGCCAATGCTGCTGGCTGTGCTGCAGTTTTGGCCAACAAAACAAGAAAATCAAAAGCAACACTTACAAACAAAAAAAAATGCAAACAACAGCAACAAATATTGTGGCAAATTGTGGTCGACTGCTTATTGCGCAGTCGCTGCTTGCCGCTTGTTGCGCGTTGTTAGCAGCAATGGCAGCAATTGTTGTTGTTGGTGTTATTGCTTGTTGCTTTGTTGTTGAATTTGGATTTTGGGGCTTTCGAGCGTGTTGTTGTGTTTGTTGTTATTGTTTTTGTTATTTGTAGTATTTGTATGCATATATGTTGTTGTTGTTACTATTATTGTGTGTCTGTGTGTGTGTCACTTACACAAACACAGACACACATTTCAGCAGTTGAGGCAGTCAGCGAGGCTTGAAAGCGTCACAATTGGCAGTGAGGTCGTTTGCTAAGCGAATAAGCACATAGGGTGCACATGCAAAATACGGCTTACCACAATTTTTATTCAAAATTGCACACTTACAGCTGAGTTTTTTTTGTATAAATATTGTTTTGTTTATGATTATTTGTGTGCTTTTCAAGCAATATTCCGGCATTGTTGGCTTTAAATTTGCCTTGATATTCCATTTTTTTTTTTGCTAAGTAGTGCCATCCCATCTCTACTGCTTTACTTTATAACCTCATTTGAACTGTTGGCTTGCGGCTGTCTTTTCACGCTCAGAAACCTTCACCACTAGAAAATTTAGTTATAAATAAGAAAAAAATTTTAGATATGCATTCAATTGGCAGCAAGTGACTATGTAGTTGTTGCTTTTGTATTTTCTTTATTCATCAAATATCAAATCAAATATGAGGAAAAGTTAAATGGAAAGTGCCGTAAAATAAAATGGATCAGAAAGAGAGCGAATAAATATATTAAACAGACAATTGAAATTATTATCTTTTATAGATTAAAATTATATATATTTTTATGAGAATGTCTTACTTATGTAGAGCTTAAAATATATTCGTTCCAGGAAAAGAATCAGAAAGAAATTGCTTTAAAGACTCTGTCACAGATAGAAATTCAAAGTAGATGTGGTTCTAGCAGAAACGTAGCCAAAATTTACCATAGGCTATGTTTAACCCATTGCTGTCTAATGGGTAAAATTTTACCCATGAAAACTGACTCTTTAAAAAAATCACAGAAAAGTTCGTGGTAGAGATATCTCAAAATCATTGATAGGGATGGTTGGGGTAAAGATGGAACTACCTTAGTCTAGTGGAGGTCACCCATCTAGCCATCTAGCTAGAGTTACCAGACTCCAAAAATTTTTAATTTTCCGGATGTGGAAAATGTGGCGGAACGTAGTGGCCTTAGAACTTCACAAAAATCTGCCTCCTGACTCATGTGTAAACAATACATCTTTTGTTCACGTGTTTAGCTGATCACTTTAAAAAGCATAGAAAAAAGCTACCATTGCTGCCTAATGGGTAAAAAATACCCAATGAATATCTCAGCAACGTGCAGAGATAGAAAGCTGAAATTTTGTTTTTGATCATTTTGCGTCAATTCCAGGTCGTGTATGAAAATGGTATGGGCGGAACTGGCACCCGGCTTTAATGGGTTAAACAACATTTTTAATCACTATCACATTGCGACATTAACCTAGAAAAGATCTAAAAAGACCCAAATAAATAACAATTTTGTTTTTGCAAAATTTATATTTTTATTCAGAATAAGCCTCTTCGGACTAAATACAGTAATTTCGACAGTCTAAAAGCATGTCCAAGTAAGTACCATCAAAGCCGGCAGTCTATTAGTAAAAAATATTTAGTATTAAAATATCGATTTAGTACCGGTAAGAGTCACCAATTTACAGTTTGGGTGATGCTTTCTTGTCGGTTTTGGCCACTTCAATAATTCTGCCCTGCATCAGTTGACTATAGAAGGTTCCGAATAACTTCAGGTGTGCTTCAATTGGGTTTTTCCATCAAAGATGAAGGTGCCTGATTTCTTTCGGCCTTCCTCGTTACGCCAATTCGAATACGATTAGGACAGTGCTGACCAGGGGCGGATTCTGAAAAATATATTGGGAAGTTTTAAAAAAGTAATCTTTAATATTCATAAATTTGTATGTCTATGCCTTTTAGTTTGTATGTTGTTTTAAAGTCGACCCTAATATTTCGGAGGGGTTTCAACCGCCAAAACCACCCCCTGAATCCGCCACTGGTGGTGACCCTTCTACGAGTAGCAGATTGACCATCACCGGATGGTCAATGTGCCTTCTACTATATCCAGTGGCGCACACAGGTTTTGTTTTTGGAGGAGGACGCGGGGGCTTTCGTACAACGTTGCTCTCAATTCCTTTTGAAATCATATTTTACACCAGCAATTTTTGTATTTGGAGCGGTTCGAGCCCTAAAAATCCCTCCTAGGTCGCCACTGACTACATCCATTATCTAAAAGTGACCAGATAAGAACGATAAAAAAATAAATTTAAGTAAAACAAGAACAGTGTGATATATCAACTTGATTCTGGATTTATTTCGAAGCTACATTCATGTCATTATAGAACTTGTCTGTAGGGAATTGGGAGCAATGGGAGTCCTCATTATAAAACCTATTAAGGGGTTACACCACTGTAGAATTTTCAAAAAATCGAAAAAATTTTTTTCATTGCAAAAGGTCATTTAGGGTCTTAAAAATAATATACCAAAAGATGAAGTGCGGGAAAAATGTGTACATGCCTGAATTTCGAGTTCTGCCGCAGGACCTCTGAGATACGCTCCACAGCACTGAAAACTTAAAACGCGTTTATCTCAAAACCACTTTTTTTGAGCTGGCCGGAAACATAACTCAAACAAATCTTTACTGATTGATTCAAAATTTTTACAGTACGTTTGAAATTGTTGTCTCCAGAGAAGTACGTATGGGTTTTTTGAAAAAGTAAATATTTTTTTTTTTATAAACAAATTTTTGATGGATTTTTTGGTCAAATTTTGAATTTTTTTTCTCAAAATGTCGCCATTTTACGAAAAATCAATTTATCGAAAATTCGATACGTACTTCTCTTGCTACTGTAATATGGAATCAGAAAATGTTTGGTTTTTTGTTCCAGATCAAAAATTGTAGGAGCTAGGTTTCCGGCCGTGGACCCATGGGGAAAAAAAAAGCCAGCGAAGAAATGCTGCACAGTCGCCACTTTTTGTTTGAATTGCTTGAAATATATGTTTTTTTGTAGTTTAATATTGATATTAAAAAATACTTTTTACATAATTTCACTAAGCCCATTTTCTTTAGCTACAGAAATTCCCAAAATATGCCTTTTTTTTGTGCTCTACAGTGGTGTAACCCCTTAAGAAAATTATTGTGTGCCGGTCACAAATTTTAAACCTCTAACACTTCTGAGTAGCTGTAAAGCAGTTTGAGGAGTTGCTTAGCACTTTTGAATGCTTTTTTACCAGAAGTCACTTATTTAAATTTAGCTCTCACGGTTTTCAGGATATTCAAAGATAAATATTTAGTTGATGTCCTTTATGTCCTTTTTCAAAAAATTTTTCAAAAAACGACATTGTTTCTTCGACTTCATATTATAAGCTTTCATTTGACGTACAAATTATTCCTTTCTGACATTTGAGTCAAGAGATATGATGTTTTAAAAGTTTCAGTAAGGGGCACTAAGCCGCCATCTTTAAACTGCATTTAAAAAAAACTCGAACATCCCGGGAAAAATTCTCGAACACTTTTTTATCTACTGAGGTCCTCTATCGAATGAGACATGTTTGACCTTGTCCCTCGAAATTTTTTTTGAATTTGTTGCACTGTGTATTTAACTCAATTCGTCGGCATTTATCTCCATTATTACCTTCAAGTTTTTGGCTCATGCATTTTATTATCAAAACTCATAAAATGAAAGAAATATGCTCATTAGAAATAACTTTTGTGCTAAGAATGTTAATAAAACATTTTTGAGCTGCTATCGCTCTGCAGTTTGTCTCTAAACTTCGTAAAACATAGCTTGAAACTGTCGTTAGATCACAATTAATCAATAAACTTGGCTGTCTGATGCTTAGAACAGCCAAGGACACATTTAGGTTCTATTGCTATGACATTAACCCAACCATATATTGTAGCTGGGCCTGTTCAACATCATGAGGTTTCTTTAAGTTGACTGATCGGACGTTGTCTGTAGATAACAGTCCACCGTGTCTTGGGTAGAAGGACCAAGTTGAGGACGTCCTTTTATGTCTTGGTGTGACCAACTAGAAAGGAAAACTCTGTCATATATGCAACCTTCAATGCCTTTCAGAAACAATGCAATTCTTCAAATTGGTAGCGGTATTCACAAACAAAATATTTGCAACCGATCTTCAAAGAATAAAGCCGAGTACGTCGTAAGTCAGCCGCCGTGGCTCAGTTGGTTAGTGCGTTGGACCGCGAGTCGAAGGCAGCGACCCACGTTCAAATACTGCCTGTAATAACACCTAAAAAAAATAACGGGAAAACTCGTTTTCTCTTTCGGTGGCTGTCCTCTCAGCTGGAAATGGCAAACCTCTGAGAGTAAAAATTGCTTATGAAAGAGCTCCCAACCTGCCGTTCGGAACCGGCATAAAACTGTAGGTCCCTTCCACCCGCGTACAAATTCACACGCACAACACGGGTGGTTGCGGGAAGCTAGGCCTTAGTCAATTATTAATTCAATTACGTCGTAAGTCTTAAGATAAATGCAGATTTATAACTAAATGGGGACTTTGACAGAAGAGAGAGACAGAGAGTTTCGTAGTCTGCAATTGTGTAACTGGATAAACAGTTCCTAGCGGACCTGCCTTGCGTGGCAAAAGTTGAAATTCCGGATCTGCTCTCTTTTATCAAAAGGTCGAACTGGTTTGTCCTGCACTAAGATTGATTGGTTAGCTCCAGAGAGGTAAGAAGGGATTCACAATTGGCCTATTTGGCCTCCGAGTGCTCTCTGTGCCGTACACACTCTTCCCTGCATGACCTAACCTAACCTAACCTTGTATTGAACTTTTATAATTTTCTTACCAATTCAAATTACTTCACCGAAGTTCAAAATTATTTAGAGATTTTAGGGAATTTAACAAAAAGTTTGCTTCAACTTAACCGAAATTCAAAATTATTTCGAGATTTTAGCGAATTTAACAGACAGTCTGCCTCAGCGGCTTTGAGTTCTCTTGACAGTGTTGCCACATTAAGGGTTTTCCCCCTAGATTTGAGGTTTATTTGTTTGCATTGGTGGGAAATTTTATGATAAATATTTTAGGGGGAAATTTTTTTAGCCATTTTTAATATATGCTTTTAAAAATGTCTGTGGCCAATCAGGTTGCATTTTTGTTACATCAACACCTTGTTCAGATATATTGGCTAGTGGGCCTTTTTTAATTTCATGTACCAAATAAAGTGAGCAATTTTCATGAAATATTCATTTTGTGTGCATTATAAATTTTGTGGGGAAATTTTAGTCTTTAGTGGGAAATGAACTTCATTTTAGGGGGATACTTGAAATCCATCTGGCAACACTGTCTCTTGTTGCATGTCACATGAAAAAGCTTCTAACTAATATTTAACCCTTTCGACCCCAACGTTGCCTGAGAGCAACTTCACCTATTTGTCATCTTATAGCAAAAGCTACGATTGATTTATGGGTTTAATTTAAGTAGGAACCAACAAATTAGTATTTTTAGAAGTGAATTCAAAGCAATTTACAAAAATTTTACTGCTATCCCCAAAATAATTTAAAATAATTTGCAGCGATATCAGGGAAAGTTTGTGTTCTAATTGAAGTCTACGAATTGGGCGTATTTGATCAAAACCCTGTTTCTTTAATAATGGTTAAATAAAATCAAAAAGTGATAATTTTGTATTTTTCCATAAATATTTAATAATTTTTCTGTAATTAAAAAATATTGATACAAAATTTATTTAACCCGTTTTAGGCTAAAATTGTTCAAAAGTAAACTACACACTTCTTAGGAAAGTTTTTCATGATTTAAAATACCAAAAAGTAATATCGAGACACAGGGTAAAATTCGGCGTCGAAAGGGTTAAAGCAGTGATGACTCGCGAGTAGCAGAGTGGTCATCACTGCTTTAAGATAAAATTTTAAATCTCAAAGAGGAGAGAATTTTTTTTTTAAGTAAATTAAAAGTTAACAATTAGAATTCAGAGATCTCCGAAATTAGAGCGTTGAAGTCCTGAAGCTTAAAAGTAGTTAAAGAAAAACTAATGACATATGTATTTTGACACGAAATTTTTACGTACATTTACAAAAGTCGGTAGTTATAAAAAGACACAAAAAAAAACTTCAGCTAAAATGGCATAACAAGTGCCCAAAGTGAATGCTCGTAAAAATTTGCCACAGAAGATTGATGAAGAAATTCGGCGCATGCGCAAACGCTCACAGCATTGGATCAACAACAGCAGCAACAACAAAAACAACAATGCTGCATTGCATAGCACAAAGTGAGTGTTGCGCACCGTCGAACGCATTGCAGCGTTTGCGGTCAAGCGGCGTTCAAATGTTTCAGCTGTTTGATTTCAGTTGCTTTATTTATTTGTTGTTGTTGTTGTTGTTGCTACTGCAACTTCAACAACTAAGTAATTTGTTATGCGTCTATTAATTTGGGTCAAACGGCGATGAAATGTGGCATTTGCGCCCGAAGTGAAAAATGGAAGCGCAAAGCAGAAACTTTTCACATTTTCTCGCTGCCTGCCCGCTCGGCCCCGCTTCAACGTGGTCTTCTCACATCAATTGCGCTTGGAGCGGACAACAATAGACACGAATACATTGCAGCATGGGGCATGGTTGAGCTGATGTCATAAACAAAAATTGCCCATCAACAACAATAACCAAAAAGTACAGAAAATACAAAAATTACAATATGACGAAATGCAAGAAGAAGCAGAAGAAGCATCAACACAACACCGACACAACTTGCGCTTGAGTGAAACTTCCGCTCACAGCCGCCGCACAACCTTCGCAACGCTTTAAGTCAGAGTGCGCTGCGGCTGCCGCTGCTTCCTCTTCTTTGCGCTGTTATTGCTGCGGCCGAAATGCCCCCAAAAGCCGCAAGTGAATTGCCAGCAAATATGAAATGCGATTACTTTGGTTATTTATCATTGCTTGTTGTTGCTGCTATTTGAGTTCAGCTGGCGTGCACTGGCCGCTTTGTTGTGGCTGTTGCTGTTGTTCATTGTTGACTCGATGACTGTCGGTCGGCCGGCCTGTGTAATTGTTGCCAAAAGAAGGTCGCACAAGGTGGTCCAGCGAGCTATGGGGGGCGGGAGTGGCGTTCGGTTTGTCAGTTAGCGGCCAGCGAATGTTGGTCGCTGTTGTTGTTGTTGTTGCTGGATTTGCCGTTGCCATTGGCAGCGTTAAAGCGTCACATCGAGCGCACATAGAGTAAAGTTTAATGTGCCACATTTAAAATGAGAAAAATAGACAACAACAATAAAACAACAACAACATATATTAAAAAAAAACCAAAAACAAAAGGCAGAAGAAATCGAAGCCGAAGCAGAAACAACGAAATACAAAAAAACTTGACCTAACTGGAACAATGGGAACATGTTTAAATTTATTTGCCTTTCTTCTTCGATTTGTGTTGGCATTGTTGTTGATTATAGTTGTTGTTGTAATAGCTGTATGAAGATAAGTTTGTTGTTGTTATTGGCAACATGCAGCAATGCCAAACAATTCAGCAATTGCCATATGACGCGTTGTCAGTATTTGTCAGTTTGGCGCTGTTGTTGTTGTTGTTATTGTTGCTGTCAATGCTTGTTGTTGTTTTGCGCTGTTCGCTGTTCGCTGCAATTGATTTCTGTTTCGTGTGCAATTACCCCAATTGCTATGAGTGGCTAATACGAATTGGTTGTTGTTATTTTTTATTGTTGCTCATTTTTTTTTTGCAATGCTTGGCAACAATGTTGCGGCGCCTTGTTGCAGGCGCAGCTACCATCAACAACAACAACAATCGTAACGGGCCACACTGGCAACATCGATTGGCATTGACGTATTGTTGGGCGTTTCGCAAATACAATAACAACAATAACAATTGCAACAACAATAACAACAACAACACCACTTGCTAACACGCAACTGCAAATATTTTTTTTTGGCAGTGATTGAAAAGTAATTGTCCGCTGTGGAAGGAGTTGTTGCTATGTATTTGTTTGTGTTGCTGTGTTTACTGTTGTTGTTGTTATTGTTGTTATTGTAGCTGTTATACATATTGGCTGTTTGCATTTGCGCAAAGCACGCTTCGAGGTCGTTTGCAGATGAAGCGGCGAATTCGGCTCTTGTTGTTGTGCTTTGTTTTGTTTTCTTATCAATTTTTTTTCATTTTTTGCACACGAAAATTTGCATAAAGTCGAGAATGAATAGAAAAATTAAAAAAACAAAAAAAAACATTTTTTGCAAAAATTTGCAAATTCAAATGAAATGGCAACAACAATTTCGCGTGCACAAATTCGCGACTTCAAGTCAAAATAATAGTTTGTCTGTTGAGCTGTTTGTAAATTTAAATGTATGTGTGTGTGTGTGTGTGTGTATGTGCGTCGCAAATTTCAAGTACTATTTCAGTACAGTTCACTTAGTTTTCAGCGCTTTGTTTTGAACGTTTTGTTGTTGTTGTTGTTGCTGTTATTGTTGTTGTTGTTATGATTTTTTGTTGTCTCGCACACTTGGCTTTGTTAAATGCAATAATTGCTTTTGATCGCTCATTTGTCCTTCTACGTACTTTTCGATTGTTGTTGTTGTGCCGTCAAATTTGTAGTTTCATACTTTTTGTATTTTTTTTTATTGAATTGTTTTAAGAGTTTTGTTTTTTTATTTTTCCTTTTTATTCATTTTTTTTTTTGGACTTTGCTTGTCCGGTTATTTTTAGCTGGTGTGCTGTGCCGTCAATATTTGCATAATCAGTTTCGAATTCGTATTTCAGTTCGAACTCAAAGCTGTGGTGTAGTGGTTTTTGTTGTTATTGTTGTTGTCTTTTTTTCATTATTTTTTTTGTAAGCAGTTTTTCGTTCTTCAGCCATTGGAAACAACTTCACTTCAGTTTGCTGTGAAATATCTCATTTAATGGATTAATCTGTGCGAAGATGTACCACTTGACTTTGAGCTCTGATTGAGTTTGTATTTGTTGAAGCATCAAATTGGGCCACTGTGCACATAGCCATAAGCACTGCGTTGGAGGTTGTTTGTTCAGCTGTTTTGTAGTGTCGGCTGAAGGTGATAATTACATTGGCTATCTCAATCCATGCAGAGACGATGATTAAAACGTAGGCTCGAGTGGGTGATTAAGTAAGGCTTGGAGTGTTCAATAGACTTGGCTGCATGAAAGATAATAAACTTATGAAAAAAAACATACACACATTGACCAGCATTAATTTTTCATTAAAACAGTAAACTATTTAGTTGACAATTGTATGTTTTAGTTAACAAGAATTTCCTCTTAATTCTTGGAAGAGGATGGGTCTTACGATCTGTTTGTGATCAGAACAACGAAAAAGCGTTTCTTTAGGAAATTTTGATTATTTAAATATTTAGTAGTAGATATGATTTAGTGTTGCATGGAAATTGTTAATAATGGGTTCCCGATGCTCCGAAACCCTAATTTATGCAGTGCATCAGGCAAAAAATTGATCGCTAGGATAACCCCATCCCCCAATGGCGTCACATCGAGGTCAAATTTCACAAAAGCTTCAAAATTTCACAAATTGCTCCACAGTTGCTCAGAAGTGGCTCTTAGAGGGTTGACATGTATGAGTGAACCCTACTAATTTTTCCTTCTGAACATATCTTCCAAACATACTTACCCCCTATCTCCAACCTTTAATAGGGCTCCCATACAAAATGATTGTTTTTATAAAATGGGCTCCCATTGCCCCCAGGTTGCCCCCAGACGTATCAAATATAAGACTGGCCCCCATTTATTTTTCCTTTAGAATGTTTTTTCCATATATACCTATCCTTTATTTCCAACTCTTAAGGAGGCTGCCATGCGAAACTCGTCGTTTTCTATGGAATTAGCTCCTCAGTTGTGAACGTAGTTAAGTAATTAAACATCGCATCTCAGAAACTACTAAACCGATTTGAATGATTTATTCAGCGATCGACCAAAAACTTGAATTCAAAAAATACAAAATTTATAAAAGTTCAAAAATTAACCGCCAGAGGGCACTTTCCATACAAATGAAGTTGTGAGGTTCCCAACTTTTGGGTTTCTACGAAGCAATAAACAAAATGTATTGTCGAAACCCCATTGACCTTCCCATTTCGAATATAATTGTAATTTAAGATGAGTATTAGGTTAGATTAGATTCAAAGGGCATGTACAGAGCCCGTAATTTAATTCTGAGGCATCATTCTGAGTGCCCTCTATGACTGCCAGGAAAAGGCACATCGCTCTAACTGGGGTTCCTGTAAAAAGTCCAGTCAAGTCAAGTCTTTGTTAAACCGATAAATTGAGTGTTTGTTGATTTACCAAAATTTATGATTATTGCGCTGAGAAAAGTTGTCTTTGAATATTTTTATTGAATAAGTTTATAAACAAATATCTTGCCTAGAATACCTAAGATTGTCGAAAAAGAGTTTTTCTTCTTTGGAAGTGAAGTGCATTCTCTTTCTCTTTCTCGTTTATCCATTTGAAAGTAAATAGTGACCCGTCAGAGCACCAAATTTGGGTCTTGGTCCCTTTGTAATGAGAAAATCTTTCTAAAATGACAGCAAATTAAGGTTGACCAAATTTGTGCATATTTAATCCTGAATTAGCTTCCATCTAAGCACCATCGAAGGTTGGTTTCTTATAAGGAACTTGTAAAAATTTTCAGGCAAAAAAGGGAGTAAAGAGTTATCATGTCTTGATGTAACTGCTCTAACGTCATTTAAGAGATCAAATGGATTGATGGAGAAAATACCTTGACTTATGACAGAAAGTGGAATGTATGTATGCCTTTTCCTGGCACTTAGAATGAGCCATAATGTCTCCGAGTGGATGTATGTGGTTCCCGTACACTTCCTACGACCCTCTCCAAGGCTTGGAATCATTTTTGATTTTTAAATCTGATATAAAATTTGAAGTCATAGAATCATGAAAACCCTCGCTTTCTCGTAGATCCAACAGAACGAAAGTCAAAACTTTTGGACTTTCTTAACTTCTAATGGTTTGATGGGGAAAATTTCGTAGTTTGTAACAGAAACCTCACTCAGGGAGATGTCCTGGCGCTCACAGAGTTTACACAATGGGCAATAATTCGTCCAAGTGTAAGATGGGCTTATAGGCTTTCCCACACACACCGTACAACCCTAACTTATGTTAAGAATTATTTCTGGTTTCTAAATCGAATATAGCGTTTGAAGACTTAGTATCATGAGAGGGTTCCTTGCAAACCTAGGTTAGGTTAAAGATTCACAATTGACCCCTAATGGATCCATTGTGAATGCCTTCATTTTTTAATTCGGTGTCCTTTCTTATCACCTGGGATCCCTGTAGATCCAGACGGTATCTACTGGGAACCATTTCGGTCTTTGCAAGGAAATTGTGTAATCAGTAATCTGTGCATTAGCTTTTTCTGAAAGTCCATCGAAGAACCTGGGCCTAAGGATCTGGAATCGTCCTCGCAAACATAATAGAGGGTAAAAAACATAAATTAGCGGACTTTCTTTAATACATTTGGGAGAAAAAATTCCTTGGCTTGTGACCAAAACTTCAATCAGAGAGATGTATGCTCTTCTGGTACTCACAGGTGTTGCTTTCTGGGGGCAAAATTTCTTCCCAGTCTCACGTCTTATGTTCTTAACGTAAGAACGTTCTTATAGTGTTGCCAGATCAGGAGATTTCCTCATAAATTTAGGAGATTCTTGTTCTTTTAGGGGAATTTTTAGGAGAGAGAATTGTTTAGGAGGAAGCTTAGGAGATTTATATTTTATGTAAGGGGATTTTTCGGATCCTTAGTGGATTTTTGGGAGATTTTTGATTAACGAAGTATGATGTATTGGAAACACTGGCAACAAAACATATTTTGGCAACTATTTTAATTTTTGTGTTTCAAATTGTTAAGCTTACAAAATGTAAGCTCGTTCTATCTCGTTCTCACTTATTGCTGTCGTAGTGAAATACCGTCCAAATATGGCACATTTTGTTAAACTCATTTGTTATATGTTTTGTTTTTGTTAAATTTTTGTTGGTAAGCTGAAGATGAGTAAAAAATGGCTGCATTAAAAAAAGATTATATGTATATATTTTTATTTTTTCATGAGAAGTTTAATTCCTTTAAAATCACGCAAATAATAAAAAAGTTTTAAAGATTTTTTTAACTTTTCGGAGGAAATTTCAGTTTTTTTTTCGCTTTTGATTAATAAGTCTATTATGAAGTTTGAAGAATTAGAGTCAGTTTTGTATTACAAATCTGATGCCCATACAAAACATTATCTGAATTATTCACTTTGTTTGAGTGAAAGTTTATTACCACAACTTTTTACCATTAATCATTTTATGAACTTATAGAAATATAATTTTGTTTGCATTTTTCCCATCTGTCGTTTTTATTAATGCATAAAATGTTCAATTACAAAAGTTCTATTTGAATATTTCACGTAATTTCATGCAATGTGGTATGGAAAATTTTTCCTCATAAATATTTTAATCAGGATAATATTTACTCGTTTTAGTAATTTGCATAGCAAACTTTTCCGCTTTAAAACTAACACGAATGCCAATTATGCAAAAGCCAGCACTAAACACTGGCTAAATCGTCAATGACTCACAGCCAACACTAATTCCAACACACACACACATACAAATATTTATGTAAAGTTGTGTGTATTTTTCTAGTTGTCTGAATGCTAAATCGCGCTGCCGATTTGCATGGCGAAAAATCGTGGCAGCTTTTTTTGCCTGTCACCGAGAAGCACAGCGGCGCGCAATCACATCAAATCGAATGAAATCAAATCAAATGTGAACGCTTCAAAATTCCCACTAATTAAATGAGAAAAACAACAACACCGCCAGCAGCGTAACCTCAACAAAAGCTAAAACAAATAGCGCTGCGGTAAAATGCGAAAACGCGAAATCAATTCAATTGATTTACAAAAACAAAAAACCAAACACCAACAGAGCCCAACCCACAAAAGTGTCGCACACTCACACACACACACACACACAAATCACAGCAGCAGAATCGCTGGTTGCAACGGCCGATTGCTCAGGCGCGCCGGTGGCGGCGGGTCGTTGCACCAGAACACATGTAAGCCAAGACCTCACCCCGGGGGAACACCGATTTTGCCGCCAATGAGTGCAAACCAATAAAATTGCACAACTTTTCGCAGGCGGCAATCGATTGCTGGCTGTTCGATTGCTGCGTTGTTGGGCGACCAGCAGCACCGAAAAAAAACTTGCAGTTGCAAAAAGTTGAACTAGAAGAAAAAATGTTGAAAAATGTATTGGCGCGTGGAAATGCCGCCACCGCAACAACTACGCACCAACCGCGCGCCGCGTCCGTCCATCGACAGCACACAAACGCACAGCGCATTTGGTCCATGCGCGTCGGCACGCTGCCGCTTGCGCCTGTGTGCGTGCGTTACCTAATACAAAAACAACAACAATAACAAATACAACAACAAACCACATTAACAGCAAAGCGAAAAAAGCCCAAACAAATCAAATTATGCCCAACGCGGCCCGGCGCACAATTTGCGTTGCTTTTGCCGCGTTGCAATGCAATTATCGCTGCGCTGCGTTGCGTTGCGTCGAGCTGCGGCCACGGTGGCAGCGGCCGCTGAAATTCTTGTATCGATCATGTTGCCGATAAACACATGTCAATAGTTTTTAGATTTGCAAATTTTTGCCTTCGTTCGCCAATTTGGCCGCAATTGACGCTGTCCGCCGTCGCTGCCGTCCGCCTGTCGTTCGTCGTTCAATGCTGCAACTTGCCGCTGCCGCTGTGGAATTTTGTACTTGTCATCGCTTTGGCTGACTGCGTATGTCGTACGTACAAATTGAGCCGCTGAAATCTGTTGGAATTCAGATTTTTTTGATTGACATTCGAGGAAATTATGGGAATTTTTTGTGCAGTTTGCTGCAAGATTTTTAGGTCAAAAGGTAAATTGTTCACATAAATGTTTGCCGTTGTGTGTTATTACTGGTAACTGTCATTGGTTGATATTTATAAATTGTTGCTAATAGTAATGAGAATATTTATAGATTAATGAAACATTTTTGAACTTGAATTCGATGGGTATGGTGAGCAGATTTTGCATTAAAGGCGATTAAAATTGTTGTACTGAAAGCTTTAGGATCCAAATTTAGCTACAATTCGATTCCGAGCGGAGCAAGATTTGATCAGAGTTGAACGATTTTAAATATTTGTTTCCATTTGTAAAGATTCTAAGCTGACAGACGAAGGCTTTCCCTCACTCATTTGAGGATGCACAGTTTTGAATAACCTGAAGTCAAGTCAATTCTAGAGAGTCTTTCCATCAATTTGCGAGAGTTTTTGGCTTGGAACAACATGAAGGCAACTCAGTTTCATGGTGAATACTTTCTTTCCTTTTGTAAGGACTCTTGTATCGATCATTCTAGGCTGACAGAAATATTTTATTTATTTATTAGGGTGAAGACTTTCCTTCTATTTGTGAGGTTCTTGGATCAGAATAATCTTAGGAGAAGTTTGTAGAAGTCTTTGTATCGATCTTTGTGAGAAATAGTTCCAAGGTGAAGCCTTTCCCGAAATTTATGAAAGTTCTTGTATCGATATTTGTTAGCTGGAAGAAATAGTTGCAAGATGAAAATTTTTCTTAATTCTATGGAGATTCTTGTGTCGATCTTTGTTAGCTGGGAAAAATAGTTTTAGGATGAAGCCTTTCCTTAAATTTGGGGCAATTTTTTTTATCGATCTGAAAGAAATAGCTGAAAGAAATAGTTCATGGATGAAGCCTTTCCTGAAATTTATGATCAATTTTTATCAATCTTTGGTAGTTGGAAGAAAGAGTTTTAAGAACAAAACTTTTCTTAAGTTTGGGGAGTTTCTTGTGTCGATCTTTGTTAGCTGGGAGAAATAGTTTCAGGATGAAGCATTTCCTTAAATTTGAGGTAATTTGTGTATCGATCTTTGTTAGCTGGAAGAACGAATTTCAGGATGAAAACTTTTCCTAGTTAAGTTTGTGGCGATTCTTGTATCGATCTTTGTAAGTTGAGAGAAATAGTTCCAAGGTGAAGCCTTTCCTGAAATTTATTGATCTTTGTAAGCTGGGAGAAAGAGTTCTAGAATGAAAACTTTTTTTAATTCAGGGTGATTCTTATATCGATCTTTATTAGCTGGAAGAAATAGTTGCAGGATGAAAATTTTCTTTAATTTTATGGCGGTTCTTGTATCGATCTTTGTTAGCTAAAAGAAATAGTTCCAGGATGAAGCCTTGCCTGAAATTTATGAAAGTTCGTGTATCAATCTTTATTAGCTGGAACATAGACTTTCAGGATGAACAACTTTTCTTACGTTTATGGAGATTCTTGTGTCGATCATTGTGAGCTAAAGAAAGAAGTTCCAGGGTGAAGACCTTCCTTAAATTTTAGGGAATTGTAGTATCGACTTCTGTTACCTAGGGGAAATAGTTCCAGGGAAGCTCTCCTTAAATGTATTGCGGTTCTTCTATCAATCTTTATGAGATGACAGAAATACTTCCAGGGTGAAGACTTTCCTTAAAGTTATTGTTGTTCTTGTATCGATCTTTTTTGAAGAAACAGTTTCAGGTTCAGAGTGAAGCCTCTCTCTATGGCCGTTCTTCTATCGATCTTTGTGAGTCTTTCCTTAAGTTTTTAGAGATTCTTGTATCGATCTTTGTGAGTTGGGAGAAATAGTTCCAGGTTGAAAACATTCCATCAATTTACAAGATTTTAATAATTTGAGAGTAACTTATTTCCAGTTTGAATACTTTCTTTCAATTTGTGGGCCTTTCTGTATTAATTACAGTAAGCTGGGAAAACAAATTCCAGGGTGTCGATTTCATTCAATTTGTTACCATGAAACAGAGTAACATAAGTGAGTCTTTCCTTTTTTCCTTCAATTTGTGTAGGATGATTATGAAATTAGATTAATTTCAAAGTTAGGTAAAGACGTTTCTTTAATTTGTGAGCATTCTTGAAACAGATTAACCCCAAAGAATGTTAAGAATGTTCCTCTAATTTGCGGTATTTCATAAATCATTTCTTTGCTGTGAATAAATTAGTTCAGGACTTAAGGATGTTTCCTTTCTTACATGCTTCTGACTTCTCGGGTTCTTGGATCAGAGTAAACAAGTAAGTTCCGCCACTTAATCTGGCTTTTAACTTAAGACAGTTTTTACTGCAGAACTGACTAAAGAAAGTTAGATTAGTTTAAAAGTTTTTATTCATTTTACGAGAATTCTTGGATCAGTATGAACCCAGTTTATGTCAATTCCGTGGTACTGACTTTTGTTCAAATTATTAAAAGTTCTCGCATTAGAAAAATTTGAATGAATGAAACTTAAACATTTTTCTTAAAATTTGGTGGTCTCCTACACCCAAATAAACAGCGATTACATTAGTGTAAAGATGAGAACTGTCGTTGAAGGACTGACCTGAGGACCTGAACTGACCTGAGGACCAAAGGCTCAGCGGATTGAGGTTCAAATCTACATGCAAATATCTGTTTAAAAAATGCTTTAATTAATCAAATGGTAATATAATTTTCAAAATTTGTGTACCGAATCCCAACTTCAAAATAAAATCCCATGTGCTTCACTAGAAAAAGACTATCCTTTAATTTTACAGTTTTTCAAAATCAGAGTAATTTTACTACAAATTCACTATGGACTTTGGAAAGAATTTTCAAATACAGGGTGGACCATTTAAGATTTGGAATTTGAATCGGTTATGAACAAAAAAAAAACTAATGAATATTTTTTGAAAATTCCTGTTTTATTACTTGGACTTTGTTATTTAAGAATGAAAAACGATATCGTTCTTATGACTGCTACTACTGGCCTTACAGTACGCCATTCCGTCAACCCAATTTTCAAGTACTTTTTCGATTGTTCCGGGTAGAATTTCCTGAATGGCAACTTCGATTTCATGTTTCAAAACTTCAATCGTCGCTGGATGATTAGCGTAATACTTGTCCTTTACGGCACCCCACAAAAAAGTCCAACAGACTTAAATCGCAGCTCCGAGGCGGCCCATTGACTTTAGAATTTCGGCTGATTATTCGATTTTCGAAACGACAATGTCGTCCATGTCATCCGCTTCAATTTTTAGAAACAAAAATTCGTTGAGCATGGCACGGTAACGGTCGCCATTGACTGTAACGGCGGCTCCTTTGTCATTTTCGAAGAAAAATGGCCTAATGATGCCGCCGGACCAAAACCCGCACCAAACCGTAACTCTTTGTGGGTCCATTGGCTTCTTAATGGTGACGTGTGGATTTTCCGAACCCCAGATGCGACAATTTTGCTTATACACATAGCCTCCGAGGTGAAAATGGGCCTCATCCGAAAAGACGATTTTTCGACGATGGGTTGAAGACTCTCCACTTTGGAAGAAAGTTCTCAATATTTCTCAATTTTGCTCAAGCGTATAGCGTCCCATTTCGTACTTTTAACTAAATTACGAACGAACACAAATTGAATGACATTTGGACTGCCATTCTCGAAATACAGCGTAGTTCAAATTCCAAATCTTAAATGGTCCACCCTGTATTATATGTGAGAAATTTTAAGTGGAACTTGTGTGTGTAGACATTTATGAGAGATTTTCCATTGCAGTAATTGATAACATTTGGATTCTACTGTAAAGACTGGCAACAATTCGAGACTTGGGCTTTAGAGATTGTAATTCAATTCAAGGGTTTTAGAAAAGCAATATTAGGCTTTGCAGTTGAACATAATGAACTGAGTACTGTTCGAGTGTTGTTTCAAGGCCTACAAAAAGGAAAGACATATAACGATTTTTGTGAATTTGAGAAGTTGACATAAGTAACTAGACGAATGAGAGTGTGATTGAGAATTACTTTAAGTTCTATACACCGAATGAGATGCGAACCAACCAGAGCTAACTTAAGACAGTCATGGGGTCTGAAAAGCCCAAAGTGTTCCCTGCTTGAATGTGAAGAAGACTAAGATAGCAAGAATAAGAATGCACGAAATCAATTGTGAGGTATCACATTTTACTATTAAACGTTGGTGAGGATGAAAGCTGTGTAAGCTATGTTTAGAAAGGGTTAAGGTTGAGGCGAGTCAAGGGTTGGCTTTACTGGACCAACTATTCATTAGAAGAGAATGATTTATGAGCCCAAAAAGACCTACTGGACATGTGAAAGACGAGATATGGATATAAGGAGGGAGATGACCATCCATGAAATATCATTAAATGAAAGTGCATAGGTCGGTGAGGAACTCGAACTAGTGTCATGGCAAGTCACGTGTCTTCTTTGTTTCGTGTTTGCATGACGGTTCCAGTAGAATTGCATTGACTCGATACCCCGTCACCTGAGAAAACGATTGTCGTATGTGCTATTAAATTCAATGGAACATACGACATTTGTTTTCTGCGGCGACGATACATTGATTTCACATGCGAATTGACTGAAGAAATACTTTGAAACTTACTTTGAAAAGTGTGCTTTTCTGCTTTCGTTTACCAATTTTTTTTTAGTATCGCGCTTGTACGACTGTATTGAGTCGATGC
Source organism: Melieria picta (assembly GCA_964056695.1). Lineage (NCBI taxonomy): Eukaryota > Metazoa > Arthropoda > Insecta > Diptera > Ulidiidae > Melieria > Melieria picta. The sequence continues at coordinate 13,639,910 of OZ057399.1, read as the reverse complement.
CTGTTGACTCATAGCGACTTAAACTGTCATATGAACGGTGTATGTGTCAATGTTTTTGGAGTCGTACGAACGTATGTATTCAAAAATATGTCCACACATATTGAAACACACTCGGCAAGTGTCGAACGTCGCTAATATGCAATTTGCGCCGAAATAATATTAGAAAGGTTTTTTCAGATCTTTTTAGATTTTTCGCTCAAACTGACGACAATCAAAATAACATCACGTTCACACTGCTGTCAATGTATGCAGGAGCGATCGACAATATGAAAACACGAAATAAAATGTAAACTAGATGCAACACTTGCACAGCCCAAAGTGAGCCGCACCGCAGTAACCGAACTGGGTCCGGGGCGATAAACGGTGAGGCGGCCAGTGTTGCCAGATTAGGAGACTTTTATTTAAATTTGAAAGATTAATGAGTTTTTAGGAGGAATTTGAGGAGAAAAAATTTTTCAAAAGAAAGTAGGGGATTCTTAAATGTTCTGGTACATCTTTCAGTTCTTCAATGGATTTTTTATTTTATATTTTTTATTAAAATTTTTTTTATTTTTTTTGATTTTTTTGATAACTTAATACAATTAACAACACTTTGCCATGATGAAACCTTTTGTGAGTGTGATTTTAAATTTAATTTTGAAGTTCAAGAGTAAATCATATCAGTAATCTGGCAACACTGTTGACACTGCATTGTCGGGTGGCGGCGCCAGCGGCAGCGCCGAGCACAACCAATCAGTCAAAGAATCTGCCCAAAAGCAGGCACAAATTATTGCAACATTAAGTCACGATTTCAACGGCAACGCGCAACAACAACAACAAGTATCAGCAATCGACTGACTGCTTGTCGTTGAAAACGCGGTGCAAGCGGTGCACCAAACGTCAAGCAGTCAACAATCGTGGCGGGGCAATAACTGGAGCTGGCGTTGGCGCTGATTTGCCGCAGCGACGCAGCGACTGTGTTGTATTGCCGCAAGTGGCAAGTTGCAGGCGGCAAGTGGCAGCCGCTGCGGCGAGTTGCACACAATTACAAATCAATAAACTTCAACGCCGTTGGCTGTTGGCGTCGAATGGCTGCCAATGTGACAACTTCGATGTTGCCACGTTGTGCATGTTGCTGCAACAGCGATTGTGTTGCATGAACTTTGAGCATTCGTTGCAGTGGGGGGGGGAAACTTTTGATTTGGAATTGGCGTTTTTGTTGCTATGGGAAAATATTGTTGTGCGGCTTACAAGTGTAACAACAACAATAACAACCACTTTGAGCAACATGTGGCCGTTTTGGTGGCAAGTAAATGTCATGTTGCCGCATTTTCAAATGTGTGGCAGGCAATTTTTGAATTTTTGATTTGAATTTTTTTTAAATTTTTTCTTTGAGAGTTTGCATTTGTTTTTGCTTTTTTTTTGAAAATGTCAATGCGATACCAACAAAAATCCTGTAAACTTACTAATATGAAATTTTTGTTGAGTGATTGTGCAGCATTTTTTTGGGCTGCTGCAATCATGTTGTTAGCTGTTGTTGTTGTTTTTATTGTTGTTGTAGTGCATTTTACTGCATACAGAAATATCGGTCGGTGGCACATAAACGAAAAAGTGAACGGGTCGCGCCGCGGCAACTTTGAGCCATTCGAATGTGGCAAAGTGGCGCACAGCCGCACAGTCGCACAGCCGGCTGTGGACGAGCGCTGGGAACGCTGTTGTTGTTGTTGTTGTCGTTTGTTGCGCATTGGCTTATGAAGCGGCGCGTAAAAATATTTTATTCCCACGTTGTGTTGCGGCCATTTACCAAAATCGTAATTCAATAAAGTTTATATGAAAACAGCAGCAATCACAACAACAACTACTATTATTACAACAAAACAAACAACAACAAGTGTGTGTGTGTGTGTTGTCTCGGTATGCGCTACGCTTGAGAGCGCTCTGATATAAATATTTGATTGAAATCAATTTATCATTTTTGGATAAAGCCAAAAACAACAACAGTAACAACTACTACAACAAAATTAAAAAAAAAAAACAAAATTGAACAACACAAACAAATTCATGCGTTGCTCCACATGCCACATCGTCGCAGTTTGTGCGGTCACTGCTAGCAGAGCGAAAGAGATCGACAGAGTTGCCACAGTGTTTGTAAAAATTTGTTATGCTGCGATTACGCAAATTGTGTGTGAATGCTGGGTGTTGGTGAGTGTATGTTTTGTTGTTGCTTGTATTTATTTTGTTATTGTGCTGACACTGCAGCTGGACTCTTATAGGCAACGCCCTGATTCAGATATCTGCCTCTAAAACCCTATCGTTTTTAACCTTACAAATTCAATGCAATGATTCGCTTTAACACTAGAATGCCTATGGTAGTTGAAATTACTTTATGGAGGTCCAAAACAGGTCTCTTTTTCAAAATAATTTGTTAAAACACTTAACAAATATTGAAGGATACATTTTTGAAAGAACCCTACTGAAATATTTTAGTTCTAAAAGTTCAAAGTAAAAAATTTATTCACAAGGCTACAGTTTTTCTCTTTCATTTGATATCCATAACTTTATTATTGCACAAGTGCAAATATTTAAATTAAATGGAAAAATGGTAAACAAAGGTGAAATAAAAATTCAAAATTCAGTGCACACTGGCTTTAAAAAAAATTAATAAAAACTAATGGATCTGTAAAGGATATCTTCTACTTTGTGTTGGAAAAATAGCTGAGTTGATAATAAAAAAGTGGACTGTATTCCATTTAATAAAAATTAATTAAATTAATTAAATTTTTAATAATAAAAAAGTGGACTGTATTCCATTTTTCCATTTGTGCCACAAATTTCGTTAAGAGCAACATTGTCCTGTTCGAAAATTTTGTTGTTGTTGTTTTTCTCTTTGGTTTGTTTGGTTGTTATTGTTTGTATTCATTTTATTATTTATTATTTTTTTCAGTACTACTTAGCACTGTTAGAGTTGTTGTTGTTGCTGTTTGTTGCTCGGGTTAGTTTGTATTATTTATTATTTTTTAGTACTACTTGGCACTGTTAGAATTGTTGTTATTGCTGTTTGTTGCTTGGGTTAGTTTGTTGTAGCATTTCTTGCTGCATGGCATCAATTCTTGTTGTTGTTTTTGTTATTTTTGTTATTTGTTGCACTACAATGTGCCACAAATTTCGCGAAGAAAAACATTTGTCCTGTTCGAAAATGTTGTTGTTGTAGTTTTTATCTTTGGTTTGTTTTTTGTTGTTATTGTATTAATTGTATTATTTATTATTTTTTTTAGTGCTACTTAGCACTGTTAGAGTTGTTGTTGTTGCTGTTTGTTGCTTGGGTTAGTTTGTTGTTTTCGTAACAACTGTTTGTTGTAGTTGTTGTAGTTGTTGTAGCATTTCTTGCTGCATATCATAAATACTTGTTGTTGTGTTTGTTATTTTTGTTGTTTGTTGCACTACAATGTTGTTATTGTTGTTGTACTATGGCTGGTTTTTGATGCCGCATGAAGTTGTTGTTGTTATTATACACATTTTTTCATTCATATGTGCTGTTGTTGTTGTTTTCAGCTTGCTAACAACACACAAGATGTTAAATTTTTTTAAATTAATTTCCTATTACTTATTGTTGTTTTTATAAATAGTAAAAAAAGCGAAATTTGATTAATTGATTTCGCTTGTTACACATACGAAAACTTACTAATAAATTAATACATGTGTGTGTGTGTGTGTGTTTATGTATGTTTATATGACTGTTGCGCCATGTGAATGCTTGAAAAATTTCAAATTATCACAGCAAATGTTTAATTAATTAACCAATAAGCCGAGCATTGCTTGGCGCGATGCTTTCGGCATTTCGGTTCAGTGCGCATAAACCGTTAGTCGTAGTGGTAAATTATGAAAATTGACTTTTAGTACAAACACATACACATACATGAAACTGTTCCAACGAGACAAGTAGTTGTTTTTGTTTTTGTTGACCGCATATCTGCATCTGCATTGATAACTGCAGCTGTTTGCCTCTTTTTCCCCATTTCGTTTCATTTTATTTCATGTAATTTGAATTTTTTGTGCACTGCGCTTCGTTTCATATGTGTCCATAGTTATAACTCCGCACACAAATGCGCAATTGGAAAGTAGCTGCGTTAAATGCCAACAACAATAACAACCATGATGGCAGTTATAATGTGACCAACAGCATCCAAACCAGTGCACATTAGGTCAAATGAACACTTTTTCTGTGCGAAAGTCAAATTTCGTAAATGCCGTTATAAATTTTTTCCCCCTCATTATGTTAGAAATACTCCAAAGCAACGAAAAGTCCACTTTGTTTTACAACATAAAGTACCTTTTGACAGTATTCAGTCAAAGTCTCTTTATCGACAAGTCATTGAAAATTTATTTGCTGCATCAGTATTGATTATTGTGAAATGAAATGAAATTGTGCGAAAAATTTAAAAAAAGTTTGAAATGGAGAACGATGAATTAAGTACGTATTAATGATTTTGTTAAAAATACATGGAAGTTTTTTTTTTTTGTTGAAAAAAAATAGTTTTTTAACATGACCTGAAGACCATGATGAAGATTTTGCGGTTGACTTCAAATTTTAACTTTATGCAAGCAACTTTTGGCAAACTTTAAGTAAAAAGAAATGAATATTAGGATATTATAAGTTCATTTAATTTTATTTCAAGTTGCGCTTTTTTGCGTTTTGCTAGTAATACCAATTTTTCAGTATACTACGCTATGCAAAAAATCGAATTATTTGAAATTTGGCTCAAGGAACGTTCAAAGGGAAAAGCGTGATGCAGTTCTTAATCATGTTGTAGAAAATATTTGTGCTACTAAAATTTCCGATGATTGCAGGAAAATAATAGAAGAAAAATTACTCCTTTTCTGCAAGTACTTGGCAGCAAAATGGCAAAAATGTAGCAGAAAGGTGGAAAAATTTCGAGCTAAAAACTACGCATCGCTTAGTACTGTAATACATTTTGGATTAAAAAAATCATCAGTGAAAGCCAGTTCTTCGGCTGTCGGGCGTCAAAGGAAGGAGAATATGCAAAACTCGTTTTGGAGGGAACTAGGTCTTCGTGTGGATATGCCTAAAGTTAGCGGCTTTGGTAGCACAAATGACGGAAATACTACGCGCCGAGCTTTCACTAAACATGCAATCTTTGCTGATATCACTGGCGTTGACCAAATCTTAGTGTTCCGGTTTGAAATTATATTGATTTGTTTATCGTGCCAGTTTCTATTAACTTCAAGTAAATTTCAAACGTTCTGCTTTCAAACAGCTGAAATTATTCAAAAGTTATATCCTTGGTTGCCGATAACATCTACTGCTGCTATCTGCTGCTGAATCGCGACATAAAAAGCCGACAGATTGCATCACATTCGTTAAAACAACCGCACTAATAATTTTCTGGATGTATTTGATAGAGTTGCTGATACTTCTGATCCTCTTTTTTCCTCAAAATATTTAAGCAGACGCATGCAACAACGAATGCTTGTACACCATCTACCTGAAGTTATCGAGTTGTTAAATTGTGATGATGCAACGGAGGATATTGACGATTCAAACAAAAAACACTGAAACAATTTTTGGAACAAATGCAGTATAGCGAACCCTCATGAAAAAAAACCCGAATATTTTACCATATAGAGCTTATTTTTGTGAATCTAAAAAATTAAAATTTTTGCCTGGGAAACGCCTACAAAAGGCGTGGCTCGGGGTCAAAGTTCAAAGTTTTTATTAAAAAAAATGTTTAGTTTGTTAGATTCAGGACCTAGCCCTCTATATAAAAGCATACTGCATGTATGCCAAATTTTTTTTTAATTTTTGACCTCAGACAAGTTAATGGGCGTGAAAGGGTTAATATTTTTTGTATTTAATTTGTTAATATTATACCTCCCTTTGTCTTTGCTACGATTTTGGCTTCAAATAATACAATATTTTAGCCGTTATTAATTTCACACAGCAAAAGTGGTCATTTGACCCAATGTGCAGTGTTACCAAGCAAAATGTAAGCGCCGAATTCAAAGCTGCAAAAAGCCAAAATCGCAGAAGCAATGCGCTATTCAACTGTTCGACCATTTGTCTGTCCTTTTTACTGTCTGTCTGTTTAGTTGTGTGTGTGTGTTACACACGTTTATTTGCGTTTATTTGTTTGCGCTCACAGCAGAGCCAAAGTTCTGAAATTATTAAAGGCGCTCGACACATCGCAAGGCATGCAACTGTTCAACTATTCTGCTGCCCAATCTGCCTTTCTAAACACCTTCTTTGCCGACTAACTTTTATTTTTCCCTAAGCCACACGAACAGTCTTTGTGTCGCGCTGTATGCGCCAACAGAAGTGAGCAAATTGACTGACAGACGGTCGGTCGGTTGGTCGGTGCAGTTTGTTTTGGGTGTCAAGCAATTTCATATAAAATTCGTATTTATTTGCTTTTATGTGCAAATCAAATATCCACCAATCAACTCACACACACACACTCTGTAGAATGCGTTAGTGTTGAAAACGGCGACCAGCAAAACGAAAGCATGGACAATTTTTCCATTTAGCAACTTTTTTGCCACTCTCCTCTCATGCGCCGCTTCGCCTCCTTTTCTCAATCTTCCCAAAGCTGTCTTTTGGTTTCGCCGAAACCATCGACTGGCTGTTTGCTTCCCGTTTCGTCTTGCCACGAAAATTTCCGCTCAGCCAACGCGTAAAGGGCGCATTAATTTCCACTATTTTCTGGCACTTTGTTCTATCGTCTCTGCGCTCTACGCTTTATGGCCAAATTTTTTGCGTACTTTTTACTAATTTTTCTTATGTTTTTTTTCTCGCGCATTTTTGGTTTCTTTTTTTGGTTTTTATTTTTGCAATATTGTCGTTGCTGCAAGTTGCCACCATTCTTGTTGCTGCGTCGCTCTCGCTTTAACGGTTTAGGCGTGCCGCCCCCTCCCCCTTTTTCCTTCTGCCGCAAGCCATTTCTCCACTTTTATGGGCGAAATTTTCATAGCGTTTTTTTTGAAAGTTTTTTTTGCCATTTTTTGCTGTGGTTCTTGCACTACTCGTCTCGTTGTTTTTATTGTTGCTATTGTAATTGTAGTTGTTGTTGTTATTGTTGCAATTGTTATTGCCAACGCGCTGCCAATTTTTCCGCAACTTGTCAGGTTTATGCGCAAAACAAATATTGTTGTTATTATTGTTGTTGTTTTTATGCTCCTTGTTGTTGTTGTTTTTGTTGTTGTTGCTGTTGTCGGCTGGCTCGTTAACTGCCGCCGTCGCTGCTGGTTGCTCTATTTCTTTGTTTAGTTGTTATTTATGTAGTTGTTGTTGTTGTTTTACCATTTTCGTACTTTCTTTCGTTGTTGCTAATTCGGCTGCTTCTTTTTCTTCTTTTCATTCTTGTTCTTCTTTTTTTCATACTCTACAGTTATTATTATTGCCTTCAAACCATTTTCTTGGTGTTTCTTGTTTGAGTTTTTTTGTTTTTTTTTCATTTGCGAATTTCTTTTTTAAGACTTTGAGTTCAATTTCATGGTAACTGTTCTTGTTGTTGTTGTTTTTCGCTATTCTTGGCCATTGTTGTCGTTGATATTTTCTTGCAAATAAACCAAAAGCAATAAGAGTTCATTGCGAAGTTTCAGTGCGTGTTCCATTTGACAGAATGCATTGCAACAGTGTGACAAGGCAGATGGGAACAAAATTAAAAATAAAAACTAATTATTAAAAAAAAAATTATTTTATAAGTTTATAAGTTGGTCAAAAAAGTCTAAGCAAGTGAGTACAAATTTTACAAATTTTCAAAAAATTTAATAAGTGAGGTTAGGTTGTAAAAAAAAAATTTTATAAGTTTATGAGTTGGTCAAAAAAGTCTAAGGAATGGTCTCAGTGAGTAAAAATTGCACAAATTTGCAAAAAATTTAATAAGTGAGGTTAGGTTGTAGTGGTAGCTTTTACATAGGGACAACGAAATGGCACTGCTGTGATGCCACCCCCCACCCATTTATCTTTTACAGAAAGACGAGAACTAATCGAGGCTCTGATATTTAGAGTAGAAAGCTAAGTAAGGTTAGTAGGGAACAGGATGCCCAGATTTTTTTCCAGATTTTTTTCAGAATCTTTTCCCGACGGATAAGTTGAAGTGGCTGCTCTGGGTGGAGCGCGCCTAGGCCAAAGAGGCTCTTTGTAATATCACAGAAATTCAAACTCAAATTCCTTTACTCATAAAACCAACTTGAGTCATCAGTCTACAACTTGTTTTTGCTTTAGTCCTTTCAACTGGAAATATGGATGATGAAGTTATAATTGAAACCAAAAGTTGAACACAGGTAGTGCACATTTGTTAGTATGAATCCATCATGTATTAAGGATGTTTGGTTGTCCCAACACATTTATTTCTTCAATCATCAGGCACACTCTGGGTCAATTAGACCCTGTTGGATTTTGATCGCCTATAATTTCACAACTATTAAATCGTTTCACTTAACCCTTATTCTCATACCCGGGTACCCGGGTGCCCACTGCGATGTATTTTCGTGAAAAAAACTGACAAATAATGAAAATTTTTTTTTTACCTTCCGGATCCTCGTTATTTAGGTGAAAAGCGAACAAATCATATATTTAAAAAATTTTGTTTTTTTTTTTTTTTATTTTTATTTTTTTTTATTTTTTTTTTTTTATTATTTTATTTTTTCTCAAATACTCAACAACAATGTATATTTTAGAAAAAAAATTTTATAAACACTTTTTAATTAACAAAATATTGAAAACTTAAAAATTTCATGAAATGGGTACCCGGGTACCCCGGGTGCCAAACGACGTTAGTAAGTTTTGGTATGAGAATAATGGTTAAGGTATCATGGCACGTTAGAAAGGGCAATTTTTAATGATTTACAAAATTATTTATTTTTCAGCTCCTTTATTATCAATCTTTTTGAAGGTTTAAGGAACACAAAAAAAAATTTTTTTTTTTAGCATATTGTCTCTTATATAGGTGGAGCTGAGGTCGCGTAGAAAAAAACACACATCCTCCATTGCGAACACTTAATCTCCGAATCGGCTAATTTGAAACAAAAAAACAAAAAAGATTTATAATTATTAAGCTTTCGGACACAGGAATTCACCAGAAAAATTAAAAAAACGCTAAAAATAAAAAGTGTCAAAAATTGACTGCGTTTTCACATTTTTTTTTCTCAGAAAAAGTACTTTAAATTAAAAATTTTTCTTCGATATTGTGGTGAAGAATAAGTTAATAAATAAAATAAAAAATAAGTTAATAAAAAGAACTAAAAAATTTTTTTTAAAATCGGTCGAGCCAATCCGAAGATTAAGTGTCCGCAATGGAGGATGTGTTTTTTTTTCTACGCGACTTCAGCTTCACCTATATAAGAGACAATATGCTAAAAAAAAAATAAATTTTTTGTGTTCCTTAATCCTTCAGTATATTGTAATAAAAATTTCAAAAAGATTGATAGTAAAGGAGCTGAAAAATAAATAATTTTGTAAATCATTAAAAATTCCCCTTTCTAACGTGCCATGATAACTTAAAGGAAATTCTGGGATTTACTTTGAACATTGTTTTAACAATTTGCAAATATTAGAGTTACCTCTGAACTTTGTAACAATTTTAAAAAAATTACACTAGAAAGACAGGCTTTGGAACAGTGATTGTAGCTCAAAGTAGCAGCATAGGTCTACATGACCCAGTGTGTTCTCCAAAAGTTAAGTTTGAGGTTTGAAGTTTCGCCTGGCTACTTTCTACCTCACTTTGAACTTTATCCAGAGTGCAGAGTCCAGGAAAAGTAAGCAAAGAATAAGAATTGCGTGAAATGTTAGTAGTTAAAAAACCATGTAATTGAATTTTGACATTTTTTTAATTCTTTAATTTATTCTTTACATTCATTTTTTAAATTTATTCTTTAATTAAATTCTTTAATTTAATTTTTAATTTTTTTAAATTTTTAATTACAAACCATCATCTATAAAAAAAAACTTTGCTCTACTGTTTGTTTATGTTAAGTTTTGTGCGCTTGAGTTTGAATTAAAAAAAAAACAAATCAAATTTATTTGAAATTTTTAAACTATATAAAAATTGATAAAGAAACTACTTTCCCATGTCGCCACTAGTTCCACTGTACTTCGATGTCATTGCAAAAGTTATAAAAAAATTTGCTAAATAGAAAAAAAGTGCAAATGAAAAATGTCAGACAACGAGCTGAAGGAATGAAATGGCAGCAAAAAGTGTGTTGCACACAAGTTTTAAAAACACTTTTCTCCTTGACTCGCTTGCACGCACTCAGCTCCTCTCGCTCTATCGTTGCTTTGTGCACCATTGTCAATTTTACGGAAAATTTTTGCTAGCTACTATAAAACCAGCGTCAAGTAGAAGTAATAAAAATTTAACGCTAAAAAACAACTAAAACAACAACAAAGGAATAAGTTGCAAGAAAAAAATAGATGTAAAAAAAGAAAGAAATTGAATGAGAGTAGAGTATTGGAAATTGGTGAGCAGCGAGCGGTAAATAGCAAATTTATGTGGGTTGAGTGCATGTAGCTGTGTGTGTATGTGTGTGTGTGTGTGTGCAGTAATGACGAGTGCGGATGTTGCTGGGTGCAAAGTGTAGCAACGCAGAGTGATGCATAAAAATTGAACTAAATAAATCTAGGAAAGTAACTAAACGTGCTTGGGTTATTTGATTAAGTTTGGTACGTTTGTATGTATGTAAGGTTTGTGTAAAAAGTTACAGAAATTACTTACATATTTTGCAAAAAAAAAACTTTGTTCAAAGTAGACCTCAACGAGTTCATTACAGCTCAATGCTATCGCTAGATTCCATACATTTCAAATACTTTTTTTACTATTTCCATGCTTGTCAAAGTGGTAAAATATCATTGTTGGTATAACTTTCATGGTACTTTTTACACAGACTGTATGTAAAGATGTGCTGCTGTCGCTTGTCGTTGTCTTTCCGAACAAAGGACAGACAAAATCATAAAAAGCACATGAAGCGATTTTTATGTTCTAAAAGCGCTCACTGAGGGAGGTGAAAGGTTGATGTTGCTGGCAGCCACATAATGCGAAATGATTGCAGTGCGCTGCAGGCTCAGACAGACTCAAAAGGCGAGCTGAGGTGTGAGAATCTAATAAATTTTCATGCGACATTGCAGTTGAATGGCTGACGTGTGATTTAATAATTACTTTTCATTTGCAGCGCTGCAAAAAAATCAGTGATCAGTGCAAGGACAAATATTTTTTGTCGAGGTGATGGCGCACAAAATTGATTGGCAACAATTTTGGTGTTGGCTCTGATGTGAACAATTTTGAAAATGAGCTGATTTTACATAAAAATAAGATTTAGAATTAATTTAAAGATGAAATAAGCAACGCTGGTGACCGTCTGTGCTGATCTCTTTGGGATCAAGATAAATATTTTCTGTCTTACTGGATAAATTTTACTAAAAAATTTATAAAATTTGGATATTGTGAAACTTGTAAAGAAACTTAGGCTGAACTGAGCACCTATTAGGTTCCTAGCTATACCAGAGAATTGTTGACACGAACTACTGTTCGAGGAGTGTAACGACGACCACTGTTGACGAACTGAGGTAACCAAGATAGTTCTAGCTTAGATAACTCCAGTTCTAAGAAGATACCTGCTCCAGTGATAACTGAACAGAAACAAAAAAGATATTCCAATAGAAACAAAAGATTTCTCGTACCCATTTGTTCACGTCTTGGATCCATTGGATCAGGTAAGAATGAGCGGTAACCCAGTTGTGTCGATTCTAAGTTGAATATTAATAAAATTTTTCTGATATGTGTTACTAAATGACAACTCAAAATCTAAGAAAAAAGAAATTTCAGAGAAAAAAATTAATAAAATAAAACCAAAAATATATCCTATTTGATTTTTCATTACTTCCGTTTTATTACTCTGTATGAAGTTTGAATGGATTTTTAACATCTCATTTTCGCCATAGATGTTCCTTTGGTTTCATATCCAATAGTAAAGACGGCAGCTTCAAATACTTATTAAAAAAAACGATTAACCCTTTGCTGCATCACTTTGCACATACAATATACATACAATGTTAATTTTATCGTAGATCTTGGAACAATTCTATGCAGCATTCTACAGCCGCTCATTCCTCAGTTCTGTCTTTTATGCTTAAACATTTGATTTCTTATGGAATTTCGTTAATAAGAGTCGAACAAAGAACACAAATATACAGTGACGATCACAATTGACCTTGGTTCGATTCCTCGTCGTAGCCAAAACAAAAATATGGATATGAATTTTTTTTTCAGAATATGGGAAATACTTATTCGCAAAACTTCTTTCATAAAAAAAGGAATTCAGCAGAATTTGGGTTTTACCATCAAACTTAAACTTAAAACTTTCCTGGTTCTAAAGAGACTCTAAAGAGACTCTAAAGAGACTCTCTCACTACAAAGAGACCAGATGACAACCAAAATTTGTGTTCTGAGGCGTCTTTGTGAAATTGGCACTTAAGCAAAAATTTTGTTTTGTTTTCTGAAGACTTCTGATGTAGCTGCATGAACAAAAAAGAAGAAGAACAAGCACTTCACCTTCTTTGCACTGGTTCCGCATTATCTAGAAGAAGAAACTCACTCACTTGGACAATTTTTTTAAAGACATTCAAGGGGATCTGACCAATTCGACTATTCATAGTCTTCTTAGCTTCGTAAGGAACTCAAAATGGTTCAATGAGTGAGCGGACTCGATTGATTGTGTTGTCACAATGGTTCTCTGTGGTTTAAGTGGTTTAAGTCTTGGGGCAGCCACTGTCACTTACCTACTCACCTACCATGTCATCAACAGGATCATGGAGTAATAAATACTTCAGATCTCTTGACAATGAATTAAATCTTTTCAATAACATTTTTTGGGTCTCAAAGAAAAGTTTGTTTTTGAAATTTTTTTGAGTTTAAATGGATTTTTGTGAGATATTCACAACTTCGGTACACAGATATAAGTAACATCGATTGAACCAACATTGCAAATTTGAAACTTTTTGTGAGTGAGAAAATTTGAAAATTCGATTTCAAAGAAAAATTTAAAAAAATTTTACAATTTTTTATTTAAAAAATTTCAATTTTTGATTTAAGTTTTAATAAAAAAAGGTTTTAAAATGAGATTTTAATAGCAAAATACGAGTATTTGATTTCATTAGAGAAATTTGAATCTTTTTTAATTTTATTTTTATTTTTATTTTTTTAAATTTTAATTTTACTTTATATATTAATTAGTTTAAAATTTTTAAAGTTTTTAATTTTTATACTAACAAAAAAATTCGAACAAAATTTCCAAAAAACAAAATTTAAACAAATTTCAACTTTTTGTGAGTGAGAAAGTTTTTAAAAGAGATTTTAATAGCAAAATACCAGTATTTGATTTCATTAGAGAAATTTGAATATTTACTGAAATTGATTTAATTAGTTGTAAGTTCTTAAGGTTTTTAATTCTTATACTAAAAAAAATTAAAACAAAATTTTCAAAAAACAAAATTCAAACAAATTTCAACTTTTTGTGAGTGAAAAAGTTTTTAAAATGCGATTTTAATAGTAAAATACGAGTATTTGATTTCATTAGAGAAATTTGAATATTTACTAAAATTAAAATTCTTAATTAGTTCTAAGTTCTTAAAATATTTACTTTTTATACTAAAAAATTAAAACAAAATTTCAAAAAAATTAACAATTTTTTCAACTTTTTGTGAGTGAGAAAGTTTTTAAAATGCGATTTTAATAGACAAATACGAGTATTTGATTTCATCAGTGAAATTTCAATATTTATTGAAAGTTTAATACTTAATTAGTTCTTAATTCTTAAAGTTTTTAATTATTGTACTAAAAAAAATTTAAAACAACATTTTTAAAACAAACAAAATTTTCAAAAAAAAAATTTAAAAAAAATGTTCAATTTTTTGTGAGTGAGAAAGTTTTTAACACGAGATTTTAATAGCAAAATACGAGTATTTGATTTCATTAGAGAAATTTGACTCTTTTTTAATTTTATTTGAATTTTTTTTATTTTTATTTTAATTTTATTTTATATATTAATTAGTTCTTAATTTTTTAAGTTTTTAATTCTTATACTAACAAAAAAATGAAAACAAAATTTCCAAAAAACCAAATTCAAACAAATTTCCACTTTTTGTGAGTGAGAAAGTTTTTAAAGTGCGATTTTAATAGCAAAATACCAGTATTTGATTTCATTAGAGAAATTTGAATATTTACTGAAATTGATTTAATTAGTTGTAAGTTCTTAAGGTTTTTAATTCTTATACTAAAAAAAATTAAAACAAAATTTCCAAAAAACAAAATTCAAACAAATTTCAACTTTTTGTGAGTGAAAAAGTTTTTAAAATGCGATTTTAATAGTAAAATACGAGTATTTGATTTCATTAGAGAAATTTGAATATTTACTAAAATTAAAATTCTTAATTAGTTCTAAGTTCTTAAAATTTTTACTTTTTATACTAAAAAATTAAAACAAAATTTCAAAAAAATTAACAATTTTTTCAACTTTTTGTGAGTGAGAAAGTTTTTAAAATGCGATTTTAATAGACAAATACGAGTATTTGATTTCATCAGTGAAATTTCAATATTTATTGAAAGTTTAATACTTAATTAGTTCTTAATTCTTAAAGTTTTTAATTATCATACTAAAAAAAATTTAAAACAACATTTTTAAAACAAACAAAAAACAAAATTTTCAAAAAAAAATTTAAAAAAAATGTTCAATTTTTTGTGAGTGAGAAAGTTTTTAACACGAGATTTTAATAGCAAAATACGAGTATTTGATTTCATTAGAGAAATTTGAATATTTACTGAAATTTGAATCCTTAATTAGTTCTTAATTCTTGAAATTTTTAATTATTATACTAAAAAAAATTAAAACAAAATTTCCAAAACAAAAACACAAAATGTTAAAAAAAAAAATTAAAAAAATGTTCAACTTTTTGTGAGTGACAAAGTTTTTAAAATGCGATTTTAATAGCAAAATGCGACTATTGGTTTTCATTAGAGAAATTTGAATATTTAATGAAATTGTAATACTAAATTAGTTCTTAATTCTTGAAATTTTTAGTTCTTATACTAAAAAAAAAATAAAAAATTAAAAAAATTTCCTACTTTTTGTGAGTGAGAATGTTTTTAAAATGCGATTTTAATAGCAAAATATTTTATTTCATTAGAGAAATTTAAATATATACTGAAATTTTAATACATAATTAGTTCTTAATTCTTAAAGTTTTTAATTCTTATACCAAAAAAAATTTGAAACTACGTAAAAAAAAAATAAGAAAATTTTTAAATACATCTTTAGCTTTTTATGAGAAATAATAAATATGTGTCTTAGTTTATAATGGCAACAACTACAAAAGAATATAGAAAGTTTTTTAATATTTGGAATGCAATATCATACCAAATATTTATCATAACAAATCATATCAAATATCATATTAAATATTTGGTATGAAATATCAATCCAAATCTTTAGATCTAGAAGAAAGCCATTTGAGCTATCTGGCAACACGAGCTGGTTTAATGGCAGACCGAGCAGTGGGAGCAGATATGCGCTTCAAGTTCATTCATTCATTCATTCAGTCCGCCACATAGTCGATAAAATCATTTGTATGGCGACGCGTGTGTTTACAAAAAAAAAACATATACACACACAGTGACGTACACATGATTTCATTTTGCATGGAGAAGGAGTTCGCACACAACTTTTCGAGCCCAAAACCATTTGAAACCATATTAGTAACCAACAATTTTTTTTAACTAACAAATACTCTGTGGGGTTTTTAACCCCAAAGCTCCCTTGCTTGCGCCACTGCACACACACACATACACACACATATACACAACCGACAAACAAGATGCGCAACAACATTGGCGACATCTCATCGCTTCATCAGCGGCGGCTGCGAAATAAATAAACATTGTCTGCTTTTACTACGTTTTATTGACAAAGTAACAACAACAGCGCCGATAACAATAATAACCGACACAAAAACAACAACAAAAACAGCGCGCATAGTATAAAAGAAATAACGACAACACAACGTTGAACGGAAAGTGTGGGTGACTTTTAATGGCGGCCGAAAATGCAATGAGGGCGAACTCAAAGCCAACGGACAGGCGACGCGTTGCGACGGTGCGCTGACTGGCAGAGCAACCGACATGCAATGGATCGCTTTGCACGTACTAAGCGTTCTTTAACCCGTTGGCTGGCAGTGTTGGTTGTCTTAATGCTGCCTTCAGACTCACTGTCGCTCTGTCTGTCTGCGTGGCTGACTGTCTATCTGTTGTTGTTGTTGTTTTTGTGTCAGTCGTCTGCCTAGCTGCCAGATACCGACGCTGGTTAAAAATTAACCCAAAAATTTCTGCGACAAGTTTCTTCGCCTTCGCCTTCCAGACGTCTCATTTTTCCACGCGACTCGCGTTGTCTGGGTTGATTCATTCGCTGCTTTGGCCTTTTTTGACGCTTTTCTGCGCTTCATTTTTCGGGCGTTTTAATATAATTCGTGTAAGTAAGTGTGTTTGACTGTTTGTTTGCCGTTGCACAGACGACAATGGCGACATCCAAATGTCGTCGACCAAAGTCAGCCAACCAGCCAACTAAAAGAAGAAAACATAATAACCAACGAGGCGGCGGATCAGAGCAGCGAGCGGCGGCAACAGCCAAAGTGATGTTATTTTGTTGTTGTTGTTGTTGATATCTAACAAAAAGACGAGTATGCCAAATGTGGCATACAAAACTTTTAAAAATTTTTGCATATCATAAAAACATAAAAATAGTTGAGTCAAGTCTCATTGTGAGCCATTCGAATGTGCGCAACATTTTTTTTTAACATTTAAATAGTGGACTTGCAGCGAAAAGTTAAGGTGTGAAAATTAAATTAGCTGCTAGCGAGTAAATGAAGCAAACCATAAACAAATCAATGTTAAAGCAATTCAAACATTTGTTGTTGATTAGTGTGGAATGCAAATTGATGCACATACAACAGTGGAATATGGCTGCAAACATGAATCTGGTTGCTTACTTGAAGTGACCACAGATAAAGAAGACCTTCACTGCTGCTTTAATAAATTTTTAGTGACTCAATGAATATGAAAATGAAATCATAAGCCTCGTTTCAAATTCCATTGTCAACACAGGAAGATTTTCCTAAACCATTTCCTAGCTGCCATAAATTGCAGAAAGTAAACTGTTTTTTAAGTAGAACTTTTCAGCCTTCTAAAAATGGGTCTATCTGGTCCCTGACTTGCCGAAAAGCCCACTAAATTGACAACGTTTTGTCTACCACAACGTTTCTAACTAACTATGAACCTGATTTATTACGTATCAGCCTTTTGCTCGAGAGTACTTAGATCTTAAAACAGAAACGATAGATGCCTTAAGTTTGTACTATTTTTTTGTAAAATTCTTTGGCTTTCCAAAAATGGGTCTATCTGGTGAAAAGCCCACAAAGTCGACAAAAATTTTTCTATATCAGCCTTTCTTTGTATGAACCTGATCGCTTTCGTATCAGTGCTTCTCTCGAACGTGGTTCTTGAACCAGAAGAAATAGCTGCCTTAAATTTTTACCACTTTTTATAGTTGAACTTTTTAGCTTTCCAAAAATGGATCTATCTGGTCCCTGACTTGACAAAAAGCCCACTAAATAGACAACAGTTTTTCGACATCAGTGTTTCTAGGAATTTGATCCATCACGTATCAACGTTTCTGTCGAGCATAATTCTTGAAGCAGAAACGATCGCTGCCTTAAATTTGTACTACTTTTTATAGTTGAACTTTTTGACTTTCTAAAAATGGGTCTATCTGGTCCCTGACTTGACGAAAAGCCCACAAAATTTACAACAGTTTGTCTACATCAACGTTTCTAAATAACTATGAGCCTGATTTATTACGTATCAGCGTTTCGTTCGAGAGTGGATCTTAAACCAGAAACGATAGCTGCCTTACGTTTTTACTATGTTTTGTAGTAGAACTCTTGAGCTTTCCAAAAATGAGTCTATCTGGTCGAAATATCGAGTGAAAGCCCTGAAAATCTACAAAACCATGTTTGCTTCGTCGTTTCTATGATATGGTTTCAGTAGCTTCATACAGCTTTTTCGTTTTAAATGATATTGGTGTGTTTTGGGTTACTTATAACTGCCAAATGAGCCAATCGAGCCGCTGTCCATAACTGCAGGAATGACGGTTCCAGATCCTTGGGAGCAGATTCTTCGAATGACTACACAATTTCCTCGTCAAGACCAAATGGTTGCCAAGATATGCTGTCTGGATTTATAGGAATCCCAGCAGACAGGGAAGGACACCCGATTTAAGAACGATGGGATTCACAAAGGACCCAATGGTCTCCGAGTGGCAGTGCATGCCGCATACTCTCCTTCTTTAACCCAACCTAACCTGACCTAACCTATAACTGCCAATGTACGACAAAAGTTTGGGCATGTAAGCCTGAAAAACATTGGCAATACACTGGGATTCCTAGCATCAACGACTTAGAAAGATTAAGGTTCAAATACGACCATAAAACCGACACTATAACAACTAAATCTGAAGTCTTTTTTGCTATTTTGTAGTTGGTAGACATTTTTTTCAAAGTGTTCTTCTGCTAGTTGACTGTTGGAAAAGAAGCAACTAAGTTTATGCATTCATGGGTTAACTAACCAACTTTACATTGTCAATTGTTAGCTTTGTATCAAGGATCGGAAATAACAGTTATTTATGAAAACTATATTTGAAAAAATTACTATGAAGGAAAGCTCATACAAATAAATGAAATATACCAATGCATTTCTTTTCGCACGGATAATCAAATTTGGCAATAAACTGCTTTTTGTAATTTTATGGAAAAATTAAAAAATAAAAATTTTTTTTATTTATATTTTAAAAATCCTTTAACACTAGAATGCCCAAGGGAGTCATTTTGACTACATTGAGGTCTTTTATTGTAAATAACTTTTGTTGCATCGCTTTCTAAAAAAATATCTTACGTGACTTTTATTAGTTTTTAGAGCTAAATGGAATAAATAAATTAAAAATATTGTAAAAAAATTATTTACCCCAATTTTGCAAAATTTACCTTAAATGCCCAAAGGTAGTCATTTTGACTACCTATATACAATTTTCAGCAAATCTTACTGATAAATAGACAAATATGCATCTTCAATTGCGAAATATGAAAATTTCAAATAATTGCAAATATTAAAAAAAAATATCATAGTAGGGTGTGACAATTCCCAAGTTTTTCAATCAAAAATTCACTCACAAAATTCATTCACAAATTCCAAATTCCAAGTTTCATTCCATTTTATCCCATTGATGTGTAAAGTACGCCATTATATTTTAGTGAAATTTCTTTGTAAACCATAAAAAATAAAAATGAAGTACTTATTTTAATTTAATCTAATGTGCATTTATTCATATTTGCTACTTGAAAACCAATAAAATTTAAAAAAAAAGTCAGTAAACAATATGGTAGTCAAAATGACTACCTATGGGCATTTTAGGTAGGTCAGATTTTCGGGCATTCTAGTGTTAATAAGAATTATATTTGACTTTTTTCATTTTAGTTCACAATTAAAATTTTTTTCGATTTTTATTTTAGTTATCATATGATAAAAATTATTGGTGACTTTTATTTATAAAAAAATATAAAATAAAAAAAATATTATAAATAAAATTCAGTCAATTACTTTCATTTTTTTAGTCATCAATAAAAATCATTCAGAGACTTTTATTTTTTAAGTCCTCAATAAAGATCAGTCAGTAACTTTTATGTTTTAAAAGTAAAGTAATTTTTATGGAATAATAAAAAAAAGAATTATATTTTATTTATATTTCAAAAACCCTTTAATAAGAATTATTTTTGACTTTTGTCATATTAGGCCACAAATAACATTTTTTTTAATTTTAATTTTAGTTGTCCTATGATAACAATTATTCGCGACTTTTATTTATAAAAACATAACAAAAAATATTATAAATAAAAATCAGACAGTGACTTTTATTTTTTAGTCATCAATAAAAATCCTTCAGAGACTTTTATTTTTTAAGTCCTCAATAAAAATCAGTCTTTTATAAATAAAAGTCACTTACGGATTTTTATAAGTGTTTATAAATAAAAGTCACTTACTTAGATGACTAAAAAAATAAAAGTCACTGAATGATTTTTATTGATGACTTAAATAATAAAAGTCACTTACTGATTTTTATTGATGACTTAAAAAATAAAAGTCACTGAATGATTTTTATTGATGGCTTAAAAAATAAAAGTCATTGAATGATTTTTATTGATGACTTAAAAAATAAAAGTCATTGAATAATTTGTATTGATGACTTAAAAAATGATTGATTTCTGAAAAGTCGCTGACTGATTTTTATTGATGACTTAAAAAATAAAAGTCACTGAATGATTTTTATTGATGACTTAAAAAATAAAAGTCATGGAATGATTTTTATTGATGACTTAAAATTAAGTCATTAACTGATTTTTACTGATGCCTTTTATAAATAAAAGTCACTTACGGATTTTTATAAATGTTTATAAATAAAAGTCACTTAGATGACTAAAAAAATAAACGTCACTGAATGATTTTTATTGATGACTTAAAAAATAAAAGTCATTGAATGATTTCTGAAAAGGCGCTGACTGATTTCTATTGATGACTTAAAAAATAAAAGTCACTGAATGATTTTTATTGATGACTTAAAAAATAAAAGTCATTGAATGATTTTTATTGATGACTTAAAATTAAGTCATTGACTGATTTTTACTGATGCCTTTTATAAATAAAAGTCACTTACGGATTTTTATAAATTTTTATAAATAAAAGTCACTGAATAATTTTTATAGATGACTAAAAAAATAAAAGTCACTGAATGATTTTTATTAATGACTTAAAAAATAAAAGTCACTGACTGATTTTTATTGATGACTTAAAAAATAAAAGTCACTGAATGATTTTTATTTATGACTTAAAAGATAAAAGTCACTGACTGATTTTTAGTGATGACTTTTATAAATAAAAATCACTGAATGATTTTTATAGATGACTAAAAAAATAAAAGTCACTGAATGATTTTTATTGATGACTTAAAAAATAAAAGTCACTGACTGATTTTTTTTGATGAGTTAAAAAAATTAAAGTCACTAACTGATGTTTATTGATGACTTTTATAAATAAAAGTCACCAATAATTTTTATCATAGGACAACTAAAATAAAAATCTAAAAAAATGTTATTTGTGGACTAATAAGAAAAAATAAAAAATTATTGTTATTATAGGATTTTCAAAATATAAATAAAGCATAACTGTTATTTGTTGAGTCATTAAATAAAAGTCAAAAAATAACTCTTTGACATTGATTTTTATAATAAAACATATAACTGTTACGGTCTCCGCTTTGTATCAATGTGAATATTTTTAGCTATTTTAATGCGTACTTGAGCGCATAATTTTGTGTTTATTTGACATTTCAATTGCAACTGCTGTGAGCAATCTATAGCGACAGCAAGTCTGTCTGTCGACTCTCGCCACAGCTGCGGGGGTGTGCAGGGTCGGATTGCGAGTCGACTTGTGTGATTGACCGTCGGAAATCTCGGGAGACAGGCGACGGCATGCGGCGACTGATTTAAGTAAGTAAAGTGCTTGCACGCCCCAAATGGAACTTAACTAACAATTACTTAAAGAAGAAGAGCAAGAAGAATCAGTGATCAACTGGCAAATGCAGCATGAACAACAAAAACAACAACAACAACAGTAATAACACCAGCCATACGACAACAAGTCGTTGCCATAAAGCCGAAAGGGCGCAATTATGAGCTGCACTTGAAAGCGACAACAACAACAACAACAAGAACAAATAAATGCGACTGGCCATGGCAGCAAAACAAACAAACAAAAACCAACACACAGTCGGCCAGGCGACAACAACAACACAACAATTGCCGCTTTCAGCGCAATTGCTGATGCAATAAATGCGCAAACAAACTGTCGCACGCGTCTGTGTCTGCTATGCGAACGCAAATAAACAAAATAGCAACAACAACAACAACGGCTAAACTGTGATTAACGAACAGCGCGCTGAGCGCTTCAATGGCGCAGCGAATTAATTTAATTAATTTTGACAACAACAAAAGACAAGTGAAAGGAAGGAAGTTGCCATTGAAGTTGCTGCTGCATGTGGCGTGGGAGTGGCCGTGCGATAAGTGCAACGGCAATATTGCAATAACAACAACAATGCACTGCAATTGTTGCGCTGGGGTTGTCGACGCAATGCAGCTTCCGTTGTCGTCTGCAACATCGTCGTCGAGTGCAACAAATGTGACATTCATTCAAGCGGCCAACATTCTCGGTTTGTTCTTCCGTCCGTCTTATCGTCGCTTCTGAAATCTCCAGTGCCGCGCAAATTCTGAAACGAATAACCGAAGCGTCGGCGGCACACACGCAACGCAGCACGTGCGCCAATTCAAACAACAGTAATAAAATAAACAATTGTCGCATTGTTGTTGTTGTTGTTAATGTAGGGTGAAAATTCCATTAACCCATAGAGCACAGAAATGGAACGCAATGCGTGCAACAATAACAAAACGTCTACAATTTCGAGTGGCACTCGAAGGCAAATAAAATTTGAAACGTTTAGCGGCCGCTAATGCGAACGACAGCGCATTGGAAGCGGGGGCGGAGGGGGGGAGGGAGGGCGTCACTTCAGGGAACGCGACACAGTGGCGTTGTTTTGGCTCTGGTCGACGTTACGGCGATGCGTAAATATTGTCGAAATGCGGCTCGACGAAAAAAAAAGACTATAACAACAATAACGCAAATTTTGCGCATTCGTTGCTAGTGTTGTTGGTGTTATTGTTGCCTTTGTTGTTGGTATTGTTGCCATCATTGTTTGTAATAACCAAAATATTGACCAAAAGATGTAGCGCCGCGTTGTCAATAAAGTTTTGTGCGCTTCGACGTTGTTTGTGTGTGTGTGTGTGTGTGAAGTAACAACAATAACGCTGAAATAAGCGCTGAAGAGCAAATTACGCAATTTAATTGAGAAGCAATCAAGTTGTGTTGCAAAATTCTTTGTACCTTACACTGGCAACTAAATAATGAAATGAGTGAAATTTTTTTTTTTAAAGGCTACACGGCGTATAAGCGACATTTAGTCATTTAATACTTTTTCTACTGCAGGAATACAGGTGTCCCATCGAATGTTCAGTTGACTGCTAAACTCGTAAGTTGTATTATGAACTCAAACAAAAAAAAAAGTTCCAATAAGTCAAAGTTCCAAAAGTTTGTGCAAACGTCTCAAAAAAGTCATAGCGAAAGTGTTAATCCTTGAACACTAACATTAGTTGATTCAACTAACATTGCGAAAGTATACAGACACAGTTGCAAAGTAAATTTAGTATTTCAGTAAAAAGAAAAACATTATTTCTGGCAAACGGTCACCTTGGCTACCACTGACGTGCTGTATTCTGTTCAATTTTGCAAACTCTGCCCTTCAGAATTCTAACAACTTACTTGTTACTTTTTACTAGTTCAATGTGAATGTTGGTGAATTGTTTGTCATTTGTTGGACAAGACTTGATATCTCCACAAGAACTCATTCAGTAATAACAAGTTCATAATTTTTTAGGTAAATTTAGTGGTTCAAGTAAAAAAATAACTTTTTCACCAAACAGCCAAACAGGCCAATAAATTGGTTCAACTCGAGAAAAAACCTTTTTCATTGAATCTCGTTTTCAATAAATCAATGGATTCACACTTTGTTTGAGTTGTAACGCCATCTTGTTGAAACCACAGTTCGTTTGAATCCATGTCCATGTACTGAAACAACAACAACAATTCGTTGATCATAGTCTGTTACATGGTTCATTGATTCTAGCTGCAAGTAGGTGTTGAAAGGTGAATCAATTGTCTCTAAACTTTCAGCCAACAAATCAAATTGATTTCTTGACTAAATTTTAAATTTTTGGTAGCCCAGCTTTTGCAGCGTAGACCCTAAAATGCGCAATACCGATCCTGGCGCAGAAAATGTTCAGTTGTCACTCATTCTAACTCTTCACCGCAGCTCCTGCGGACATCACTGAACGAGAGGTGCCATTTGAGGAGCAAAGACTTTTTGGCACAGTGTTCTTTAACGATTCCAATAAACAGCACCACTCAGCGATAACATATATGTCTTTATGTCTATATGTGAGTCGTTTATTTTGAAAGTGGTTTAAGTCCATTTTTCTTATATTGAGATATTTAAGGGTTTGTGTTTGATTTGTTTCAAAAATATTGTTAACTGGTATTAATTTTTTTGTATGGCTTTGTGACCTTAAACA
Organism: Melieria picta; assembly: GCA_964056695.1. NCBI lineage: Eukaryota > Metazoa > Arthropoda > Insecta > Diptera > Ulidiidae > Melieria > Melieria picta. Next base: position 13,615,588 of record OZ057399.1, on the reverse strand, counting down.
AGAATATATAACGTAATACGTTTTGTAAACTTTATTTAAACATGTCTTCTTCATATATACGTTCGATCACATGGAGTGGTATGCGCCATAATTGTTCCAGGAAGATGCAATGTGCCAGTATTTATGTTTAAGAAGGAAGTGCGGACAGAGTGAAAACTTGTCTCTCCTATTACTTCCTATTACATTCCCTCTTCGGAAGGGTTGGACTGAGTGGTATGGAAGGCTTGTCACGTTTCTGGTTACTCTCACATAATCATCATCATCATGTTTCCCTATCATTGTCTCGACACAGAGTACAGAGATAGAAGACTGCTCGGAATTGTCTGTTTCACTGTTAGCCAGCTTAACATTTCTAATTGCAACACATCTGTGAGTTAGTTTTTAATGACGTCATAGTGACCGACAACCCAGTAAAGAGTGACAAGATATCTTCATTAAAAATATCGTCAAACTGTCAAAGACAGTTTAAAGGACACGCACAAGCACTGTTTTTGCTTACAAAAACCAATAAACCATCTATTTTCCATAAATTTAACACTAGAATGCCCGAAAATCTGACATACCTAAAATGCCCATATATAGTCATTTTGACTACATTATTTTTTACTGACTTTTTTTTATTTTATTGTTTTTTTAAGTAGCAAATATGAATAAATGTACACGAGATTAAACTAAAATAAGCATTTAGTTTTTATTTTTTTATGGTTTACAAAGTAAATTCAATTAAATAAAATAGCGCACTTTACACATACATAAATGGGATAAAATGGAATGAAATTTGAAATTTGGAATTTGTGAATGAATTTTATGAGTGAATTTTAATTTGAAAAACTTGGGAATTGTCAAAGTCTACTATGATATTATTTTTTTAAATGTTTGCAATTATTTGAAATTTTCATATTTCGCAATTGAAGACGCATATTTATCTATTTATCAGTAAGATTTGCTGAAAATTGTATATAGGTAGTCAAAATGACTCAGTGATGAGTCAAAATGACTACCTTTGGGCATTTAAGGTAAATTTTGCAAAATTGGGGTAAACAATTTTTTTACAATATTTTTAATTTATTTATTCCATTTAGCTTTAAAAATTAATAAAAGTCACGTAAGGTATTTTTTTAAAAAGCGATGCAACAAAAGTTATTTACAATAAAAGACCTCAAGGTCAAAATGACTACCTTGGGCATTGTAGTGTTAATACATAAAAAAAATATTCAACAATTATTTCATCAATTCATAGAAAACACTTGTTTAAGAAAAATATAATCTAAAAGCCCTTCAACTTTGGGTACTACAGTGATAGAATATAATAAATCACATATTTCTAATTTTTGCAGTATTAAAAGTTTCCTTTCTAATCATATTTATAACCTTTTCTCATACTTAACTCTTTAGTTATTATTTTTTTCCATATGGCTACATGCAAGTTTTATGGATGTCTGAACCCTCCGTGGTTTCAGTAATCAAAATTTGTCTGGCCTTTAGAATAGTTTGAAGTCTTAAGAAGTCTTAAGAGTTTTTGAAATAAATGAAACTGCAAGTTTAGGTTCGAATCATGCAAGTATTTAATTTTTTTTACTGCTATCTTATTACATAGTAGGGAAAAAGATATAAGAGGAAATGTCTACTTAATTTCCAACTTAAATTCATATACAATATTAAGTAAATGTTTTTAACGTCAAGAAAAAAGAAGAAGAAAAGAGAAGAATAGTATGAAATTCTTAATTTTAATTTTCAAAAACAATTCTGACAAGAAGTTTGGATGTGCTTTCTAATGTTTTTTGTCATAGCTGCATGGATAAGGAAGAAGGAGAAAACGCACATCAACTTGTATGCACTTGTCCTGAATTATATTGCAGAAGAAAGATTCAACTGGGCCACTACTTCTTCGAAAATCTATGGGATCTAGCAAATAGGACTATTCACAGTGTAATAAATAGTCTTCATAAGAAGTTCAAACTGGTTCAATGTGAGCGCGAACTTTAGTTTGATTGATTGTGTTATCATAATGGGTCCTAATAACCCAGATTGGGGCAGCCACTTCTACCCAATCTAGACACATCTTTTAAATAATTGGTTTTACTTAACGTGATTTAGAAATATTTGGTTTTACTAATGCATCAGAAAATTTATATTAAAGTAATGGTTGCAACAAAAAAATAGGAACATTATTAGACATTTTTTAATTTATAAATTTAAATTTTTAACTTTGACCAATTATTCGTGGTTTAGCAAAAGTTTAAATATTTGGTTAGTTCTAAAACAAATCAAATATTCATTCAAATATCTTAAGCCACTAGTGACACTTCTAGCCTTTCCTTCCCATTTGCCACAGTAATTTGTCGGCAACACGGGGCGTATACGTAACAGCAATGTTCATTAGGCGGCTGTTGTCGCAGGACAAGTCCAGCTCGCCTTTGACGCATATAAACTGACGGATGTATACATTGTAAGATATATAAGTTGGTGTTCATCTCTGATATATTTGATATTTTTTATGATTTTTTATATTTATATATTTTTTATATGTTTTTTATTTACCATATTTATATTTATATTTTTTATAAAATAAACATACTTCGATTTTACAGTGTTTGTATGTATTTATAGTATAATTCATAATAATTTATATATGATGCCATCGTGTGGGGCTGTGTCGTTGCTGTATTACAAATAAGTGGCGTGAAGCGGCAAATATGAAAATAATGTCACATGCCAAAGGGCAGCGCGATGACAGCATGTCTGGCATTTATGACGGGGCCGCACGCACACACGCGCACAAACAGCTGTGCGGTGTTCATATACATACACACGCACACACACACAAATGTAAATTGCGCCTTGTAATAAAGCATTTTTTCCAATAAATTTATTAGGTCGCATTTATTTGTTGAGCTCGTTGTTGTTGCACTCACTCGATGTTGTCGGTGTTTGCGGCTCTGTGTCATGTTTGCTGTCATGCACGGACCCGCCCATTTTTGCAATACAAAACGTAGCTACGTGTTTGTGTGTGTGTGTATATGTGTTTGTGTGACAGAGTGGCAAAACATTAGCATGCCGCAGGGCGTGTGTGCCTGAGCAGCCATTTTTCTGCTCGTGTGCGTGTCTCGGTATGTGTTTTGATTTGTTTTTAGTTGTTTGCGGTTACTTTTTTCATTAAAAATGTTTTCTTGTTTTTTTGTATTTTAAGCAGTGCCAGCATAAATGGGTTCTGGGTGTTTTTTGTTTTTGTGTATATGTGTGTATCTGTGTGTGTTAGCATTACACGTGTTGCCCACTTTTTGTTGTTTTATGATTTCGATTTTTTGTTTTGTTGAAAACAATTTTTGTGTCGTAAGCGTTCGTTTTATACAACTTTTTTATGACGAAAATTCACTAATGGAAAAATGTAAACGTAATGCATTGGCGTTGGATGTGGCGTTGGAAGGTGATTGGATGCGTTGGGAAGTGGAATGTGCGCCAGATTTAGCAAACATCTTGTCTGGTCATGGTCGAGCAGTGTAGATATGTGATAGAAATTTTTATCAAATATCAGCATTGGTTAAATTTATGTATGCATTGTTTATGTGCTGACTGGTTGTTTTACATTGGCGGACGGTCAATGCATAGTAAAGTTAACATGAGATGCCCAACGAAATCAAAATGATGCCATTGAGGTCTTTGGTCGGAAAATCTTCCTAAATTATCTAGAGAAACCCAGGGCCTCATAGACGCTTACGTTACAAATACAAAATTTTCCATTAACCCTTTCGCTACAGGTTTTTACTAAGGAAAGTTATAATTTTAAATTTATTGACTTTATATCGAAAACTTTCTATAACTAACATTGTGGCTTTAATAATTACTTAACCTTAAAATTGTTAAGCATAACTAAAAATTGAATATACCTTCAGCTAAAATTATTTAAAAACATTTATCTGAATTAAAGTAAAAAGTTAAATTAAAATTTTTCTTTGTCTTCGTTTTTTACTATGTCAAGGTAAAGCTTTCAAAAAACGTGTATAAAATTGAATATTTCTTCAGCGAAAATGATTTAAAAAATGTATCTGAATTAAGGTAAAAAGTTAAATTAAAATTTTTATTTATCTTAGTTCTTTACTATGTCAAGACGAAAAATCGTGTATATTTGCCTTTTTTGAATTTAAATATTAAGTTTATTAATTTCGTATTATTTCTAGAACTTCAAACTATTCTAAGGATCAACCAAAAAATTGATTCTTGTAACCATTAAGGGTTCAGACATCCACAAAGTAGCAAAGTAGTAACAAAATTGCTTGTAGATATTATGAAATCTAATTTATATTATTTCAATTTAGTTAATTTAAAAAAAAAAACTAAATTAATTAAAATATTCCACTAAGCCCATTTCCTCACACCAACATTCAGCAGCAATTTTACTAAAATAATTCTTTCCAAAAATTATATAAAATTGCGTTCATTGCACATGAGGGAGCCATAGAAACATGCGCCCTAACCTCAACATATCAGACACCAACAAATAATAGTTCAATATAATTATGCCAACTGCTAAAAATCATTTATTGGCTTTCGTTGCTGTTGTTTTTGTGGTTTGAATACACATTCCGAGTACAATTTGTGTGTAAAGCAATTAATTCAATAAATTTTTACTACCACAACATACAACAATGGCAAACGTAATGAAACAATGGCGCCTCACATTTCGAAAAAGCAACAGCGGTGAACAACAACAAAAACAAAAACACTCACATAACAACAATAATGAAAATAATGATAAATAAATGCGTAATGGCAGGAAGAATTTGCGTTTTTCATGAAAGCTTGACCCAAATATGGCACAAACACACTCACACTTGAACTCACACACACTCAGCCAGACAAATCAATGCAATGAACGGGAAACTGTGGCTGAAATGAATTGCCACGAAAATTTTGTACAATATATGAGAGTCCTGACTGATTTATGAGCATCTAAATTTGAAAAAAGGTTTAACCCTTTCGTTAGTTTGTTGCCATATGGCAATATGGTACTTTGTGGACGTCTAAACCGGCTATGGTTTCAAGAATAAATTTTATATTGGTCCTTATAATAGTTTGAAGCTTTAGAAATAATACAAAAATTATAAACTGAATATTTAAGTTTAAAAAAAAGTTAAGAAAAGAAAGAAGAAGCAGAACAAAATAAGACAAATTTATAATTTGACTTTTTACTTCAGTTCAGATATATATATGGCAAAATGGTACTTTGTGGACGTCTTTTAGGAATAGTATCATACAAAAATTATAAACTGATATTTAAGTTTAAAAAAGATAAGTATAAATATAATAATAAATAAATATTTACGTTTTTTTATGCTATATATGTACATATGGTAAAGAAAGAGTAAGCACAAAAAAACAAGAGACATTTTTAATTTGACTTTTTACTTTAATTCAGATACATTTTTTAAATATTTTGACTGAAGTAAATGAAGAATTATTCAATTTTTAATTATTTATCTAACTTCCATTTATTTAATTTTTTGTTTAAGAAATTATTACAGTCAGAATGATATGATTACGATTAAAAAAACTCTTTACTCTTAGCAATAAAAATGAAAAAATTTATTATGGGCTGTTGTTGTTGTAATCGCATAAAAAACTAAATCAATAAATTTCAAATGTCAACCTTTCCCAGTAAAAAACTGTAGCGAAAGAGTTAACAAACATTTTTCTTTGCAGTTATTTCGTGAATGCGGCTGCCAAATTATAATCAATGCAACTGGGAGCGAAACTCTGTCATTGGCAATTTGTTGTTGTAATTTTGTTGTTGTAATTTTTTTGTTTTAATTGTCGATATGAAAATTGTGCGCGCATTGCAGCGACTTGTGCAATTTTAATAAATATAAATTTTGAATTTTGCGCTCACAAATCGCGTTTATTTCATTTTTTCGCTCCACATTGTAGAGCTTTTGTTTCATAAATAATAATTGCTGCAAGTATGTATTTCAAATTTTCAACCATTGTGAATTGTGCTTCGAAATTCATTTCATTTGTGAATTGTGTTGCCAAATTTCTTGGACCCTTTTGCAAGTTGCAGCAAAAACTGTTTTGTCAGACAGTGCACGTGTGCAGAGCAGCGCTTCCCACGCCAGCAGCAGCAGCCACAACAACTCAGCCCCCCTCCGCCCAGCGCCCCCTGCCCATACACCATCGCAGCGAAGAGTCACTCACCTTCGAGCAGCCACCACTAATTGCAACAATTTGCTACACGCTGTCAAGCGCACAGACAGTCAACGCGCCGGCAGACAACCCTTAAATCGACCCGCAACGTCCGATTGTGACGGTCGACGGAAACGTAAAATCACAAACGCAAACAAACCGACACAAAGTGCGTTATGCATTTTATGCAACGGTAAAATAATAAAAACTCCTCGGTCATAGCTAAACTACCCTCGAGGCGCGCCCAACAACCCCTAAGGGACTGCGACGATGTAAACGACGGCACGTTGACCGGTTGCAGCGTCGAGTAGCGCCCAAAAAATTAAGCCGGCTTAACACATTCAATTTTGCACGCCAGGCCGCTCGCTGCTTGCGCTTCATTTCCGTCGGCGCGTTGCAGTTTACTGCGCGGGGGTTGTTGTACATTGGCTGGGTTTTAGTTGTTTTCGCTGATAAATTGCGTTGAAATTGACTTGTTGATTTTTTATTCCTCGACAGCAGCGACGCGGAAGCGCGCACTCGGTCAGTGGAGGGGAAAGCGGCACATCGTCGACGCGTTGTAATGCAGCGATTAGGGTGTTTTAAAGTATGGCGGAAAATTGAGCATTAGAACTACTCACTTAAGCGCTCACACCCTCCACAGTTGAGTTGTGCTCGAGATGAGCAATAAAAAAGTTGACACGTTTTCTCGTATTTCATTCGCAAATGAACGATCCGAATACTAAAGCTTAAGTTTTAAATTAAGAAAAAATGCATGCAACAGAAAAATGTAAATTACATAGGTGACTCTGGGTATATGGATCTCTATGACTTCCTTGCGCTCATTACGTTGTACTGGCTAAGTGGTTTGTGCATTGAACTAGAAGTCGGAGGGTTGAAGGTTGTACTCTAGACTAAAGTAACTATTTGTTTGCTTGTTGTTGTGCTCTGTTCGCTTTTAAGATTTTGTGTTGCATAGAAAGTATGAAGTCCCCTATCGATTGTTACCCTTATTTGGGTTCCAGGACATATCGCACACCCACTTCAAAAGTGACACAACTCAAAATTTTTAATTTTCGCATTTATGTGTTAATACTGTGCACAATGCATCTATCTACCAATAAGCAAAAGCTCAGTATATTTTGTTGTTGTTAACTGTTGCCAAAATACATTGCAAAAGAGTCCTAATTCAAATTGTGACACTTTTGACGCAATAAATTTTTGTTGATGTTAATTTTAAGTAAAGTTGTGATAATTTTAGTATATAATTTCAAAAACAAATTATTTCGAATTTTCAAAATTTTTCTTTCAAGTTTTTAACTGTCATTTATAATTATTAAATTCAGCAAAAGTGACATAACTTAAAATAATTCCAAAATTATTGAATTAAAATATCATCAAAAAAGTCACAACTAAAAATTTGGATTTTCTAGTGTAAAATAAAAAAAATATTTGTAACTTATCCTAAAGCATAATCTGTAGGGATTTTCTACTGAACGGTCTATACGTTATTTTAAAATAATGCTTATTCAGCTCAAAAACAGTTTTTTGCGTTTCCTGAAAAATTAAAAATTTTGAGTTGTGTCACTTTTGTAGTGGGTGTGCGATATGTAGGACCATGGAGAGGAGGAGGAGAGATTCTGCTCTTGATCAGCGTCATGTAGTGGAGATCCAACCCCCAATAAACCTCATCAAGAGTGAGATCTTTACGGGTCTCCAGGCAGTTAGCAAAGGCAGACAAGAGATGGCTGGTGCTGGTAACATGCAGGGTTAGCAGATCAATCTGGCCAAGATACAACAAAAACAATTCGGTGAAAGTGATTAGTAAAAAGCTGCTGTGATCCAACTGAAAAAGAGACAAGACAGAGATAAAGACAAGACAGACAAGACAGGCCTGGCTCTAGCAAGAAAGAGCAAAACGCTAAGCAGACCCTTTTTCAAGAATATCGAGGAGGTATCTAGCAGGAAATTCAGCGATTTGCTGGCCTTTATCAATGCCTCGAAATGGCTGTAAGCAGCTAAGGTCTTCGAGGCGTTTTTTTATCAACCGGTACCTGCATGCCTGCCTCGATAGCTCAGCGGGTAGCGCCCTGGTTCTCATACCGACGCCCTGGGTTCGAATCCTAGCTCGGGCTGGTGAAACGCTCGTCTTCTTTTATCGCTATCCACATGAAGTAGATTAGAATTGGTTGGTTGGTGGATGTTCTGCTTTCTAACTACTTGTAGGGAGCACAATAGATTATTGCTGATTTCAGTGCAACAAACCCCATAAAATTCTAAATTTTAGGACATGAGCATTTTTTTCACCACGCCTTGAATGTCCCGTTCCGTGTTCAATAAACCAAATCTATGGAGATGACAGTTTTTCCAATGGCAGAGTTCATAGATGGTATAAGCGATTAAAAAACGCTCGTGACGACATAATGATGACCAACCGAAAATTGCAATCACTGCAGATTCCATCTAAACAGTCCATGAATTCAAATTCATCAAAGATTAGTAAAAATCTTCATTAAAATATTTGAAATTGTATGTAAGAATCTTATAAACATAAATGTTTTCCATTTTAACTCAACATTTGGCCACCGAAAAGTGTGTGTGCACGGTTTGTTTCGCACAAGTTGACTGAAGTCATCACATCGATTGGCACTAGTGACTGATTTTTTTTTGTTGACTAAACATCGAATTTTACCATCAACCACTCCTCGTATTCGCCTGATTTGGCATCGTGCCACTTTTACCTTTTCAGAGAAATGCATTTGCCGCTGAAAGAAAATCATTTTTAAGATAAAGCAGCCATCCAAAAGGCTTAAAAGGCTAAAAGATTTGAAGTTATTTCTTTGTCGATTGCGTGCTAATGCTGCAAAATGTAAAACGATTTTCTGAAGAATCATTTGCCTGCTGGGAGAAGCGGCCCGTGATGTTCTATTGAACTCTGTGTATGTAACTTTTGACACGCAATTCAGATTCTTTCATTCTTCATCTTACACATTCTTCTTCTATTCACATTCTGTAATTCTTCTTCTTACATAGGTTATTAAGGTGACCGTACAGCCTGTAAAAAAACTGCCTACGATCCAAGCAGTCAGTATATTTTATTATCAAGTTTGTAGAATGAATCGAAAAAGTATGCCAATGTGTTCCAAGCACTCTTCTAAGTTCTTTGAGTGTTATCCTTTTAACTCTTAGCTGCGAATCATTTTTACAACCACAATGCAGAAACATAATAATTTCTATATTAACCCTTTCGCTACAGGTTTTTACTGGGGAAAGTTAAAATTTTAAATTTTACGTCTTAGGCTTCTATGCGGTTATTTTAGCAACATTCCATAAGAAATTTTTTAATTTTTATACTCGGTCCCTGTATTTTAGAGTGTTTTTCTATGAGAGCAACCACATCGTTTACTTTAATGTTTAATTACTTAAACATTAAACTTTTTACGCGTAACGAAAATTTTAATATTTCTTCATTTATTTCAGCCAAAATTAAAAAAAAAGTATCTAAATTGAAAGGAAACGTCAAATTAAAAAGTTCTCTAATTTTTTCTGCTTCTTTTTCCTTTACTATGTCAAGATATACCATTACAAAAACGTGTATAGTTCTCTTCTTTAAACTTAAATATTCAGTTTATTAATTTCGTATTTTTCCTAAAACTTCAAACTATTTTAAAGACTAACAAAAAAATGTATTCTTGCAACCATAGAGGATGCAGACGTCCACAAAGTAGCATGTTGCCATATGGCAGCAAAATAGCGAAAAGGTTAATGTTTGTAGTCTCAAGTTTCAAGATTTCAAAACCAAATTAATTTCTAAATGATTTTTTTTATTTGTCTATCATTTACAAATGAATTGACAATTGATACAAACATAAAAAATCCGGAGCCATTTTCAGGAATAAATTCAAAGCAAATTCTAAAAACAAATCCAAGAAAGGGTTAATGTTTGTAGTCTCAAGTTTCAAGATTTCAAAACCAAATTAATTTCTAAATTATTTTTTTTAATTTTTCTATTATTTACAAATGAATTGACAATTTATACAAACATAAAAAATCCGAATCCATTTTCAGAAATAAATTCAAAGCAAATTCTAAAAAATTTTTTCAAACTTTGTCAAAACAATGAATTTTCGTAACAATCAAAAGTTAAGTAAACGTAAGTTTTGTCTCTAAAATTCTCTAAAATTCATAAAACAGACTTTTCGAAAAGTCCATTGGAAAAATGCTCGATTGCTGTCCATAAAAATAATTTGCCTTTAAATAAAGCTTTAAAGCAAAAGTAAAGTAAAACTAAGATTCATCTCTAAAATTCTCTAAAATTCATAAAACAGACTTTTCGAAAAGTCTATTCGAAAAATGCTCGATTGCTGTCCATAAAAATAATTTGCCTTTAAATAAAGCTTTAAGCAAACACAAATTCATCCCTCAAACTCGTTTGGTCGAATAAGAATTATAAGCCCTGCAACAACAACGCTGCCCGAGTGATAGGCAAATATGTGACTACTCACTTTAAATCGCACACCGAGAGTTTTCAATTTATTTGCGATCAGCGCAATGTAAACATATGAATTCAGCACTCCAACAAATATTGCGGACTCGCATCCTTTTTCACTGCGCTCACACTCTCTCAATGCGTCAAGTGAAGCGCGGGGGGGGGGGGAGGGTTCACTGTCGCACAACGTACATGCAAAAAGGTTAAATCAGCAAAGGCGGCAAGTGAAGGACGCCAAGCTTTCGAGTCGTGGCAGATTTGTGAACACATGTCCTGCTCCGGCTGTCCATATGCCAACAAATGTTGCATGGCATACACGAGCGCAAGTCACCCTGTGCGCCGTCGCCGGCTCGACGACACTGCGGCGGCGGCGTTGGCGGCCATTGTTGTCGATGTGGCTGTTTGGCATGTGAAATCGCGGGAGCCGACCGGGCGCCCAGCAACTGACAGCAACCAGCTGCGAGGACGATTCGAAAGGACAACCGAGCCGAAACGAATCGCTGTTGCTGTGGCTGTCATGTGACGAGAGCGAATGAGCCAGCGAGCGTGAGGCGAAGGGCTGAGTGAAAGGCAGCGAGGCGAAAAATTTAATGGCAGCTGCGTGGCAAGTGGGCGGCGAGGACAGGTCGTGCAGAGCACAAAAAAAAATGTACTAATACTAATGTAAAAATGCAAACAACAACAACAACCAGAGCAGTCATGCAATCTGCGAACGCACAAGGGATGACTGAAGCGAGCGCTGCGGCCGTTTACAGCTGAAAATGAGGCGAAAATGTGCTGCAGCGTCGACGTCAACGTCAGCGTTGGCGTCAGCGTCAGCGTTGGCGTTGGCGGCGCAAGCGATAAAGGTGGCAGGCAAATGAAAATTCAACAAATGGTTCAACATTTCGACCCTCGATTTGACTGTGGGGCGGGTGCCGGTCGCTGAGGCGGTAATTTAGTGTTGTTGGTGGGCGCTATGTGTGTGTGTTCGTGTGCTGAAGTTGATGGACTTCTCAGCGTACGTTGCTGGGTGCGTGGAGTGTGGCCGCAGGGGCGACGAACTGATGTGCGGCGTGTTGGCGATGATGGCGGTGGCGGGCGCATTGTTTGTTGTTGTTGTGCGGCATAAATCAGCGTAGCGTCGGGCATGCAGTAAAGCGGCGCAAGTGTACGGCGACGCCGCAGTGAGACAGAAAAGCACAAAGCAACATTTAGAGCGCTGAGTCGAGCGCGAAGCGAAGGTTTCGGTGGATTGTGTGTGTGTGTGAGTATAAAAGTTTGTGTGTTTTCTGGAGCAAAATTATGTCAACGAGCGATGATGATGATGAGGACAATGTTTGTTTTGTTGTTGTTGTTGTTATTGCCTTTTACTGCTTGTCGCTGTTGTTGTGCTTATTTTGACTGTCAAAGCGTGCGTCGCTGTGCCGTTTCTTCGTTAGTTATACTCATTTATTATTGCTGTTGTTGTTGTAGTTTTGGTTAATTACATTTTCGAAATTGCTGTCAAGTAGTTGGGTTAAGCAAAGCGACAGCGACAACGGCAACACCACCAAACCCAGCCAACGCGTGCAAAGAACGAACGCGACCCAAAGCCTTAAAAAGAAAAATGAAAAAAAAAACCCACAGCAATGAAGGCGTAAAGGGTGCGTAATTTAATATCGCATTTCATTTTTTATGTTTACTTGATTTTTGTACTTTTTTCAGATTTAGGCAACAACAACAATAAATGAAATAAAATTTCGCCCCACCAATGCTCAGCGACTAATTTATGTCTGTCCGTGAGGGGTTTTTTATTTTCTAAAGTTTATTTCAAAAATCAGCAGCGGTCGCCTTTCCAGAAAAGGTACACTTGCATTATTTATTTCTTACATTTTATTTTTATTTTTTTAATTTTTTGTTTTTTGTGTGTTTTTGTTATTGCATGCATATTTCTGAAATGTAAATACGCAAAATTCATTTAGTCGGCAACAATCAGTTTGGGCATTTTTTTACAATTATTTTGTTTGTTTCGTCGTTTTTAACAACAACAAAAAGAAACACAAACTGAAGATTAATTTTTCAGCTTTTTATGGTCGCCATGCCGCTGTTGTGTTGCTGGGTTGGTCTGTCCTCACTTGTGATGCCTTTTGGCCCATTCCACACTTGAGCAGGAAGTTTGCTTACAGCTTAGTGCGTTGTTGTTTTTGTTGGAAAAAAGTAATGAGAAATTTTCAATATAAACTGGAAAAAAACCGTAGGGTGAATTATAGGTCGAAAATAATTGCAGACTTGGGCTCTAAAATAATGTCTGAGCTTTGCTGAATTAATTATGTTTTCGTACGACTCGAGACAAATTCTTGTTAAATTGACTTTAAGCATTCGGGTGTTAACTTGAGATTTAAATTGTAGTTAAAAACTTTATTCGGAAACTTTAAAGTTCAGTTTGCACAAAAATTAAACGATCGCGACCAGTGGTGATGTTTGGGCGAGTCTTGGCTGAACTTTTAGGACAGGGTTTTTTATTAGTTTTAGGACTCTTTGGAGTTCTGGGTTCCAGATCTTCTCCAGAAATCTTTTTCTGTAGAGTGCAGCGCAATCATAACGAACTTGTATGGACATTTCTGGTTCTTGATGGCACTTCCTGCAGACATTCGAAGAGGAAATTCTAATTTTTTTGAGATGATATCCAAGTGAACAGTGACCAGTCAGTGAGCATGCGGAGGTCCTTCTTTAGCATGAGGAGTTTTCTGGATACTCCTCTCTTTGGGGTTAAGAACTTTTTTCGATCGACTTGTTCGTTGCCGTTATGACCCTCGTGTCCTCGAACACAGTACAATTTTTTAGAATTACGGCCTTTCAGTTCTTTAACCCTTTCGCTATTTTGCTGCCATATGGCAACATGCTACTTTGTGGACGTCTGCATCCTCTATGGTTGCAAGAATACATTTTTTTATTGATCTTTAGAATAGTTTGAAGTTTTAGAAAAAATACGAAATTAATAAACTGAATATTTAAGTCTAAAGAAGAGAAGTATACACGTTTTTTTAATGGTATATCTTGATATAGTAAAGGAAAAAGAAGCAGAAAAAATTAGAGAACTTTTTAATTTGACGTTTTCTTTCAATTTAGATACTTTTTTTAAATTTTAGCTGAAGTAAATGAAGAAATATTCAAATTTTCGTTATGCGTAAAACGTTTTATGTTTAAGTAATTATTACAGCCACAACGATGTGATTGCTCTCATAGAAAAACACTAAGTATAAAATACAGGGTCCGAGTATAAAAATTAAAAAATTTCTTATGGAATGTTGCTAATATAACCACATAGAAGCCTAAGAGGAAAAATTTAAAATTTTAACTTTCCCAAGTAAAAACCTGTAGAGAAAGGGTTAAGCAGATTATGGCAATTCTTGACAAGTTTTGAGGAGGCCACACAGGTTTGTAGAGGATATTCACCATTCGTCACAATTGTCTTGGTAGACTAATCATTTCCAAACCGACTAAATTTCTGAAACATATAGAAAGAATAAACATATTTTTAGCTTATTTATTAAGTTTAGTCTCTTTGTTTGGTTCTAGAACCCTCAAGAAGATTGTGTGTATGTTCCTCTGACCCAAATGCAACCCTGGGATGTGTTGAAAGTACACAAAAATCTTTATATAATTTATCGAAATCTTAGGTAGAGGCAACAACTTGGAAAAAAACATTTAAACTCCTAATTTACGTGAAATTGTTTGCTTTACTGCCCGATCGGTTGCCAGATATCATGAATATTGCCACTATATATGGATCTTTGACCTTGAATGTCTGTAATCATGACATAGTCATCATAGATTTTAGTGCAAATGAATATAGTTTTAGATTAGCCTTATTTGGTCTTTTCAATTAATTATTTAAGAATTAATTGTAGACTGAATATAAAAATAAAAAATAAAAAAATAAAAATAAAATATTTTCTAGAGCTCTGTTCCAGTTCATGGCTCTGTTTTTTTCACTTTAGTAATATTTGTCCCATTTCAGGCAATTAGCACAAATGGTAGCTTTGAGTTTTCTCAACTTGTGGGCAACCTCTAAAATCCATTAATCCACCAGTTTGCTCTTTTCCAAAAACAAACAGAAAATCCTTTCAAGCCCAATTCAGCCTTCAGCCTCAAACCTTTTTTAAACCTTTCTAACAACAAAATTATGAAACAAAAATTTACATTTTCGAATTAAAATGGTCTTTAAAAAACATTGAATATCATGGAAGACTTTCTTTGAGAATGCGATGCAATAAAATAATAAAATACTTCAATCAAGTAATTTTGAATTTCTTAGACATTTTATGATTAATGTGAGATCACTGTAGGACAAATTTTGGTGAATTTTTTATTCGACATTTTATGATTAATGTGAGATCACTGTAGGAAAAATTTTGGTGAATTTTTTATTTGTTAAAATTTTATACTAATATCTCTAGAAAGATATTGAAATGAAATGATGACTGCAAACATATAAAAAAAATTTTTGACTAGAGTTCTGACCTCTTTGGGCGTTTTTCTCAAAACCACGATTAGCATAAAAAAGAGCTAAGTAACTACAGCAATTTTCAATTGATTGGCTACAAATTTTGTTTATTTCTTGTTGTAGAGAAGCGGTACCAACAATATTTTTCCAATTGGCAAATTAGTTTTTATATTCTTTGATGGTTTAAGGGACTTAAGTGGAATTTCACTATTTCACAACGTTCTCAGCGTAATCCTGTGATACTGAACGAGCTGTTGAAGGCCAAAGGAGTGATCCTCTCTAGGACATTATTTGGATCAGTATTCTCACTGTGTTACCACACAGGTGGATCCTTCTAAATGCTTCTCATATCTGAGAACCACTTGGTTGCTCTTACGAATCGTAAAAGTGTTTGAAATCGTATCAAGAAGACGTAAGTCTTTAGATCTGTGATTGAACACAAATTAAGAAAAAAAAATGTAAAAGAAAAAAATGTGTAAAACTAAATTTGATTCAGAGGAGCTAAGTCTGTAGGAGATTTATTCCTAAATTTAGGAGATTCTTGGAGAATTTTTGGGAGTAAGAATTGTTTAGAAGAAAGTTTAGGAGATTTTGATGGTGATACATTTGACACCATTAGTGGCACTGGAGATTTAAATATTGAAAGAAAGTGTCTAATTAATTTTAATTAAATTCTATGCTTCAAGGTTTATAATTTATGCCATTAAAGAAGGAATAAGGAAGATTACAAAAGCGAATTTCATACCGATCTCATTGTTTATATGTTAAGTTTTTATTAAGTTGTTGTTAAGCTGAAGCTGTATGAATAAAAAGGCCAAATAAATTTTAATATTTTTAAGAGAAATTTAATTCCTTAGTTGGACAAAAATTAGAAAACAAATGATTAGGAAATTTTTTAAATTTTTAAAAGGTAGTTTCAGTTTTTTTTTAAGACTTAGAAGATAAATAAAAAGGCCAAATTAATTTTAATATTTTTAAGAGAAATTTAATTTCTTAGTTGGACAAAAATGAGAAAACAAATGTTTTGGAAATTTTTTAAATTTTTAGGAGGAAGTTTCAGCTTTTTTTTAAGACTTAGGAGATAAAAAAAGGCCAAATAAATTTTAATTTTTTTAAGAGAAATTTAATTCCTTAGTTTGACAAAAATTAGAAAACAAATGTTTAGGAAATTTTTTAAATTTTAAGGAAGCTTAGGAAGTTTCAGCTTTTTTTTTTTAAGATTTAGGAGAAAGTCATTTCAGGTATCTAGCATTGACTGTAAGCTTGGAGTGCAGTGGAAAGAAAATGTCATCTTAAGAAAATTTTTATTACAGAAATTTTTATTAACAACGAAGAGTCACCATTAATTGTTAGACATCCTCTGTTGTTGTGTATTTTCATATTTTAGAAACCTTCTCAAACACAATCAGTAGAGAATTTTCTAGCGCTTTGGTTCATTAAAAAGATTTATTTTACAAAAACTAATGAACTAATAAACGTTATGCTTTGCAATCTTTATTAGAAACACAAAGCTTGGTAAAGTTTATATCGAATTTAATAAATCCTTACAGAGATTTGTTAGAACAGTTCATGCATTGACCCAAATATTTCCGACATTTTACACATTTCAAAACAAGACCAACAACAGGAAAGCATAAAAGAAAAGCTCACAGTTTAAATTCAGTTAGAACACAGCAAAATGAAGAGAAAATAAAAGTGGCAGAAAAAAGTGCCAGGCTCGAAGAAGCACCTACAACGAAAAGCAACAAAATATAAAATTATCTGGTCGTACAATTCGAGTCCACCCACTGACGGCAGTTGGCGTAGGAGCGAGCAGAGCACGACAGACAGACAAACAGACAGACAGACAGATAGAAAGGCGGCTAAACGGACAGACAGGAGTTAAATGTGCCGCATGGTATGTGGAAAAGTGGGCAAAGATGAAAGACGCCAGACGCAGAAACACGATGCAAGGATGCCAAGAATGCTACACACACACAAACACACATACACACACACACACACGAGTGGTTGTAGGTTGCTGGTTAGGAGTCTGCAGCATGGCAGTATGGCAACAACAACAACAATGATGATGTAAAAAAGCAAAGCAAGTAGCAGAGAAACCGTTGGCTGTGTGTGCGCGTGTTTGTGTTTGTGTATGGAAAATGGCAACATTTGAGTAGAGAAATGTCAGGAGGGAAAGGATATTAAAGTGTGTGTTTGACTTGGGCATCGCTGCAAGGTTGAAGAGAAGCAATGCGCAGCAAAAATTGCACAAGTAGTATACAAATGAAATAAAACAAAACAAAAGCAGCAAGAAAAACGGTATAAAAAATGAATTTTAGATGACACCAAAGCGGTCGAACAGTGGTCAAAATGAAGCAAAATTTGCACGGCATAACATTTTGCTAATTTTGTGCATATTTTACACGAATTGGCCCATGGTGCCGTGGCTTAGTGGCAACGGCAGCGCCAGCACAACTTTGACAAAGGCAGTAAAAGTTATAGCAACAGTAGCAACAACAACAACAACAACTATGTGAGCAGCAATAACAAAACTGAAAATAAAAAGTGTAAAGTAAAACGGAAAGCAAAAAAAAAAATAAAATGAATTAGAAGCAGCAAAAAATGCGGTGAAAGCAAGACGAGTGCAATAAAATTTTGTGGGCGTCGGGTGGCGCATTGCATTCGTGGGACGGAGAAGCGAACGGGAGAGCGCATTAAATTTGTTCTGCTTTTGTGCTTATTTTATTTTTATTTTTTTATTTTTTTTGTGCGAAAAGCTTTCATTATTTCATTCAGTCTGTCTTTTTTGAATTTGTGGCATTTTTATGTTAAGGATCGTCGGCGCCTGCAATGGCTGCCTGCAGCTTACCTACCGCCGCTCTCCTTCCAGGCCCTGCGCCCCACTTTGCTGCCATTTGGGGGCGAAGGATGCTGGCAAGCAGTCAAAATGATTTTATTTCTTGGCACAAAGGCAAAAAAACCACCGCGCCAACGTTGTCAGCTGCGAGTGTGAGTGTTGCTTGCCAGCCTCCCTTTGCTGCTACTGTTGTTATTGTTGTTGTTGCTACTGTTGCTACAGCTTTTCAGCAATTTTTTATTTTTATTTTTATTTTTTGTTCTCCAAATGTTTGTTGTTGTTGCCGCCTTTTCGTTTTTATTAGTGACGCGCGCTGCGACTTTGGTCGCGTCTGCCACCATATGGCAGGATTTCATGGCGCAATAATTGTTGTTGTAGCGCTTCGTAACTGTTGTGGGTGCAGCGACTGAGAGGCAAACATTATTTTTCAAATATAAAAATTATGCAAAATGTTGGAAGCGACGTTGGCGTCGGCGTCGGCGGCGCGTTGGCAACATTAGTTGGGCTGCTGTAGGTGGCTCGGAAAGAGGAGCGAGCGAGCGAGGGGGGGCGAAGCGTTGGGGTGTAATTGAGGTTGGCCGAGGCACTGTGAAATGTGAACGTTATATTTAAATAACTTAAGAGCGGAAAATGAAACAAATTTAAGATACAGAAGCGACACAAAAAGTAAAATGGAAATCTTTCGAGTGTCGAAAGCTTTTTCGTTTAAAGCTATAAATATTACAAATTTGATTAGGCACTAAGTAGGCAGTAAAGACGAGTTTTGATTGTAATTAATTGAGCTCAATTAAAATGGCCAGCGTCATTAAACAACGTTTTTTTTCATCCTTGAGCGTTGTTTTAGAAGAAGTGAAGTGCTTAAAATTGGCAGAAGGGTTGGCTGCATGAATTTGTGGATATTAAATAAGAAAGGAGGAGGGACTGATTCATTTGTTTCTGTGACCACGGCCAAGCTGCGCTGGACGGTCCTCCAATTACCTCTGCGATAGACAAATCCGGCAAATCCGGGCGGAATTATGTTGTCATATAATAGCCTAATTCTTTCTTGAAGCCTTGTACACGTTGGTTATTGCGAGTGACCACACCTTAGACTTCTTAGAATGAGCTTTAAAGCTGCATTTATGGGCCCTGAGTCTGTTCTGCCTTTTCCATTTGCGACCATCAAAGTCTTTGTTAATAATTGGGGCACTTGAACTCTTCAGTTGGATAAAACTTATGCTTTCCATCATCTCAGTCCAGTGTTGCCAGATCAGGAGATTTCCTCCTAGATTTAGGAGATTCTTGGCCTTTTAGGAGAATTTTTTGCAGGAAGAATTGTTTAGGAGAAAGTTTAGATTTAGTTTAGATTTATATTTAATGTTAGCGGATTTTTCATATCCTTGTGGATTTTTGAGAGATTTTTGGATAACGAAGTATTGGGAACACTAGCAACAAAACATATTTGGCAACTATTTTAATAGTCAAAGAATCCAATTGTGTTTAAAATTTTTAAGCTCACAAAATGTAAGCTCGTTCTATCT
The DNA here is from genome assembly GCA_964056695.1 of Melieria picta. Classification (NCBI taxonomy): domain Eukaryota; kingdom Metazoa; phylum Arthropoda; class Insecta; order Diptera; family Ulidiidae; genus Melieria; species Melieria picta. The sequence continues at coordinate 13,596,110 of OZ057399.1, read as the reverse complement.
CGTTCTCACTTATTGCTGTCACAATAAAATCCCGAAAAAATGGTAATTTTTATTTAATTCATTTGTTATATGTTTTGTTGTTGTTAAGTTTTTGTTGTTAAGCTGAAGATGAATAAAAAAGGCTGCAATAAAAAAAATTATATATATGTTAGTTTTATTTTTTTATGAGAAGTTTAATTCCTTTAAAATGACGCAAATTATAAAAAAAAAAATTAGGAGATTTTTTTAACTTTTGGAAGGAAATTTCAGTTAAGTTAAGTTTTTGTTGTTAAGCTGAAGATGAATAAAAAAAGGCCGCAATAAAAAATATTGTATATAATTTTTATTTTTTATGAGAAGTTTAATTCTTTTAAAATGACGCAAATTATTAAAAAAAATTTAAGAGATTTTTTAACTTTTGGGAGGAAATTTCAGTTAAGTTTTTGTTGTTAAGCTGAAGATGAATAAAAAAAGGCTGCAATTAAAAAATTATATATATTTTTGTTTTTTTTTTATGAGATGTTTATTTATTTTATTTATTTATTTATTTATTTTATTTATTTATTGAATTATTTGTACAACTTAAGATCATGGATCTTTTATGAGTACATCCACACATTATTGCCTTTAAAATGATGCAAATTATAAGAAAAATTTAGGAGATTTTTTTAACTTTTGGGAGGAAATTTCAGTATTTTTTAAGATTTAAAAGAAAGTCATTTCAGGTATCTGGCAACACTGTCTCAGTCCAATGCCCGTAGTGCCTTCTGTCTTTAAGCAGAAAGGACTACAGGCAGTTGGTCGACCACCTTCTATGTGTCTGTACCGCGTTCGCGGGAATCAAGTTTAAGACATTCAGTACTGATGTGTTCAGATGCGTCCATCCTCTTGACACCACAGGACCTACTCAGATTTCTCCGAAGGTCAAGTAGATTTAAAGTAAATTACGAGAGTATCTGAAATCGCAGTACAATGGACGTATCTCCGCCTGAGTGCTGCGCTTGCTTGACTGTGCCGACAAGGGAGAGAAAAACCCAAGAAGATTAAATTTTCGCCAAAGATTCATGAATTTGTGATCATTAAGTAAACAAAAAAATGGATCTTTTAGTAAATATTCGATAATTTGAGAAGAAACTTTAATTTTCACTAAAGATTCATGAACTTGTGACCATTTGATAAGCAAGAAAATGGATCTTTCAATAAAGATTCGATAATTTGAGGAGGAGAAAACAGCAAGAAAATTTAATTTTTCCCAAAGATTCAAGAATTTATGACCATTTAATAAGGAAGAAAATTGATCCTTTAGTAAAGATTCAATGCTTTGAGGAGGAGAAAAAGCAAGAAAATTTAATTTTCGCCAAAGATTCATGAATTTGTGACCAGATTCATGAATCTGTGACCATTAAGTAAGCAAGAAAATGGATCCGTCAGTAAAGATTCGATGATTTGAGAAGAAAATTTAATTTTCACCAAGATTCATGAACTTGTGACCATTTGATAAGCAAGAAAATGGATCTTTCAATAAAGATTCGATAATTTGAGGAGGAGAAAAAAGCAAGAAAATTTAATTTTTGCCAAAGATTCATGAATTTATGACCATTTAATAAGGAAGAAAATGGATCTTTCAATAAAGATTCGATAATTCGAGGAGGAGAAAAAAGCAAGAAAATGTAATTTTTGCCAAAGATTCATGAATTTGTGACCATTAAGTAAGCAAGAAAATGGATCTTTCAATAAAGATTCGATGATTTGAGAAGAAAATTTAATTTTCGCCAAAGATTCATGAACTTGTGATCATTTGATAAGCAAGAAAATGGATCTTTCGGTAAAGATTCGATAATTTGAGGAGGAGGAAACAGCGAGAAAATTCAACTTTCGCCAAAGATTCATGAATTTGTGACCATTAAGTAAGCAAGAAAATGGATCTTTCAGTAAAGATTGATGATTGATGATGATTTAAGGAGGAGAAAAAAGCAAGAAAATTTAATTGTTGCCGAAGATTCATGAATTTGAGACCATTAAGTAGGCAAGAAAATGGATCTTTCAGTAAAGATTGATGATTGATGATGATTTAAGGAGGAGAAAAAAGCAAGAAAATTTAATTGTTGCCGAAGATTCATGAATTTGAGACCATTAAGTAGGCAAGAAAATGGATCTTTCAGTAACGATTCAATGATTTGAGAAGAAAATTTAATTTTCGCCAAAGATTCATGAACTTGCGACCATTTGATAAGCAAGAAAATGGATCTTTCAATAAAGATTCGATGATTTGAGGAGGAGGAAACAGCGAGAAAATTCAACTTTCGCCAAAGATTCATGAATTTGTGACCATTAAGTAAGCAAGAAAATGGATCTTTCACTAAAAATTCGATGGTTTGAAGAGGAGAAAAAATAAAAAAAATTAAATTTTCGCCAAAGATTCATATTTCATTCATTTTTAAAATTTTCCAATTTGTGATCAACTAAAGATTCGATGATTTGTTGAACCTGTGAAGGCACAAATTAGAAAAAACTATTTGTTAGGATACTGACTTCGTTGAAATGTCATAACGCTTATTGATGCGCGGCGCATAACTTCCGGTGTCAGTCAAACGCCCTTCAGCCCCTTGTCACCCTCTGCTGTTGCAGTTACATCAAACTTTAATCCATTTTCCTATTTTGTGCTCTCACAATACGATTTTATTTGCTGGTTTTGCTGCGCTTTCAGTTCGGAAGCACAACTTCAATACTTTATGACTTTCTCTCTGTACGCGTGCCGTCAGCCAGTGCAACAACAAAAACAACAAAAGCAGCAATTCAGTGCAAAAACGATGACAGCATACAAAGTATCTAAAAGTATCTCAAACCGAAAACAATAAAAAATAACCAAAAAGGCGCAACTTTTCTGCAACAACAATGGAAACAAAATAGCAATAATAACAATAACAACAACAACAATAACAGAGCAGGAATAAGGACAGCAACAGTAAAAGATACAAAGGCAACGGTAGCAAATAAATGAACAAACGAGCAAGTGCGGCTCACACACACACACAAACACATATAAACATAAACATAAACACGGACACGGAAACAAACTTGCCCATACAAATATATACACACACAAACACACATTTGTATGAATGTTTATATACAAATACAAAATGGCACGAAAGTAAGCAAGAAATCATGAAAAATGCTAAGGAATTGCGAAAAGGACATGCCGTGTTGCAACAAAAACAACAACAACAATAACAATAACATTAGAGCTGCCAACTAAAGCAACAAGAGCAATAAAAAACTTTGCGGGGAGAAACGTAAAGCAGGAAGAGTAAAATGCCAAGGGAGCATAAGCAGGTCGAAATGGTTATGAGTGCCGCGTAGTGTTGGGCAGCGGGGCGTACGGGGAGCCCGGGTGGCAGCGCGCCGAAAATGGGCAAAAGAAATGCCGGCAAATAATAATAAATCTCCCGACGAAAATGTGAATAAGAATACAAAAATGTAACTGAGCATGAGTGCAGAAATGTAAAGCGCGCCCAAACACGCACACACACACAAACACACAAAAGAAATACAGACAGCAACACACACGTACACACAAAGACAGACGGCGCGTGAATGTGGCACAGCGGCAGCGCCTTTTGTTGCAACTAAATTCAAACGCCATTTGTAATGGCACGTTTGCCTCTGTGTCTTCGAGTAGATGTTTGTATGTGTGTGTGTGTGTGTGTTTGTGTGCCTTTGTAGGATATTAACGCTTCGACTTTTCTTCTTTTGCATTTCTTTTCGTTGTGTTTTTCTTCTTCGCAGACATCAATATGTGGCATGTGGCGCGACCCGGCGGTGGGTGGTGGAAAGGGGGAGGGGGCAGCGCATGGGGACGAGTCGCTATGTTTGCGTTGTGCGGATTGACGCTTTCAGACTGGTTTGGAGTAAGTGTCAGGGTGGCGGCCCTGATTCCCACTTCATACTTTTCGCGGCTGTTGTTGTAATTCAGCTGTTATGTTTTTTTGTTGTTGTATTTTCGTTGGTTCTTTTGCGTTATTAAGCGTTGCGGGCACGTTCGAGGTTTCATGAGTTTATTGTTGTTGTTGTTGCGTTTGTGTTTGATTTCATGGTATATAATTTTTTTGTATTTTTTTCTACAGTGGCATTGCATATAAAAAGGATATGTTTTTTGTGTTTTGCTGTACTTTTGCACACGCATCTTGTTGGCGTTACTTTTATATTTTCGTTTCGAGTTTGTTTCCCTATTCCCCCAAGAGTCGAAGTTGACTGTTATTACGCAGTGAAATGCACGTTGAGAAAAAAATTATTTCAATTTTTTTCCCCCAGTCACTTATTTGTTGTTGCCGTTGTTGCTTTTGTGTCTTTTATTATTGCGGTTGTTTTCATGCATTTTGTTCATTTATTCGCCGTTTTGGTTTTTTTTTGTTTGGTTTTGATATAACAGTTTTTTTTTCAAACCCCATTGCTTAGGATTTAACTTTTGATGTTGTTGTCAGTGGTTTTGCGTTTTTGATTTTTAAATTTATTTTAATATTTTATGCGCTCTATGTGAGTTGGTTAAAACGTCAAGCAGCAACGCGAGCTGAATTATTTAAAAATTTAAAAAATGTGTTCATGAATATTGAATGCAATAAAAGTTTCGTTCAGAAGTTTAATTTATATTAAATTGAAAATTTTTTGAAGATACAAATTTGTTTCAAAAATACAAAACACTCTTTCGTCAAATTGATATTTCTTTTTCTATATACACCAAATTCTGTTTTTACACAGTCTTTTTTTACACGGTTTTGATTTAACACGGTTTGAAAATAAAAAATTTTTAATTTTTTTACAAGATTTTATTACATTTATTTTATTCCATTCAGCACGAAAAATTAAATTTTTTTTTCAAACCGTGTTAAATCAAAACCGTGTAAAAAAAGACCGTGTAAAAACAGAATTAGGCGTATGTCATTTTCTTGTACGTCTATATCCTTCAGCCAGCAATGCTCTCTTTAAATTGTGTCAACAAGGCGTTGGAAATGTTCATTCAATTCATTCATTCATTCAATCACATTGTCGATCTAACTTGAGCTGAGATGTCAACCAATCTGAGGTTAAGACAGCTTTCTCATGCCTAAACTTTGGTTCAATATGGGACAAAAAAATTCCTTGAACATACTCCAAAGCCTCTACCATACCTCTCACTTTAATTCAACGATTGTCTGGCACCATTTGGTGAACTTGAGCAATGTTGTTGCTCAATGGTTCCAAATTTTGAAGGCTCATTGTCTCCCAAGCTGGTACGACCACATTTAAATTCAGTTGTCCAAAATTTCACGATGTTAAATGAAGTCCCTGTACACAACGTCCAGGCCACCTTTAATTTTTGTCTTCAAGTTTCATCTGCCTCTTAAAAATTAGTATTTAATAACATTTCTATACTAGATTTACTTTGACTGACTCAAACCATTGTCAAACAACAACTGCAAGCAACTTACAAAAATGTCTGACATTTTTGTGAGTACCTTTCAAAAGAAGATCCTCTGACCTCATCTATTTTTGTTTACAAGGTCAGGAAGTTTTCAGACCAGCCTTCCTTATGTTCATGTGGATCCATAATCAATACCGAACTACAGGGTTTTTCAATAAGGATCCTTAAGCTATGTTAGGCTAAACAGTAAAGTTGTTAATTTAAAGTCACATCTGTTAAATTTCTTTTTGAACTTTAAATGTTGAACGGCACATCGCATCATGAAGGATTATATATAGCATTGAACAATGTATGCAAATCATCAAATTTTATTTTGTTATCAAAGGATATGTTCGAGAAATATTCCGCGTAATACGTGATTTTTATGTTCTTTAACTGGGATCCATTTTTGTATCAACGGTTATGCCTAGGAACAGCCAATATCGAATTTGTTGGAATGCCAAGTCCCAGAAAGTAATTGTTTGGATTTTTATTTGACGGAATCCTGTCCACAAAGGACATGCTGCACAAGCAATTTGAGAATGCGAGAAGAACGAGATTGTGCAATTTAACGTTCAAGTTCAGTCAGATTTATGTGAATCTGCTTTAAAGACATTCGAGCATATCCGTTACTTCTGTCCTGCCATCTCAAGGCAATGCTTCTCAAACTTGGATGCTCATGAATTTGCTGGACTAGATGAAGTTGCAATGTTAGGATTGAAGCATTTGCTGAAGTTTGTCAAAAGCACTCGAATTCGAATGGATCACTACTACAACTCATAAACGGATCTCCAGCTGGCATCGACCAGGACCCAATAATGGTCCATGGCCATTTGTGGCCAGCTGGCTGGAAGTAGACGAGCGTTTCACCAGCCCGAGTTAGGAATCGAACCTTGGGCCTCTGGTATGAGAAGCTACGGTGCTGGACTATAAAGGCCGATGTAAATATCTCCCAACTTGTTTCATTGATATCTTAAAAACTTGCCTCTCTATTGAACGATCCTATAGAAAATGACTATAGAACAAAGAAGAAGTTTAGAATATACTAAGTGCCGGATTTGGTGCTATTTCATACTTTTTAAGTATATCCGAATTTTTAATTGTTTTTGAAAGTGATATCATTCAAACGACCTTCTCTGCTTCTTTTTCAGAATTAGATCTAAGAGATCTAAGTCTGTATGACTCTGTTGCATATAGCGTGTTGGATCTCATCATAGTTTGTACATTTTACTGTACGGACATTATATTCAAAGTACAGGAAAAAATATCTCTCGACAACGAAAAACTCTTTCTTAGGATTTTGAATTGAATTCTTAGAAGTAAAATTTTAAGTATGCTTGGGATTTAAAATGTAATCATCAAACTACTCTAAGAAAGAGAGTTGATGATGACGGGGCAGTAAATCTTAACCTAACTCAACTGACTCTACACTAATCAAACCTAACTCTATGAACAGCACATTGACATTTACTTTACTGAATATTACACATCACTATCCGTTATGGGGTTAAAGGTTAGACTTATGAAATAATCTTATGCCTTGAAACCTCTTAGATATATTGTGATCTCAATACAACCCTCCACTGCCGCAAATCTCTAAATTAAATATCCCAGCAGTACAAAGAGCACCTGTGCTGGGTGCTTGGGCACAAGGACATAGAGGGAAACTGTATAGTAGGCACTGAGATACAAAGCATTAACGTCACAGAGGAAGTGGGAATTCCATTCCCTACAAGTAAATTACATTTGAAAACCTAGTCAACCTCAATAGAGCGAACTCTAGATGACTCTAAGCATCACAGCGGAACAGATCTGGCCTACGACCAGCCCTGAGCAGATCCACGGAACAAATGCTGCTTAAGAAATTCTCAATAGGGTCTGTCGTGGAAGTCATAACGTGGACACTGTGGCATTGATCTGAACACAAATAGACTGAATTTAAAGTACAATGATAGGAGATACAGTGATGAAGACTGCGAGGTACCCGTTGAACATCTACTCTGCACATGTCCAGCGATTGCGAGAATGTGCTTTCGATACTTGAGTCAGCACTTTCTTAGCTACTTGGCTGACCTGGAGAAGATATCAGGCAACATTTACAAATTCATCAGAGTCACCAAGTCGTCTGCAGAAAACGAATGTCGTATGTTCCATTGAATTTCATAGCACATACGACAATCGTTTTCTCAGGCGACAAAGTGGCTCTTATCAACTGGAAGAGTGTAGGTGAAATTCTACTCACCACGTATTAAGACAATTGGCCACAAGACCCAAGTGACCCCAAGACCTAACTTACTTACTTTTTTCCCAGTAAGACTTGTAAATGCGTATATGATATGATTTAACTGATTTCAATTAGTTCTCTAATTACACTGTACAACAGCATTTCTGCAACATAGTTCCGACCATATATTTCTGAAAGAGGACGTCATACTGATCATTTGTGCCGAACAAAGTAATAGTCCAGCACGTCTGAGTTGTTTGTAATTTGCACATAAAGGTTAAAGGGTCCTTATAGACTTTTACACGGAAAGTATAAAAACTTGAAAAGCTAGAGCTTTGATGTCTAAGACAAAGTTGTTTGCATTAAAAATGTAAATATTTTTTGTATACACATGAACCCTCCCTCCCCCTTTCCTTACCCCCTTTTTCATGTTTTTCGGAAAATTTTTTGATAAAAAGCTTGTATTGAGTAAAATATTGAAAAAAATACCATATTGTCTTTGGGGAAAATATCCTTCATTAAAAATAGGGGGGGGGGGTCTTCAAACAACAAAACTTTCTCAAAACTTCCCCCAAAAAAATAAAAAGCCTTAAGCACGAAACCTTGATGTAAGACTTTTTTCATAAATTACTAGCTCTGCTTCAGATGTTGAGAAAAATGTTGAATATTAAAAAAATAAATATTTTCCATTGAAAAATAGTTCAGTTGGTCTCCAAACGAGAAGTCCCCTCTTAATAATATAAACAATTTTTTGTGATTTATGTATTTGATATAAGTAAAAAATCGCACTTTGGAAATTTCATTCAAACATACAAAATCTCATTGACCCATATTTGACCACATTACATGCTACATGCTTCTATTGAAAACTCTACGCCCCAACTTGACAACTATTATCGCATTAAGTGTCAACAAGCAGAAAATTGTCGCTCGAGTTCGGGCCAATTCCCAAAAAGGTACTCGGCGTTAGTGGAAAATTATGTTTATTATTTCCAGCAGCACTTCCGCCACGAAACCGCACACTTGGGCTGCAATGCAGCCCTCGCGGTCGGCTGGCACAGTTTCGCTCGCGCACACAGGAACCGCAAAAACAGCCCTCAAGCAGCGCTCAGACTGTGTGTGTGGCGTACATAAAAATTAAATATTTCATTAATTAAATCAACCAAACTCCAAAGCGAAGCACACGCACACCTACCCATACACTCACACACACTTGCACAGGCACATAGTGAATAGCAACGATGACAGTACTCGTAATTTCGAATGCCAACAGTAGCGTGCAAAGTGTGTGGAAATCCTTTTGGCTAAGTGTATGAAGTCTGGAAATAAATTCCATATAAATTATTAATAATTTTCATTGTGCCGACAACAACAACAACAGCTGTAATACAACCGCAATAAGTACAAAACAAACACAACCAACGGCAATGGCAATAAAATCGGCAACTGGCAGCGCAACGCAGTTGCCGACAAGCACAACGAAGTCGAGCGAGCGCGAAAATTAACCCTCGTCGCTGTCGGCGCTGGCAATTTCACTGTCAAACGGCATGTCAATCTGAAATTACCGCTTCAACACCAACACGCCGCCACCAACAACAACATTGCCACACATTCTGCCTTCGCCCCATTTAGCAACAACACCCACGAAATTGTGCGCAGAGTCGCGTCGGTACGCCCACTTGGCCACCGCAAACAATACTCAACACTGAAACGCTTAATCGAATAATTCGAAATGTCCAAACTGCGCCGCAGCCACGCCAAAGGAGCAACGGCAACAACAACGACCGCATTCGCAAGTCCGGCCAAGTGAATGCGCGCTCGCTCTCTTGGACGCTCTCCGCGGCCGGCTCGAGCGAACAACTCCACGCGCCGACCGCCAGTCGCCGCCCACTGACACTTGCGGCCACGCACCAGCTGCGCGCAGGCAACGCGTGCCACACAAGCGGCCGACTGCCACGACAGCGGCAACGTCACACACGAACGCAAAACGCTGCCTTGCTAGCAGGCGCCCAGCTTTGCGCGACAAGCGGCCGCGGCCATCAAGGGGCCAGTTTTCAATTGCCAACGCACACAGACGACCGCAAAAGAAAGCAAGAAGCACCGCAACTGCCGTCAAGCTAGCGGCGACGGCAACAATTGCGGCGAATTTTGCGTTGCGCCATTCAAGCTTGGCGGGAAAACCGTTTACGCGCCGCTCTCCATTCACGCTTTTCGCCTAACGCAGTCGAGCGCAGTGGCGGTGTTGTTGTTGGCGCGAAATTCACTGCTCGCACTTTGCTGTGCACTTGTGCTTCGAGTTTCGCCGACTACAGGGTCGGCAAACGGGCACCGCTCGGGCAGCTCGGCTCCAGTCGCTCCGCTCGGCGTTGGCGCTGCTAACTAGTCGGCGCACAGTTGTAGGTGGCGCAGCATTCACGTGACCACAAATATTTATTCGACCCTAGTGCGAGGTGATTTCGTTTAGCTGATTCTGTGGAAAATCAAATTGAAATGTGCCACAACAGTTGACTGCCCTGGGGTTACTGCTTCGAGAGTGCGGTTGAACAGTGTTGCCAATAGGTTTGACTGAAAAGAGGGCGCTGGGTGGGATCGATTCGGGTCTGAAATGATTTAAAACTAGTGTCCGGCCGAATATTCGGTTTCGGTTTCGGCCTTAATAAGTGGTTTCGGTTTCAGTTTCGGCCAAAAAATGGGTGAACGGCCGAAACCGAAACTTTCTAGAATATTTGTTTACATTTTATTGTGTAGCAGATTTATAGTGAAAGGAAGAGTAATTTAGATGTCACCAATGTAAATAAACTTCTTTTTTTAGCATATAATATGAATTATTTCATTTTGAATATTAGCGAGTAAGGTACGAAAGGGTGATTTTTTCATGTTTATGTTTTTAAAAAAATAATAAATTGTTTTTATTAATAAGTATTTATTTATTTATTTTATGTTTGTTTGTTTGTTTGTTTGTTCTTTATTTACTTAATGTAAAATTCGTTTGTTGAAAAAAAATGCTTGATATGTTGATTTTTATTTCAACTAGAATGTTTCGGTTTCGGCCGAATATTAAAAAAAAAACCGAAATTCGGTTTCGGTCCAAAAAAGATGTTTCCGTCGGACACTATTTAAGACAATTTTTAAGATGACAAGTGTTCTATTAGACTCCTTAGGGAGTGACGACTCAGATCAAGGAAACTAAGGAATAGCCCACAGTGCTAGATAGATAGATAGATAGATAGATAGATAGATAGATAGATAGATAGATAGATAGATAGATAGATAGATAGATAGATAGATAGATAGATAGATAGATAGATAGATAGATAGATAGATAGATAGATAGATAGATAGATAGATAGATAGATAGATAGATAGATAGATAGATAGATAGATAGATAGATAGATAGATAGATAGATAGATAGATAGATAGATAGATAGATAGATAGATAGATAGATAGATAGATAGATAGATAGATAGATAGATAGATAGATAGATAGATAGATAGATAGATAGATAGATAGAAATTCAATCTGAATTGTCTGCTTTTTTCATGAGGTATCAAGTAACTCACAGTTGAAAAATTTTTATTGGTATATCGGCCAATCGATTAGCAAATTGTGATTATTAAATATTGATAAAAATTTTTGCGAACATATTAATTATTAATTTAATTCATTATAATTAATTAGCTTTCATCGCCATCTTTTCAGTAGTTTTTAGCAAACAGCCAACAATTTATAATCTCGATTAAAGTGTTTGCTGTATTGTTGTCAACTTTAAGTTTCAAACACACCAATAATTTGCCAATAAATCGAAAATAGCTAATTTAGCAAACTTCCTTTGAATTGGCGTTTTCTTATGTTTGTCTAAATTTCCAATATTCCAAACAGGAAGAAATCAGCTTGTCAGCAGTGCCAAATTATTGACGCCAGATTGAGTCGAAAGCAAGTTCTGAGCGCACACCAAAGCATCTTAATTAAATTTCGCTCTTCGCAACAGCGACTAATAGTCAGTTGTCGAACCGCTCGTCGCTACCCTCGTTGGCCATTTAACTTTTATGCAGCGCCCACTGACAGCATGCGGCCCCCTGTTCCCGGCGCCACTTGCACGAATCTCCTCAACCTTCGCCGAAGCCACTCGCACCCGGCCGGCCCCGCTCAAAGACACCCAGCCATAACAAAAGCCCAACAACAACAACAGCAACGCAACGCACATAGCTAGCAACACTGTCAACGTTGCTGCCATTAAATAAAGTTGGCAACACTTAATGCACAGCGCAGTCAGCGACGCAAAAGCGCACAGTGACAGCCAAGAACAAAAACGATAACACAGGCACAACAACAGCAACAAATTCGTCTACAACAATGCCAACAGTGGAAAACCAACACTCCGTATGTAAGTACACACAAACACACACACACCTACACATACATTACACGTTCCGCCCGCCGGCCCACTTGGCTACAGTTGCTCGTTTTGGCCCCCCCCTGGAGGCCGCCACCGTTGCATCGGCCGCCTGCTGCCACACTTCATTGCAATGTAAATGAAACGACATTTAACGATTTTTGCTAATAATGAAGCGGCGAGCAGGCAAAGTGACGCACACCAAAGTGCGCTGGCGACGGCGGGAGATGGCAAAGAAAAACAAAAAGTTTGCGCAAAATGACGTAAAGTAAGGCAAAAGTAAACTTTTATCCTTTTGCCAACAAATCTATACAACAACAACAAAAAGAAGTATATTTGTACACTGTACTTGTTGTTGTTATTGTTGGCGCTTGTTGCTGTTACATTGTATTTGCACATAAAAACAATATTATCCAGCACTCCCCGAAATCTAAAAACAAAAACAAGCTCAACTCACTTCTTCCTCACCCGCAGCGTCGACTTCGACGTCAACGTCAACGTCACCCTCTGCTTGCGTTCGCTGTCTGTCTGTTTGGTGGCGTTGAAAATTCCAATTCTCTGCTCTCCACATTCGGCTACAATATTGCTGCTGCTGCTTCTTCTTGTTCTGCTTCTGCTGCCTGTTTGCCCCGCGCGCCGCTCAATTGGCGCCTACCCAATCCACTCGTCCTGCTGTCGCATTTCGCTTTAGCCATAGGAAGCCAACACTCAGTGCTGCTGTTCCGAATTGAATTAAACCCAAACTTTGGCGCCCACCCCCCGGCGTTTGCCGAAAACTCCTGCAGCCGCTGCCCCAACGACACAAACCAAAAAGGATAACAAAAGTGAAAAAAAGTTTGGCTTAACTTTCCTTTCTCTCACGCTGTGCTTGTGTAATTTTTTCGTTCATTTTCATTTTGCAAAGATACCAGTCAGTCTGTGCGTTAGTCTTTCTGTCGGTCTGTTGGCTTATGCTCAGCGCGTGTTCGTTCTGTGTGTGTGTGTGTGTGCGTTGCAATTTGCCGCCGTGGCAGCGGCAGCTTAAACTCTGTCAGCCACCCATTAAGACCCTTCTCGCCGCTTTTATGGTCGTTCGCTTGTACAGCCGCGCCCCCTTCCCCTTGGTTAGTAGTTACTTAGTTTGAGGCAGCGCGGACAGCAACTTGCTGTGCGCCGTTGAATTTCGGGCGAATTGACGGCGACAGGAAGCACGCTACGACTGTCAGTGTCGGTGTGTGTCGGAATGTTAATGGTGGCGCATTTGCTGTATGCTGTCTAAAGGGCGGGCGGGGGGTTTGTGGGTTAAGGGTGAGTTGGGCCACAATGTTGGCAGTGCAGTTTATGTGAAAATAAGCGTAGAAAAGCAAAAAGCTGTGTCGCTATGTTTGCCATAGTGAAATATAATCATGCAATGGAGAAAACAAATTTCAGCGATACGCACAGTGGGCAAAATGGTGCAAAAAATGCACTCACAACTCATTAAATTCATTAGTCAACTTGAAGGGATTTGAATTTTTAGTGCAGCTTGGCTTAAGGGGGTAGTCAGGTAGATTTTTTTCAAAACATCGAAAATTTTTTTTTGCAGTTTTGGTCTATTTAAACCCTTGGAATCATGTAGAAACCTTCCTTTACCTCGGATAGTATCCGAAAGTGATTGAAAATGAGATTAGCTGTAAGGGCTCGCGCGCTCGAATCGCACACCTGGCCCGTGAAGTAGATGCTGTTGTTTTGAGCTGGCTGACACGATTACGGCCGATCTGCTGCACCGATTTGCTTAAACTTTTTTTTTATATTTTCAGAAAAGGTTTGACTATCGCATGAACTACGATCATTATTGTCCATTTCTATGTAACTAAGTTATGACACAATTATTAACAAAAAACAAGCAAAAAAAGAGGAAAAAACTTTACAATTGCACTAAATGTTTATTTATTAATATTTTTTACCGTTGTAGTTCAAACGAGAGCCATTCATTTGTACTTCAAAGTGAAATTTGTTTGGTATGTTTCAGATCATCCAAAATGGAGAAATCGTGTCAGCCAGATTTCAAAATGGCGTCTTCCGGTCGCCCGTATCTCCCCCGGATGTAAACGAAAATTTATAAAAAAAATTTTGATCAGTACTCAAAACTATGTACAATAACATATAAAAAAAATTGTTAATGTGGAATAAAAATTTGTATGAAAAAAAAATTATTTAAAAATATGGTCGATTCTACCTGACTACCCCCTTAAAGTTTGTACTTGTAATTGAAATGCTTTTGATGAATTTCAAACTGTTTCAAATTGCTGAAGGCTGAATACCAGTGGCGAATTCAGGGGGGTTTTGGGGGTTTAAACCCCCGAAATATTAGAGTCGACTTTGAAACTACATACAAATTAAAAGGCATTTTTGGCATTTTATGAATATTAAAGAATAACTTCTTAAAACTCGCCCCCAAAATATTATTCTAAATCCGCCCCTGCTGAATATAAACAAAAGCTGGATGTATGGGTACCACTGCCCATCACTACAAAGACGACGGCTCCAGAGTCTTGGGGCAACGTTCTTTGAAAGGCTCACGGAAGTAACAGATGCACAGATAACCCATCTACACAACTTCCTCGAGAAGACCAAATGGTTCTCAGAAGATCCCGTTTGGATCTACAGGGATCCCAACATCGTTTTTGCTTCACGTTGTTGCTTCACGTTGCTTGCAACAACGTGAAGCAAAAACGATGGGGATCGAACAGCATTGAGTCGGTGCCAACTGTGGGTTAGCCTTCAGCCAGCATTGACGGTCAGGAAAGTTTTGCTTTTTTGTATGTTTTGGAGGATTGGCAAAGCATTATCTACCAAATATGATCTGTTTCGTCAACAATTTGACCATTTAAAGTAAGCAATTGCGGTCAGCGTTAGTGACTCGTAAGAAGCTCTGAGTACAGTGTTGCCAGATACCTGAAATGACTTCTTCCTAAATCTTAAATAATAACTGAAATTTCCTCCCAAAAGTTTAAAAAAAAATCCCCTAAATTTTAAAGGAATTAAACTTCTCATAAAACAACAACACCGGTTTTTTCCGAAAAATGAAGGGATTCACAATGTACCCAACGGGGTTTCTGAGTGGAAGTGCTTGCCGCACACACCCCTTCCGTAACCTAACCTATTATTATTATTTTGAGGCCATTAGGCACTGCGACCAGTGTAGATCGTTTGTGCAAGCCTGGTTTAACCCTCTAAGTTGAGGCTTTTTATTACTTTAAGTGCTCTTTGGGGTTCTAGATTCCAGATCTATTCCGGGGCTATAGTGGTCGCCGCTAGCTGGAGAAATTTTTTTCCGTTGAGTGCAGGACAATCACAGAGAACGTGTATGGCGGTTTCTGTTTCTTAACCTAACCTAACCATGGGTTCCAAATGAGTTTATGTAAAAATACTTCATGTACCGAATTTTCATTGAATCGCATTGCTGCTGAATTGCAACAAAATCCAACCATCTCTGAAGTGGATAGTAAATGGTAATGAAAAATTGAGCGCTTACAACAACGTCAAGCAAAAATGGTGGGGATCGAACAGCATTGAGTCGGTGCCAACTGTAGTTCAGCCTTTAGCCAGCATTGAGGGTCAGCAAAGTTTTGCTTTGTTGTATGTTTTGGAGGATTGGCAAAGCATTATCTACCAAATATGATCCGTTTCGTCAACAATTTGACCATCTGAAGTAAGCAATTGCGGCCAGCTTTGGCCCATAGGCGAGGAATAGGGTTCCATCGTTAATGACTCGTAAGAAGCTCTGAGTACAGTGTTGCCAGATACCTGAAATGACTTCTTCCTAAATCTTAAATAAATACTGAAATTTCCCCCCAAAAGTTAAAAAAAAATCTCCTAAACTTTAAAGGAATTAAACTTCTCATAAAACAATAGAAATATATGTATACATATAATTTTTTTTAATGCAGCTTTTTTATTCATGTTTCGCCTAACAACAAAAACTTGACAGAAACAAAACATATAACAAATTAATTAAACAAAAAGTGCCATTTTTGACGGGATTTCATTTTGACAGCAATAAGTGAGAACGAGATAGAACGAGCTAACATTTTGTAAGCTTACAAATTTTTAACACAATAGGGTGCTTTGACTATGAAAATAGTTGCCAAAATATGTTTTGTTGTTGTCGTTATCGAAAACTCCCAAAAATCCAGAAAGAATCCGAAAATTCCCTTAACATAAAATATAAATCTCCTAAACTTTCTCCTAAACAATTCGTTCTACTAAAAATTCTCCTAAAAGGCCAATAGTCTCCTAAATCTAGGAGAAAATCTCCTGATCTGGCAACACTGTTCACCTTATAGTGCACACCTGGCACCAAATGATTACCATCTGTTCTTACTTACTCATGGCAAATTATTTTACTGTTGAAAAGTTAGCCTCAAGAAAAGCTCGTAAGAATCGACCATCCCAATTTTTTTTGCTTTCTTTCTTTTTACTTTAGTAAAACCAGTTTTTCCTACCAAAGATAACAAAAATTATCAATAAATTTTTCGAAGATCGAAGATTGTCTTCTAAAGTTTGAACTAAAGTCGACTAGAATTGGACAAAAGTGAGCCGCTTTAGACAAACTTAAAGAACAAAACTAACCTTTTTCTTAAGTCTTTTGCCATCTACTCTTTACTCTCCAATTGTCATTTTAAGAAAACTAGAGTCGTAAAGAACGTCAACAAAGTTTTTTGGAAAATATAGATAAAATTAATGGGAGTTAGGTTAGGTTAGGTTAGATTTAACCGTTTTCGACCAAATTATTTGGTACTCCTAATATTTTTTAAATTTTGTATTATTTTTAGCTGTTTTTTTCACGACTTTCTTACTTGGATAATATCTATCGAAATCAAACCGTTTTATATTTTAAAAACTAAGTTGGCTTTGCATTTTTTTGTAAATTGTGTGTGTGATTTTAATCTGTGTCATTTTCGACCCTTTTTTTTAACTTAGGTCTACGGTTAAGTGGCTGCCTGGTCACGGGACTTGCCGAAAGACACACTTAGGCCGCATAATTTGAGTTAGTTGCACTAAGACCAGAGATGATCTTTTCTGGCTCCTACAAGTTTCAGAGAACATTCTCTAATCTGTTTGGAAAACATTTGAGGCTTCAAGTCTAAGCAAGAAAACGCTCTCTATAACACTGACTGGCTTGACTGTTCACTAGTTGAAACATCATCGAAACTTTATTCATCATGTTTGACTTCAGTTGCAAATTATTTAGCCTCTCAAACCTTTAGACTAGTTTATGAACTCAAACGTAACCACTCCAACTTTCAACTTTAACACCTTTGCCGTTGACTTTAGTTCCAGCTGCTGTCACAAGACTAATTATTGCTCAAAGACCAACATTCAGCACCCATTGACCTTCTAATATTGGCAACTTAACACTACGGCTGGCTGCCACTGCGCTGTTGGCCAATTAATCAAACATTTTCGTCCACTGTTGCCACGGCATTCATCGCACAGCGACCCGCCGCCAGCAGCGCTCATTGCCACAGACGGACAGCGAGCTGTGCTGTTGCTGGTATCATTGGCGCTGCTTAGCTGTTTGGCCAGAATGAGGGGGGGCGCGGTGGTGCGCCGTTAACAGCGTTAAGTTTTATGCGGCCCATAGCCGCAAGGATGAAAAGTAAAACAATGCCGTTTGAAGGATATGAAAATGAAAAAGGGGAAGGTGGGCTAAACAGCAAACAAGTTGTCTGCATTTTTGTTGCCATTGTCGTTCGTGTTTTTAGTGTTGATCTTGGTGCTGTTGTTATTGTTGTTATTTTTGTTTTAGTTGGTGTTAGCTTACTGTGTATACAGGACAACGAAGAAAACAATTTCACACACACACTCACAAAGGGCGCTGCGCAGAATTGATGCTACAAATGAGGAAAATTTAGTCGAGGAGCGGCAATTTATTAGAATTTTTAAATAGTTTTAATTATTTTATATTTTTTAAGTTTAGAATTTTTAAACGGTTTTAATTTTTTTCAAGCTAATTGTTCTACTGTTAGTCGTCTGATGCGACTACAAATACTTGTGAGAAGTTCGGTTCTCTTGGCTCGCTCAGTGAGCTCAGCTGTGGCGAACACTGCTCGCAACTAAACCAAATGATGCGTAGCGCTCTTCACAACCGGAAGACCAGTAATAAATCCAAACTTTTAACTGTGTAAAAGGAGTCAGTGTAAAGCCAGACAAACAGCGCAATCAATGGTGAATGGTTGCAGTAAAATAAAATCAATGCAAAACGCAGCCATGGTGGTGAAGCAATTCTACGCGCCCACAATAGTCAATGAAAAATATATGTAAATTGACAATAGATGTGGTACACAGTTGACCCAAAGCATTATGTGTATATACTATATATGTATGTATTACACCGTGCGACAAAAATTAAAAAAATTTTTCACACCGGAAAAAATCCATATGGGCGTTAAACTAGAGACCAAACATAGTAATACTGCGTACTCAGTTTTTCATTTTTACATCCTTTGTCCTTTTAAAAGGACTTCAACATTTTGAAGGGGATAAAAAAAAAAGTATAAAAAATACTTAACCTCGTCAGAATATAGCGATATGTATATCAAATGAAAGAGAAAAGGCTCAAGAATTTAAATAAAATTGATTTTTTATCTATTTGTAAAAAAAAGATATGAAAAAGGTCCTTTGAAAATTTTAATCCTTTATATCCTTTAAAATTTTCATCGAATTTTCTTGAAAAGTAAGTATGTTAAAACCCAAAATCTCCTTGATCACGTGTTAAAGTTTCACTATTCTCGCTTCATTGATTTTGTATCTTTTTATTATTTAAAATACTGATACGCAAATAAATTAGAATTTTTGTACTTCAATAGAATTGCAGCTTCCGCCTTTTTTTTAATAACTTTCGAACTAATAAAGTTAGAGTAATAAAATTTTGACACGTAATCACGGAGATTTGGGGTTTTAACATACTTACTTTTCAAGAAAATTCTATGAAAATTTTCAAGGATATAAAGGATTAAAGTTTTCAAAGCACCTTTTTCATATCCGCTTTTTACAAATAGATAAAAAATCAATTTTATTTAAATTCTTGAGCCTTTCCTCTTTCATTTGATATAAATTTCATTTGATATACATGACGCCATATTCTAACGAGGTTAAGTATTTTTTATATTTTTTTATTTTTTATCCCCTTCAAAATTTTGAAGTCCTTTTAAAAGGACAAAGGATGTAGAAATGAAAAACTGAGTACGCAGTATTACTATATTTGGTCTCTAGTTTCACGCACATATGGATTTTTTCCGGTGTGAAAAACGCTGTCGCACGGTGTTATATTTGTATGTAAATATAGCAAAATCCAAACAAATCCATTTTGATTTCAAAAGTTCGCCACGACGATCAGACAGAAAACTGAAAGCTGGCTGCTTCGTTGGCGGCACATATTAAGTGTACATATGTGTGTTGATGTGTGTGTGTGTATGGTTCAACATGCAACACACATATGATACATACACACAAGTATGACAGCAGTAAGGACTCGTAAAAAGAGTGTTGCGTGCATTTGCAACGCACAATTCAAGTTGCACATAAAGTGCGCGAAATGCATTTGCCGTGTTGCCATTTGCCATTTCAAAAGTGTCAAATGCAATAACAACAAAAACAACAACAACAGCAATAACAAAAGCATAAAACGCCGCACTGTTGCTCGACAGAGCTGCCTTCATTTCAACAGTAAGTAGTGAGTCTTGTTGGTTTTCATATACAAAACACTAGCAACAACAATAACAATGCCAACAACAACAACAAGCCAAAGTTAACTGGCAAACATTGATGTGGGCAGCGACAAAAAGCATGAAGGACAACGCTTTGTTTGCATCTGCCTGATACAAACACACACACACACTCACACACAAATACAGACTTCACTGTCATTCTGTGCTGTGCGCTCGTTGTACTTTTCCTTTTTCACATTTGTATTTTTCAGTTTTTACTTTGGTTGTTGGTGTGGGGAGGCAAGCAGGGCGCACGGCTGTGGCATTGCAGCGGCACGTCGACCCCCCGATCGTTGACCATCAACTGTCGACCGTATTGTCAACGAGCAAACGCATCATTGTTATTGCCACCAGCCAGCCAGCCAACCAACGAACCATTCAACCACCTTCGGCCCCGATAGCGCACACAGACCAACCACCCCCCTCCCTCCCTCCTCACACAACCGTTTGCACACTCATTCACTCATCCACTCACCCACACACCCATTCAACCATTTGCAGCTCATACTACGTACAAGGCCAAACTCGACCTCAACAATGGGCCACAACAACAACAACAACAACGGCACATCAGCAACGTTCATTTGTGTTGGGTTTGGGCTGTTTCGAGTCTGGGCGCGCGGCATCGCAACGCATTGCCAACGGAACGAATTAGTGTCGTTTGTCAGCAGGGTTGTAACGGCAATCGTTGTTGTTGTTGTTATTGTTGTTGCTGCTGCAGCCAAAGGACGAGAATAAGCGCACGAAAACGGGAACGGGCTGCTTACATCGTCACCGCTGTGTTCGAGCTTGAATTGTTCTGACTTTTGGGTGTGAGGCAGTGCAGTTCAACTGGCTGCTTGCCGCCCGGTCGCCCGACTGCTGCGCCGTCTGGCCGTTTCGCTGGCTGGCTGAGTGAAGGCGTAATATGCTTTGGCGCGATGTGACGGAAATTTTCAGGTTTTGATTGTGTAGTCATGTCAAAATAATAGTCAACTTACATGCCACATGCCAGCAACTGCAACAACAACAACAACAATAACAACAACAACAGCAATCAGAATATCAACTATATGTGCGGCCTCTGGGTAAGGGCCCAAAATCGTTAGGGGCCAGTAGCGGACGTCTCGTACTCGAGACTGAAATGGATTGGGAAGTGTAAGCGGGTCTTAACACTAGAACTCTCAAGAGATTAAAAATGACACCATTGTGGTTTTTTATTATTTTATTTCATGGCTTTTTTTAATGAAAAACTTAGTGATTTCTATAGTTTGTGCCATTAAAAGTGATTTATTTAAATTTGATTGCTATTGTTTTTCTTTGAAAGTGAAAGCTTTGAAATTTGACAACTGTCATCTACGATTGTTCCGATTGCAAAAAATGAAATACTACACAAAGAAAAAACGTTTTATCACTGTGAAAACAATTGATTTGTTGGAGCAACGATTTCCAGATCAAATTATCTGTTGAAATTCTGATGTCAACTGGCCACCAACAATTCCTGAGCTCAAGGCCAAGGTTCAAGGTTCAAATCTTTGTCAAAATGTTTTTGGAGAAAAGAAGAATAATGCTGAATAATTTATTCCACAATTAATCGGAACATGTCTACTTTATAATACAATAAAAATATCACATCTTCGCTCAATAAATATGCGTTTTATTTTTAAACTAAATCATGCACTTTTATTACGAAACACTATGCAATTTTTAAAATCAAAATTAAATAAAACAAACATGGAAATATTGTTATAATAAAAACAGTGTTACTGCTATTTTTTAATCTCTATGCAAATGCATATGTAATTGTTTGTCCTGACTGACTGACTGACTAATTTATTTATCATCGCCCAGTCCAAACCACTGAAGCTACAAACATAAAATGCAAACTGTAGATTCATCTTGAAAAATGAACCTCCGCTAAGATGGGATTTTTTTAAATTCGGGGTCTAAAAGGGCAAAACATGGGTTAAGATGTTGTATGAAGAACGTTGATTTAATGGACTTATTGTCTTTAAAGTAGTTGAGAACGCTTCAAATCAAAAATAATTCGACACGTATTTTTTATTTTTTCGAAAATCAAAACTTTACGGGGTCAATACGGGAAGACTACCAAAAAACCATGAACCGATGGGCCTATTGACCTCAAAGTTGATTAGAATATTTGAAATCAAAAAGAATTTGACACCTATGTATATCTAATTTTTTGTTTTAAATCAAAACGACCCAAGGGTTAAAAGTTTATATGAAGAAACATGATTTTTACTTCTTTTGGCTTTGAAAGTACTTGTAATGTGAGATAATTCGATATGTGTTTTTAATTTTTTCAAAAACCTAAATCTGACAGGGTCATCGATGGGTTAAAAGCTTATATGAAGAAACTGTGAAAAAACATGAATTAATGGACCTATCGACTTCAAACTTGGTTTAAGTACTCTTAATAGGAAATAATTCGACACGTAGTTTTCTTTTAACGTGGTGAACCAAGGGTTAAAAGTTTCTATGAAGAAATATGATTTTTTTACGCCTTTTGACTTCAAACTTGGTGAAAGTACTTCAAATGTGAAATAATTCTATGCGTGATTTATTTTTTTTCGAAAACAAAATCTGACGGTGTTAACGACGGGTTAAGAGTTTGTATGGAGAAACTGTGAAAAAATATGGATTAATGGACCTATTGACTTCAAACTTGTTGAAAGTACTCTTAATAGGAAATAATTCGACACGTGTTTTTCATGTTTTGAAAATCAAAATATAACGTGGTGAACCAAGGGTTAAAAGTTTCTATGAAGAAATATGATTTTTTTACGCCTTTTGACTTCAAACTTGGTGAAAGTACTTCAAATGTGAAATATTTCAATACGTGTTTTTCATTTTTTTGAAAATCGAAATCTGACGGTTTTAACTACGGGTTAAGAGTTTGCATGGAGAAACTGTGAAAAAACATGAATTAATGGAGCTATTGACTTCAAACTTGGTGAAAGTACTCTTAGTAAAAAAGAATTCGATATGTGTTTTTAATTTTTTCGAAAATCAAATTCTGACGGGGTCAACGATGGGTTAAGAGTTTGTATGGAGAACCTATGGACCTAATGGACCTATTGACTTCAAAATTGGTGAAAGTACTCTTAGTGAAAAATAATTCGACACGTGGTGTTCATTTTTTTAAATAAAAATCTGACGGGGTCAAGGATGGGTTAAGGGTTTGTATGAGGAAACACAACTTAATGCGCTAATTGACTTCAAATGTGATGATTCAAATGAGAAAAAATTGTATAAGTATTTTTTCATAAAAATCTGACGGGATCAACAAAGGGTTCAGGATAACTTGATTTATTGGCTCCATTGACTTTAAACTTGCGTGGGAAGCTGCGGGGCCCTGCTGGTATAAAATAGTATATATATGAGTATTTAAGAAAGATTGGGCGTTCTAGTGTTAAAGATTTCAGTGCATATACCAGTGTTTTAAAGTATCATGGCACGTTAGAAAGGGGAATTTTTAATGATTTACAACTGACTGCTTGCCGCCCGGTCGCCCGACTGCTGCGCCGTCTGGCCGTTTCGCTGGCTGGCTGAGTGAAGGCGTAAAATGCTTTGGCGCGATGTGACGGAAATTTTCAGGTTTTGATTGTGTAGTCATGTCAAAATAATAGTCAACTTACATGCCACATGCCAGCAACTGCAACAACAACAACAACAATAACAACAACAACAGCAATCAGAATATCAACTATATGTGCGGCCTCTGGGTAAGGGCCCAAAATCGTTAGGGGCCAGTAGCGGACGTCTCGTACTCGAGACTGAAATGGATTGGGAAGTGTAAGCGGGTCTTAACACTAGAACTCTCAAGAGATTAAAAATGACACCATTGTGGTTTTTTATTATTTTATTTCATGGCTTTTTTTAATGAAAAACTTAGTGATTTCTATAGTTTGTGCCATTAAAAGTGATTTATTTAAATTTGATTGCTATTGTTTTTCTTTGAAAGTGAAAGCTTTGAAATTTGACAACTGTCATCTACGATTGTTCCGATTGCAAAAAATGAAATACTACACAAAGAAAAAACGTTTTATCACTGTGAAAACAATTGATTTGTTGGAGCAACGATTTCCAGATCAAATTATCTGTTGAAATTCTGATGTCAACTGGCCACCAACAATTCCTGAGCTCAAGGCCAAGGTTCAAGGTTCAAATCTTTGTCAAAATGTTTTTGGAGAAAAGAAGAATAATGCTGAATAATTTATTCCACAATTAATCGGAACATGTCTACTTTATAATACAATAAAAATATCACATCTTCGCTCAATAAATATGCGTTTTATTTTTAAACTAAATCATGCACTTTTATTACGAAACACTATGCAATTTTTAAAATCAAAATTAAATAAAACAAACATGGAAATATTGTTATAATAAAAACAGTGTTACTGCTATTTTTTAATCTCTATGCAAATGCATATGTAATTGTTTGTCCTGACTGACTGACTGACTAATTTATTTATCATCGCCCAGTCCAAACCACTGAAGCTACAAACATAAAATGCAAACTGTAGATTCATCTTGAAAAATGAACCTCCGCTAAGATGGGATTTTTTTAAATTCGGGGTCTAAAAGGGCAAAACATGGGTTAAGATGTTGTATGAAGAACGTTGATTTAATGGACTTATTGTCTTTAAAGTAGTTGAGAACGCTTCAAATCAAAAATAATTCGACACGTATTTTTTATTTTTTCGAAAATCAAAACTTTACGGGGTCAATACGGGAAGACTACCAAAAAACCATGAACCGATGGGCCTATTGACCTCAAAGTTGATTAGAATATTTGAAATCAAAAAGAATTTGACACCTATGTATATCTAATTTTTTGTTTTAAATCAAAACGACCCAAGGGTTAAAAGTTTATATGAAGAAACATGATTTTTACTTCTTTTGGCTTTGAAAGTACTTGTAATGTGAGATAATTCGATATGTGTTTTTAATTTTTTCAAAAACCTAAATCTGACAGGGTCATCGATGGGTTAAAAGCTTATATGAAGAAACTGTGAAAAAACATGAATTAATGGACCTATCGACTTCAAACTTGGTTTAAGTACTCTTAATAGGAAATAATTCGACACGTAGTTTTCTTTTAACGTGGTGAACCAAGGGTTAAAAGTTTCTATGAAGAAATATGATTTTTTTACGCCTTTTGACTTCAAACTTGGTGAAAGTACTTCAAATGTGAAATAATTCTATGCGTGATTTATTTTTTTTCGAAAACAAAATCTGACGGTGTTAACGACGGGTTAAGAGTTTGTATGGAGAAACTGTGAAAAAATATGGATTAATGGACCTATTGACTTCAAACTTGTTGAAAGTACTCTTAATAGGAAATAATTCGACACGTGTTTTTCATGTTTTGAAAATCAAAATATAACGTGGTGAACCAAGGGTTAAAAGTTTCTATGAAGAAATATGATTTTTTTACGCCTTTTGACTTCAAACTTGGTGAAAGTACTTCAAATGTGAAATATTTCAATACGTGTTTTTCATTTTTTTGAAAATCGAAATCTGACGGTTTTAACTACGGGTTAAGAGTTTGCATGGAGAAACTGTGAAAAAACATGAATTAATGGAGCTATTGACTTCAAACTTGGTGAAAGTACTCTTAGTAAAAAAGAATTCGATATGTGTTTTTAATTTTTTCGAAAATCAAATTCTGACGGGGTCAACGATGGGTTAAGAGTTTGTATGGAGAACCTATGGACCTAATGGACCTATTGACTTCAAAATTGGTGAAAGTACTCTTAGTGAAAAATAATTCGACACGTGGTGTTCATTTTTTTAAATAAAAATCTGACGGGGTCAAGGATGGGTTAAGGGTTTGTATGAGGAAACACAACTTAATGCGCTAATTGACTTCAAATGTGATGATTCAAATGAGAAAAAATTGTATAAGTATTTTTTCATAAAAATCTGACGGGATCAACAAAGGGTTCAGGATAACTTGATTTATTGGCTCCATTGACTTTAAACTTGCGTGGGAAGCTGCGGGGCCCTGCTGGTATAAAATAGTATATATATGAGTATTTAAGAAAGATTGGGCGTTCTAGTGTTAAAGATTTCAGTGCATATACCAGTGTTTTAAAGTATCATGGCACGTTAGAAAGGGGAATTTTTAATGATTTACAAAATTATTCATTTTTCAGTTCCTTTGTTATCAATCTTTTTGAAAATTGTTTACAATATATTGAAGGTTTAAGGAACACAAAAAAAATTTCGTTTTTTTTTTAAGTTGCGTAGAAAAAAAAACACATCATCCATTGCGGACACTTAATCTCCGGATTGGCTCGACCGATTTAAAAAAATTTTAGTTCTTCTTATTAACTTATTTTTTACAAGAATCCACCACAATATTGAAGAAAAATTTTTAATTTAAAGTACTTTTTCTGGGGGGGAAAAGGTGAAAAACGCAGTCAATTTTTGACACTTTTTTTCAAAAAGCTCCTATCCTTTTATTTTTAGGGTTTTTTTCTTTTTCTGGTGAATTCTGTGTCCGAAAGCTTAATAATTATGAATCTTTTTTGTTTTTTGTTTCAGATTAGCCGATTCTGTGATTAAGTGTCCGCAATGGAGGATGTGTTTTTTTTTCTACGCGACTTCAGCTCCACCTATATAAGAGACAATATGCTTTCGTGTTCCTTAAACCTTCAATATATTGTAAAAAAATGTTCAAAAAGATTGATAATAAAGGAGCTGAAAAATAAATAATTTTGTAAATCATTAAAAGTTCCCCTTTCTAACGTGCCATGATACCTTAAAGAAACTTTGTTCGGCTCTGACTCAGGGGCTCTAAGGACTATACAAAGGGTTTCGAAATATAGTTGCAGCCTTTGAAAACCATAACCGATGCCCGAACAGCTTAAATCAAACTTGCTTAAAACTTGTGCGAACGCACCTGTCTACAACAACGACAGCAGCCATCACCACACACCAACTGGGTGGCTTAGGAACAATCGTTGCTCATACCGCTCGGCCATGGTGCGACAGTGTGAGTGGTGGCATGCCACATGCCACATGGGCTACAAGCGTGGCTGGGCTGACAGTCAAAGTGGCTGCGCAACGCTGCTCAACAGTGACGCAGAGGGTGGCATCGAATTTTCACAGTGTCTACAAATCTCCGATAGTGTCGAAGCTGAATAGTGTCGTAGCCGTAGTTGGGGTTGGGATTGGGTCGCCGAGTGTGTGTGTGAGTGTGAGAGTGGGACCGTGTTTCAACGTCGGCAATATGGCGTACGGTGTGCAGCTGTGCAGATTGAAAACTTTAGATTTGTGCTGCTCACCATCGGCGGTCGATGCAAACGCCGGTGAGTTGTACAATTGTGGGACTGCGGCTGCGGTTGAATTGGTTGAATTTTCGGTGGCGAAAGAGCAGTGCGCATAGACACCAACACACACACACACAGCGCACAGGTGCCAGGAAATACGGCTACGCTACGAGTAAGGCGACATTTGGCCGCTCACAGGCGACTTCACAGCACTGACAGGTGCGTGTGTGTGCGCGTAGTATTGTGTGCGGTGTATGTGTGTGTGTGTGTTTGCAGCTCGTGACTTGGCAAACTTTGTAAATTAACACCATAGCGGGAAATGATTTTCTCGACGTCGCTGATATGAGA
Organism: Melieria picta; assembly: GCA_964056695.1. Classification (NCBI taxonomy): domain Eukaryota; kingdom Metazoa; phylum Arthropoda; class Insecta; order Diptera; family Ulidiidae; genus Melieria; species Melieria picta. The sequence continues at coordinate 13,568,706 of OZ057399.1, read as the reverse complement.
CGTGTGGAATATGGCATTGTTGCGTGATGGGTGGAAAAAGTAGGCGGGCGTAGTTGGAGCAAAGTTTCAATAATAAGCGGCATATTGCAGACTACTTGAAAATCGTGCACCGAGTGCAGAGCGAGACAATTTTGCTATAATTTCCTAAAGGAAGTTAAATTTTTGCAAGATTCCCAAGATTCAAGATGAAATAATTTTTTTTTAATAATTTTTTTTTAATTTTTAGCCCAGTTTTACACAGCAAAGTAGCAACTCGGTACCAAGTCTCATTTCAACTCATTGTTCTGACATTATGAAAAAAATATTTCATTGCCTGAAAGTGCCACGCCTCTTGTGCAATGCTCATAAATATTTTCCCCGATTGTTGGCTTTATGCTGAATTTCAATGCTGTGCCGCATACAATTTTAAAAATCACCCCAGTAAATTTGCCAAATGTTGAGCATCTCTTATTTTTCCCAATCTCAACTTTACGAGTATCTTCACCGCTTCAATTTCCACTGGCATTAGTCACAAACGTTTTCTTTATACGCGCTTCATCGCATTTTTTCTCTGCTGTGCCTTTTGTTGCTTTAAAACACATTCTTGCCCCCCCCCCCCCCCAATACTTGTGCCACAATTCCCTTATTCCCTTCACAGTCACCACATTTATTTCACTTCTTCTGCCCTTCGGTGCCACATTTTGTGCTCCTACTTTGCTCTCTCTCGTCGGGTTTTCTCCTGCACCGCGCTCCGCCCCACACTTATTCCCCCACTTCCACTTCTCCACGCATCTCATGGCATCTCCTTTTACCGCCACAACTTTTCTATTATTTCAGCTATGGCGTTTCTCACTTCCACAGCCATCATTTGCCGCTACTGCGCGTCCCTCCGCATGTCCTTCCATTTTACGCATTTTGATTTTATTCTATTACGTCTCATCTTTTTCTTTTTTGTGTGCTTCGACTTTTACGTTGCCATCATCATATTTGGTTATATCCAGTGTTGTGTTGTTGTTGTTGTTGGCTGATGATACTATGTCCTTTCCCCCAAAAACTCACCGCACCCAACACGTAGTCCCATAAAATTGTGCTTAAGATTCACCCACAAAACGAGTCCCACTTGTGGGTGCACGATTTTGCTTTGCTTTTGTTTTTGTTGCTTTTGTTGTTCATACTTTTATGCTTTGCTTTCGACTTTGATGAGATTTTTTGAGGTTAATCCGGTTGTTCAGTGGCGCGCCGCCCCAGTTTGGCAGGCGCGCGCCGCATAGAAAATTAGCAAAGCCCGTTCGAGTGTCGTTCGTCGAGCGAGAGTGGCAAGGATTATGCGCTGCAGTGCCCTCGAGCAGCTGTCAGAAAGTGAAAAACCAAATAATCGGACATTTTTGTGGAGAGCTCTTCACATTGCCAGCGAAAAGTTCAAAGTATGCTCGGCGAATTTTCGAGAAATGTGGCGGGCTTTAAGATTCCTGACATCACAAGTGAATTGCTGGGGTCTCTATTAAAATGCCGAAAACTGCAACTCACGCCCGACGTGACAACGTAGTCGTCTGCTTGACCGTATTCCAACAAACATTAATATGTATGCAAATGTCACCACACCGTTACAACGGCCAGCAGGTGACCCTCAACGCAATCCATTAAAAATTTTGCATACAATGAAAATTCATTTGCTTGCAATGCAATGCAAAGAGCAACGAAGGACACGCAAGGACACAAATCCCAAAACTCCAGCTGCAAATCAAAATAATGACCGCCAGTCATCAGACGGTCCATAATAAATGACAGAACGACGATTGCGAAACGCATTTTGAGACCTGGTTGAAAAGGGGGGGAGGAGGGGCGGAGAGGGATGAAAAGCGTGCGTCAATTTGAGTGGAGATGCGATGACGGATGGGTGGGTGAATAGTTGACGTGCTCACCATGCGATGTTCTGGACAAACATATAAAGAATGACTAGGAAGAGGAATAGGGATAGGACTAAGACTAAGACTAAGACTAAGACTAAGACTAAGACTAAGACTAAGACTAAGACTAAGACTAAGACTAAGACTAAGACTAAGACTAAGACTAAGACTAAGACTAAGACTAAGACTAAGACTATAAGACTAAGACTAAGACTAAGACTAAGACTAAGACTAAGACTAAGACTAAGACTAAGACTAAGACTAAGACTAAGACTAAGACTAAGACTAAGACTAAGACTAAGACTAAGACTAAGACTAAGACTAAGACTAAGACTAAGACTAAGACTAAGACTAAGACTAAGACTAAGACTAAGACTAAGACTAAGACTAAGACTAAGACTAAGACTAAGACTAAGACTAAGACTAAGACTAAGACTAAGACTAAGACTAAGACTAAGACTAAGACTAAGACTAAGACTAAGACTAAGACTAATACTAAGACTAAGACTAAGACTAAGACTAAGACTAAGACTAAGACTAAGACTAAGACTAAGACTAAGACTAAGACTAAGACTAAGACTAAGACTAAGACTAAGACTAAGACTAAGACTAAGACTAAGACTAAGACTAAGGCTAAGACTAAGACTAAGACTAAGACTAAGACTAAGACTAAGACTAAGACTAAGACTAAGACTAAGACTAAGACTAAGAAAGACTAAGACTAAGACTAAGACTAAGACTAAGACTAAGACTAAGACTAAGACTAAGACTAAGACTAAGACTAAGACTAAGACTAAGACTAAGACTAAGACTAAGACTAAGACTAAGACTAAGACTAAGACTAAGACTAAGACTAAGACTAAGACTAAGACTAAGACTAAGACTAAGACTAAGACTAAGACTAAGACTAAGACTAAGACTAAGACTAAGACTAAGACTAAGACTAAGACTAAGACTAAGACTAAGACTAAGACTAAGACTAAGACTAAGACTAAGACTAAGACTAAGACTAAGACTAAGACTAAGACTAAGACTAAGACTAAGACTAAGACTAAGACTAAGACTAAGACTAAGACTAAGACTAAGACTAAGACTAAGACTAAGACTAAGACTAAGACTAAGACTAAGACTAAGACTAGATTAAGACAAGACTAGATTAAGACTAAGACTAGATTAAGACCAGACTTAGACTAGACTAAGACTTAGACCAAGCCTAGACCAAGACTCTAGCTTAGGCTATAACAAATTTTCTCAATTCATTTACCACAACTTTTTATATTTTCAATTATTTTGAACCGATAACATAATTACAGCACTTTTAAATTTCATATGCGACTTGCCACAATTGATTTAGTATTTGTTAGGGTATATGTAACATTAAACTTATGGTATATAAAACGCTCATATCCATTTTTAAATATATATTCAACACTTAAAACATTATGGGGGAAATGTTGTAATAAAAACACCGCCAAGTTAACAACCAAATTTTATTGATGAGATATGAAAAAAGGCCAACATACGCGTTGAGCGAGCCGCACGTACGCGCCCATAGGTTCGGCCAATATTGGCATCTAGGTACATATCTATGTATGTACGTGTGCGCGTGTTTATGACAACATAATATCTACAACGCACTCGGGCACACTCACGCGCACAAATGGATGAATGCGCGCACGTACAAACATAAAAATAAACTGCGAATTATTGCCATACCTAACCGCGTCGAACACACGTCCGCCCATCCATACAGCCAGACAAACAGACATACAAAACACACACACATGCGCGCATCGCAGCACAAATGAAAAACGCACACACACATGAGTACATTTCAAACATACACTCACACACACACAGTTCAAGCGGTGCAGCGGCCCGCAATCCAGCGTGTGGTATCGGTTGAATAAAATTATGAAGAAGGTCGTCTGTGCGTTGTCCTTCGTGCGCCCAGCCGCCTGGCCTGCCCTGCTTGCCCATTCCTGCAGCAGTGCGCCCAGTCACCGCACTACCACTCGCGTCCCACTGCTGGCCGCTGGTTCTTGCCTTTGTGCGGCGGGTGCTGTGTCCTTTCGACGCTGCGTCCATCCGTCTGTCCGGCTGTCCTTTCAACCTGGCGTTTGTTACATTTGTCTGTTTGTCAGCCAGTGTTGCGTCACACATATATGCATACTTGTATGTGTTTGTAAGTGTGTGGCAATGCGTTGGCTGCTTTCTGACATGATTCTGGTTCCACTTGTTGTTGCTTTTGTTGCCGTTTGTTTGGTTTATTTTATGGCCATAACCGAGAGAGAGATACATTCGAAATGAATGTAGTTGCCCTTTCCTGGCACACAAACCATTACAGACAAACACACACACACGCACACATACAACCACACGAATGTTCAAAATTGCACAAATGTGTTTGTGTATTGGTGCACTGTTGCTGGTATTCGTGTCCATACTCGCAGTCCAGTTTTGTGTGCTTATAAATTTATCGTGTGTTGTCTGTATGTTCATATGTAAGGACAATATTTATGTGCGTACGCGTGTGCGTTTGTCTGTTTGTTTGTTTTTTTGAGTGTATGTATGTTTGCGTTTAGCTCGTTCTGGTCGCTTTGAAACCCAAAATGGCTTAAATGTCATTTGTATGCATTGTGTGTTGTTGCATGCGGCATACGTGCGTACGTATGTCTCTATGCATAGTATATATGTATGTTAGTATTCATGTATGAGTTTCTGAATGTGTGGTGTTTGTCTGTTTGTATGCATACGTACACATTCACACACATATGAGCTATGGCCCAAAGCGCACGTGCACATATTGTCGTCACCATTGTGTGGCAGCTTTGGCGCCAGGGTTGCCGCAAATAAAAAATTTTACAATAGTTTAAGAAGCTAAACTTTAACTACACAACTTGACGCTATGAAACTGACCGAAATATAAAATTCAAATGACTTTGTAGAACTTAGTTGAATGTGTGAAGTTTATTATAGAAGAAGTTTATTATATTTAATTAATAAAAACAATATTTTGAAATTTTAATTTTATATCGGTTAAACTGTAAATGGTTTTCATTTTTGGTATTAATTGATTTGCTCGTAAATTTCATACATAAAGCCATATTTTAAGCATTTAATTTAAGTTTATCCTAATAAATGTAAATTATTTATAAAAATTTTTCAAATTATTATTAATTTCAATTTATATTGCAAATAAGAATTTCTTTATTTTCTTGTGAGCAACAAAATAAATAAATAAATAAATAAAAAATAAGTAAATAAATAAATAAATGAATAAATAATTAAAAAAAAAATATTAAATAAATAATGAATAGTAATATATCTGGTTGAACTTGTCATGATTATTTATAAAAATTTTTCAAATTATTATTAATTTCAATTTATATTGCAAATTAGAATTTCTTTATTTTCTTGTGAGCAACAAAATAAATAAATAAATAAATAAAAAAATAAGTAAATAAATAAATAAATGAATAAATAATTAAAAAAAAAATAATAAATAAATAATAAATAGTAATATATCTGGTTGAGCTTGTCATGATTATTTATAAAAAATTGTCAAATTAATATTAATTTCAATTAATATTTCAAATAAGAACTTCTTAATTTTTTGGGAGCAACAAAATAAATAAATAAATAAATAAATAGTAGTAAATCTGGTTGAACTTGACATGATTATTTATAAAAATTTGTCAAATTAATATTTATTTCAATTTATATTGCAGATAAGAATTTCTTAATTTTTTGTGAGAAACAAAATAAATAAATAAATAATAATAAATAAATAGTGATACATAAATAAATAAAAAATAAATAAATAAATAAAAAAAATGAAATAAATAAATAAATAATTAAATAAATAAATAAATAATAAATAAATAGTAATAAATCTGGTTGAACTTGACATGATTATTTATAAAAATTTGTCAAATTAATATTAAATTCAATTTATATTGCAAATAAGAATTTCTTAATTTTTTGTGAGCAACAAAATAAATAAATAAATAAAAAGAAAATAAATAAATAAATAAATAAATAAATAAATAATAAAAAATAAATAGTAATAAATCTTGTTGAACTTAACATGATTATTTATAAAAATTTGTCAAATGAATTTTAATTTCAATTTATATTGCAAACAGAAATTCTTATTCTTTTTTGTCAACAACAAAACAAAAAAAGTAAACAATTAAATTATTAATTAAATAAAAAAATAAATAAATAAATAAATAAAAAATTAATTAATTACAGTAGTGTCTGTATCCAGACACGACTGTAGTTAAATAAATAATTAAATAAATAAATAAATAAATAATAAATAAATAATTAAGTAAATAAATAATTAAGTAAATACATAACGAAATAAATAAATAAATAAAGAAATTGTTAATTAATTAGATAAATAAATAAATACATAAATAAATAAATAAATAAATAAATAAATAAACAAATAAACAAATAAACAAATAAATAAATACATAAATAATAATAAATAAATAGTAATGAATAAAAAAAAATAAGTTGAATTTGTTAGGAGCACAAATGGAAAACTGCCATTTTAGTAAAATGTACGTCTTTAATTTTGGGAAAAATTATTACATAGTTATTTTTTAAAGTATTGTGCCTCAGTAATCAGAACATTCTGTCGCAACTTTTGGGCAGCCCACAGAATTCGCTCATCTCTCATCAGATGACACAGATTCTGCTTGTCTTTTGAAGTGATCCTTTCATCGATACAGTTTTTGGCCTCTTCCTAAGAACAGAAATGATAATCGCATGGCCACAGTACTCTCAATTTTTTTTTGCATTTTTGCAATGGATTCACTTTTCATACGCTCATAAAATAATGTGAAATATATTCAATTTTTTTTTTGGAACAACTATTCGAACATGAAGAAACCCCATTCAGCATCTTACGGTTTCAACTCGTAAAGCACCTCATTTCTTTGGCTTCAAATAATTTTCAAGGTTTTCAAACAAGCTAAAATGGCTTATTGAGTCGTGTCCCATGAATCAGTTAGTTCTTGTTGTATTTGGCGTGTTTTTTTTTATTGTTTCCCTGATCATTAAAGCTTGTCTTGTCTTCTAAGTCGAAATATTGTAGCATTGACATCAGTCTTGAAACATGATTATTAAAACAGCAATATTACAAATTCTACATCTTTCAACTGTTTCCCTGATAAGTCTTCAGCCGAAATCGTGTTAGTTTACTTACAGAAACCTCACCATAAATTTGTGCAACAACTCAATGCATCTCACCTGCAAAGTTTTTCGAATTCGTTTCCCTGCCATAGAGCTGAGCTGTTCAAATAGTTTTATGACTGTGGCAACACTGCCACTTGCACCAACCAACTGTCAAGCAGTGCGAAAATATGCTGTACACTATTTCCATTATCCCTTTTCAATTTTTATTTCTTTTGATCCCGTTTGTCCAACTTTGCCTTTGCCACTGCGCTGGTCCTTTTCCTCTGGCCTTAGTTTTGCATTTTGATTTTTTGCCATCTATACGTTTTGCAATTCCTTAACCCTTTTTTTGGGTTTACATTTCGCCTCAAACGTTTGGCTGCTGCTTGTGCTGTTGTTCTCTATTTTTAAAGCAAATTTATTTATGTGCTGGCTGGCTGGCTGAATGTGTTGGTTGGCCGGACATGGGTCGAGTGAGTGCCAACCGAGTGCTCTACACAATTTTGTCTTAACATTTAAGTGTGCTTTCACACACACACACACACACACACACATACATACAAATCTATACACACGTTCATACACAGCGGTGACAGTGCTACTATATCAGCAGCAGCAACAACAACAACAATCACAACAATGCTCGATCCAATTCGCTGCCACACCACCACCCATTGCTGTCAACCCCTGCGGCTCCAATCTATGAAAACAAAAAAAAGGCCAAAAAGAAAAGCGAAAAAAAAATTGAAAAAAGGCAGCAAAAAGGCAAAAACCATCAGCGGAGAAGCGAAAAAGCTGAAATAAAATCAAGTGAAATAAAAATGAGATGCCAGGCAGCGGCAACGTTCGGGCGTCCGAACGACCATGCAAAGTAAGCAAGAAAAAACAGAAAGACAGAAAGAAAAGGGTGAATTATTGTTATGATTAAACTATGGGCTGGACGCGCTCGCTTCTGCTGACAACTCCCCCCCCCCCCCCCCCCCTTCACCCCCTTAGCACAATTGCGGCCATTTCTCATGCGCAGCGAGTTGGCGCGGCCGACTAGTGAACCTTTGTGTGTGTGTGCATGGGTGCGCTGCAAAAAAGGACACTCGGCACTTTTTCTTGTTTTGCACTTTGCACAAAAAGGATATAAATGAAAATCGAAATTTTTTGCTGATTTGCACCACTACTTCCACCCATCTCCTCATACGTGCAGCCCACTTTGGGCATGTTTTTTTGTTGTTACATTTTACCCATTTTGTTTTTTTGGGCTGCGCACTGCTTATCCTTCTTACTTTTATTAGTGTGCTTCGATGTTGCTTGCCCCACGCCGCGGCCACACTACGGGCCCAGTTTGCCAGCATTAAATGGACAAATGAGGGATATAAAACAATTCGTTTTGGCCGCCTTTTTCTCGCCCCGATATCTCCCACTCTGGCGCTGGCCCGATTTGCTTTTATGGTTGCCTTTTATTTTGCCGCCGCTTTTTGCTGCCTGCGTCTGTTGTCATTCTTATTGTTGTTCTTGTTTGCTGCCGCCTTTGATGCGCTTCGTCGGTCATTTTTGCCTTATTTTAGTTTTATTTCATTATTTCTTTTTTTTGGGACCTACCTTCTTTGTTTGCCACCGCACATCCTTTGGCAGGATTTATGCTCGCTTACGAAGAGGTGTATCTGTGTTTGTGAATGTGTGTGCTGTGTTGCCTTTTTCGTTTTGTTCTGTTGCATTAACATTTTTTATCCATTTTCCTCTCATATTCTTACGGGAATTGCTATCATTATTTTCTGTTTCACCGTCACTTCCATCTTTCCTTTTTTTTTTGCTATTTTTCTGCTATTTTATGCAGAAAATAAAAGTAAAATAGCTGTGATGCTCGCACCAGTATTGTTCCCAATTTGCGCATACGAAACGTCATTACCAACACACGTGTGTGACCCAGTCCACGCGCTCAGGCAGTGGACAGACAATTCAAGGACCCGAAGTAGTAGAGTGTTGAAAGATTTGATGCAAGCAACCAGACACAGGTTGGGTGGTACGTTTCATGTTTCATAAGAAGATAAATGAATAAAAACCAAATAAAAATAAATAAGAAATAAAAATAAATAAAAATTGAACTCTAGAAAAAAAATTCATTTTTATAGCATAAATGTTTGTTTTTCTTCTGATCGCCAAATTGCAAAGATTTCAAATAAGTTGTATAGGTTTTGATTTTATGCAAATATGACAGCGTTAAATTGCCTGAATTCGTTCGTTTTAGGTGTACAACAGAAGTTTTCGTTCAAATATAGTGCGCTGAATTGTGCTGAAATGTGCTGAATAGCACTAAATAATGTTCAAGTTGTTACATACTCAATAAAAATCAAATTTTATTAGTTTTAAAATGTGCTGAATTGTGCTGAATTGCCTCAAGTTGCGCCAAATTCACTCGATTTTATTAAAAAACATTAAATTCAGTTGAAATAAGGTGCGCTGAATTGTGCCAAAATGTGCTGAATCGCATTAAATCATGTTTTCAAAAGATTATGAGTTCAAGTTGTGGCATACATCACAGAAAATTAAATTTTATTGATTTCAAAATGTGCTGAATTGCCTAAATTTAATCTTAATTCACTTGTTTTTATTAAAAACACAAGACTCAGTTGATATAAAGTATGCTGAACTGCATTTATGGTTTTTGAAATGTCCTAAATTGCTGGAAAATGCATTAAATTCGCTTGATTTTAAATAAAACACAAGTTTCAATTTAAATTATGTGCGTTGACTTATGGCAAAACGTGCTGAATTACATTAAGTAAGGTTCATATAAGTTTAAGAACTCAATTTGTTGCATACTTAATACAACTATTTATTTTTTTAAATTTTAAAATTTGCTGAAATGTACTGAATTGCCCATAGCTACTCAAAATTCACTCGATTTTATTAAAAAAAAGATTTCGTTCAAATAAAGTTTTAAAATTGTGCTAATTTCGTTCCATTTGATTGAAAACAAAAGATTTTTTCAAATACGGTGCACTGAATTGTGGCATTTTATTTTATTTATTTTGAAATGCGCTGAATTGCCTAAAAATTCATTAAATTTGCTCGATTTCAGTAAACAATATTCTGTTCAAGTAAATTGCGCTGAATTGTGCCTGTATGTGCTGAATTGCGTTAGGTAAGATTATGAATTCAAGTCTTTGCATAATTAATAAAGCCACCAAAAATTCACTAATTTTTATTGAACAGCACAAAATTCTGCTCAAATAAATTGAGCTTAATTATGCCAACATGTGCTGAATTGCATTATGATTTTAATTTATAGCATATTTAATTAAAAAAATTGATATCGATTCATTGAATTTGCCATTTGCTGAATAACTTAAAAATGCATTGCATTTATTCGTTTTTTTGAGCAAAAAAAATGTCAGCTCAAATAAAATGCGTTGAATTGCATTCAATGTGGTTCATACAAGTCAAAAAAAGTTAAGGTTATGTAAAATGTTGTTAATTTTTGAGTTGGTCATTATTATTCAATGTTTATTTAAATATTGAATTAAATAATTTGAAAAAAACGCTTTTGTCTGAACTTTGTAACCCAAACCAAACCAACAAAAAATTATCTCAAATTGAAATTTTGTGCCAAATTTATTTAAATGACTGACTTGTGTTTAATTTTAGTACACTGAAAAAAGTTAAATAAAGTGAGTGCGATTTAATAAACTATTTCACAATTGTTCCTAATCAAAGTAGTCGGTTGAATGAGTTTTTAATTGGCAATAGTTGAGTTGCACTGAGTTGAGTTAAACGAAAAAGAAACCTTGCAATAAATTGAAAGTAACTTTAAAATTGCAAAAAATTAGTGTTTTACTAAATCAAAGTGATGCGGTTAGTCTTAATTAAATGGTGAACTTTTATTGACAGCTGAATTCAATTAAAATGGTGCAAAGTGAGCAAACAGAATAATATCTGAGTTATTCTAAATTCCACAGACACTTTTGATTTTTTGATTAAAAATTTATTAAATACTGCTGAATTTAATTTTATTGCAATAAGTCAGACAAAAAATATTAAAAATACAAAATCAAAATCATTCAAAATAAAGTAAATGTTTTTCAATTTCCCTTGAACTTCTGTCAACCGAATTGTGTTGAAGTTAATAAAACTGAGACAAGGTGGTCTAAAATGGAAAAGGTTTCTTAGAAAATTAAAAACTAAATTAAATGAAAATGATGTTAATTTATATTGAACTAGCGACAGCTGAATTCGGCTGAATTCAAATAAACCAAATCAAACAACGTTAAAATGGATCAAATTAGATACAATCTTACTTACTTACTTCAAATTCAATTGTTATGTTTAAGTTTCGTCAATGAAAACGTACTTAATTGTGCTGAATTTAACTAAAGTGTAATAAGCTGCACAAAACTTCTTGGTTTAATGTATACAATTAAACAGATTCCCCCTCAATGAAGCTATTGTGTTTAATTTCTCAGAGGCTGCTGAATTGTGCTGAATTCTAATAAATTAAAACAATCAGGACAAAAGTGAATAGAGCTTCAAACAGAATTTAAAAATTATCATTAATTAAACTAATACATTAGAATTGTGTTGAATAAAAACGAGCTGAGCCGTAGTGACTAAATTACAAGTTTAATGTAAGCTGTACAAAAGTGGGTATAACTTGATTTAAAGTTACAAAACTAATCTAAATTAAGATGGTATGTTGCTTTTTACATGCTTAGGGTTTGCTGAATTGTGCTGAATTCCAGTAAACTGAAGCGAACGGGACTAAAGTTAGTAGAGTTTTAACCAGAATTTCGAAATTATCATTAATTGAACTAATATATTAGATTTGTATTGAATAAAACGCGCTTAATCGTAGTGAATACTACTTTTTAATTTGTTGTGAGCTCAACAAAAGTAGGTCTAATTTAATTAAAAGAAGCAAAACTAGTGCAAATCAAGATAGTATGTTGAATTTTACATGAATTAGATGCTGCTGAATTGTGCTGAATTTAAATTAGTTAAAACAATTGGAACAACATTCAGTGAAGTTTTAACCAGAATTTCAAAGTTATCTTAAATCAAACTAATGTGTTATTTTACATGAATTAGAAGTTGCTGAATTGTGCTGAATTCAAGTAAATTTACAGAAACGAAATCAAAGTTAATATAATTTTTGTCAGTGGAATTTCAGAATTAATTTAATTAATTGAACTAATACATTAAATTTGTATTGCATAAAACGCGCTGAATTGTAGTGACTACTAATTAATGATTTGTTGTATGCTAATTAATAATTGATTTGTTTTAATATTAATTAGTTGTAAGCTAAACAAAAGTGGGTCGAACTTAATTAAAATTTGCGAAACTTGTACAAATCAAGATTTTGTGTTGCAGTTTACATGAATGAGATACCGCTGAATTGTGCTGAATTCAATTAAATTAAAACAAATGGAACAAAATTCAGTGGAGTTTTAACCAGAATTTCAAAATTATCTTAAATTTAAGTAATTTATGATATTATTTTACATGAATGAGATGCTGCTGAATTGTGCTGAATTCAAGTAAATCGAAACAATTGGAACAAAATTTAGTAGATTTTTAACCATAAATTAAATTAAATCAAATTAAAGTTACTTTAAATTGAACTAAACTGTCGTTTTACATAAATTAGAGGCTGCTGAATTGTGCTGAATTTAAGTAAACTGAAACAAATGGAACAAAAGTCAGTGAAGCTTTAACTAGTATTTCAAAATGATCATTAATTAAACTAATACATTTGAATTGTGTTGAATCAAAATGCGCTGAATTTTAGTATAGGAGGTGCATCTTCCTTCGACCTTCTGGATTTTTATCAACTAAAAACAAAAAAAAAAAATTTTATTCGTTATCTAATTGAAAACAGTGGAATTGTCAGCCAATTGTCGGTGCTGAATCAGCCATAAATTCCAGACAGGATCTCATTAAAGAGGTTAGGATCGTTGTTAGGGTCAGCAGGTAGAAGTAAATTTGTGCAAATGCTTTCTGTTGTCTGACGCTTCAATTCGACAACCCTCGCACACATTTACCTACATATATGTTATATGTAAGTATACATATATGTGTAGAGAGGATATTGTGAACGTATTTAGCTTGAGCCAAAATAGAAATGAATGAAGGTTTCAAAAGGTCGCCCAGACTACAAAAGCACACTTAATTCATTTGGCCATTTTGCCATACTTGATGCCAAATGCAGTAAACTAGAAGGAAAAAATCAAAGAATAGCCCAGTCATGTGTGAATAGTATAGATACATATGTATTTTGTTGTACAATACATACATATGTATGTGTGTGTGTGTGTGTGTATTGTTTTTACTTACAAATGTCTAGGCCCATGTCGCTCTATATGTGATTGCCAGTTGGTATCCTTGAACAGTGCACTGAGTTGTCTTTGAGCTGGCTTACATATGGCTATATATATCAAAATATATATATATATATATATATATGTAGATATGCATGTGTGTGTGTATTGTATGTACAAATGACAAGCTTTACTTTGATATAAAAATAAAACGCAACCCACAAAGCGGCAGCAAGAATCAAAGGGAACACAATACACGAGCACAATTTCGCTACAAATATGGCCGCACACAAAAACCGGAAGTGGCTGGTTGGGGGCGACGGCTGTCGGAATGTTGTAAGCAAACAGCATTAGACTCATGATACACGATGACAGCGGCAGCATGTCAGTCTGTGCTGGGTGTTGGCGCTGCTCAAATGTTGGCAGCAATGCTCGGCGCCGCCGCGGTGTGAGAGCGAGATGCCGCTATGCGAACGCAGAGTGTTGGCAGGAACTGGCATTTGGGTCGTTGCGGATCAAACTGCTTTTTATATGCCACAATTTTATATGACTTGCTATGTTTCGGTTTTTGTTGTTATTGTTGTTGGTGTGCTTATTTTCTTGTTGCCTTTGTTATGCTGCCGTTAATGTTGCTTTATATTGTTTTTGTTGTTTGGCAAACAATAAAAATGAAGTAAAAGTTTTTGCGTTTTATTATACTTTTCAGCAATTTTTTGCTGGCTTCCGCTTAGCTACGCCCTTAAGTGGCAGCCACAAGCTCGGTTGTACGCTCGCTTGGCCGAAAATGAAAATAAAAGGCACTCATTAAGTTGATAAATCGTAGCAGTGCACAGTGGCTTCGATGATTTTTCTTAGTTTCGTTTCTGGCCGTCTTGCGGTGGACCTTTGTTTTTCTTCTTGAACTCATTTCGTGCAATTCATTGATAAATGCTTGTTTTATTTTTTGCTTCTTTGAGTTGACTTTAATTTGTAGCATTTGGCGTGAATGACAAAGCTGTTGGTTTGAATTGTTTTGGACACAAATTACTCTAAAGAAAGTCAAATTTTATCTCAAATCTGTGTGAGAGAAATTTGTGGTTTGGCATTTAAATGAAAACATGGACTAGCTTTAAGAGGACACTGGCAGGTTTCTGGTCTCTAGATTTTATTTGTTTAGGTTAATTGACTGCATAGGATCTATCCGACCATTGAAATATCATAGATACAAAATTTTCAATAGATAATAAGAACAGATTCTATTCAGCCATTTGAATAGATTCAATACTTCACATAGGCCAAGAAGTTGAACCGTTCTGATGCTTTAGGCTGGTTTTCCTGAAATTCGGTTCCTTTCCCCTGAACCTGAGCAGGTCTTTAGGTTTGGTAAGATCAACATCTAAAAAAAGATATTTGCGCAAGGTTTTATATAAACGGTTTTCCTAGTGGGATGCGCACAAGAGGGGTTTTGGGTGTTCAAACCCCAAATATTTTTTGTAATAAAAATTTTGAGTGCCAAATACAGTTTTTGGTGCAAAGAAGCCCTCCAAATTAAATCCGTTGTGCGCCACTGCCTAGTTTTGTGGTCCATGTTTCAATTAGCCAGTGTCCACTGTAGTGATGCACACAGGATTTCATTTTTGGGCAGTTTTGCGTACAACTTTGGAGCTCGATTCCATTTAAAACCATATTTTGCAGCAGACATTTTTTAATTTGGCGAGTTTGAAACCCCAAAACCCCCCTGTGTGCGCTACTGGTCCAGCGAGAGTCCTTGTGCGAATTACCTTCAACAACCAAAGCACCTCCACACTTTTTGAAAGGTTAACATAGCTTCAGTTTTACTCAGTGACTGCCAAAAATCTGTTTGTTATAAAAATGTTTAGTTGGAAATATAGTTTTAAACAGGGACCGGAAATAACAGTTATTTATGAAAACTATATTTGAAAAAATTACTATGAAGGAAAGGTCATACAACTAAGTGAAATATACCAATACATTTCTTTTCGCACCGAGAATCAAATTTGCCAATAAACTTTTATTTTGTATTTTTTATGGAGTAATTAAAAAATACGAATTATTTCAATAATATAAAATAAAATAATTGAATAATTAAATAATTATGAGAATAATTAAAAAATGCAATTTTTTTCATTTACATTTTACAAATCCTATAATAACAAATATTTTGATTTTTTTTCAATTTATTTAGTCCACAAATAACAGTTTTTCAATTTTTATTTTAGTTGTCCCATGATAACAATTATTGGTGACTTTTATTTAAAAAGTTATCAATAAAAATCTGTAAGTGACTTTTATTTATAAAAAAATTATTTGTGATTTTTTTCGAATTAGTCCGCAAATAACAGTTTTTTTCGATTTTTATTTTAGTTGTCCTATGATAACAATTATTGGTGACTTTTATTTAAAAAAGTTATCAGTAAAAATCTGTCAGTGACTTTTATTTAAATTAGTTATCAATAAAAATTAGCAAGTGACTTTATTTTTTAAGTCATCAATAAAAAATCATTCAGTGGCTTTTAATATTTATTTATTTTTTTTTTCACCAATAGTTGTTATCATAGGACAACTAAAATAAAAATAAGAAATAATTGTTATTATCGGATTTTTAAAATAAATAATAACATAAAAATCTGAAATAATTTTAAAATATAAATTTGTAATTTAAAATTTTTAAATATTTTATTTTTAATGTAAATTTAACATTTTTAAATTTTTTTATATTTTTCAAACATAATTTTAAAATATATTTTATTTTATTTTTAAAATATAAATAAAAAATTTGTTGAGGCATTGAATAAAAATCAAAAAATTACTTTTAAACATTGATTTTTATAATAAAACTTATAACTGTTACGGCCCCTGGTTTTAAATGGTATTGGGTTCAAAAGTTGTGTACAGAAGACCTCCAAATGAAATTTTTTGTGCACCACTGCCTAGTTTGGTGGCCTATGTTCCGATTAGTCAGTGTTCACTGAGAGTGATTGTGCGAATGGATATCTGTGGATACCCAGTGGCGCAAGTAAAAGGAGTTTGGGGCTTGAACCCCCTCCTAATTATCTGTTTGTAGAGAAAATTTGGGTTACAAAAGCCCTCCTCCTGTCCCCGCCCAAACTTAAATACTTTGTACACCACTGGTTTCACCAATAACAACCACAACAAAGGCGTCTACACTAATTCAGCCACAACCATTACCATAGTGGAAGTTCAAAGTTTAACTCCTGGGCGCAGCTTCAATTGTTGGGTTTTCATCTCCAAAAAACCGATTTCCCTTAACCAACTCCACACCACAACACTGTCCCATGTTGCATTATTTAGTTAACGCCTTTTTTGTGCTATATTTTCGACCTTTTTTGTGCGCCCCCGCCTTTCCCTAACACTTACTCGCTCACCGATCCATAATCAAAGCAAGAAAAACCCACACAAGGCATATTTTTTTCTCTCCGCGCCCAACAAAAGTAACAACTGAAATGTAAATGTGAACAAAAAACACCCCATTTTTCCGCAGCCCACAGAAACAACAGTTACATAGTTGTGTTGTTGACCAACCTTTATTTTTATATAATGGCCACTGCCCATTCCCGCCCACACGTTCCATAGTCATTCGGATATTTGTGTAACTATGTTTGTTGTTTTGTTTTATTTGTTTTTGTTATTTGTTTATTTTTTTTCCTATGTGTTTGCGTCGAGTGTCCTTTTTAATTTGCCTCGCCTTTTCATGGCATTTTTTTCACTGTGGCTTGTTTTTTGCTTTGCTTTCTGTTGCTTTTACTACATTACGGCCTCAGCAGGCGACGCTGCAGACGGGCAGTCTCCACCTAAGCTCATTGTGTACATTTGTTGATGTTTCCGACTGGGTAGTGGGTGGCTTTGACTTAATTTCACTTGGAGGTCCTTGGACGCCGGAACGGGAGGTGGCAATGAGTGACGCGTATTTCGGCTGCTTGCGGCTCGTTAAACGCCGCTACCGCGTCCCCATTGCTGTCGTTACAGTTTTAATGCGTTTACAAGCGCAGAAAAACCGTTGGCGGCACGAAATGCGGCAACGTTAGGCGGGCGCGCTCACCTTCACTCGCTGTCGAGCAGCGAAAAAGGACACTCGAAAATTTGAGAATGCCAGCACGAAATGAGGTCATTTTCAAGCAGCCTGAAGCGGCACTGCCTGGCGGGGGGAGGGGGAGGGTACGGCGGCTGAAGGTTGCCAGCGCAAGCGACGATGCGCGAAGTCAGTTCGTTTATTAATTCATTTTAATATTTTAAGTGGCGCTACTGGGGGCTAACGGCGGAGCAGAGGGGAAAATTTACATTGTTGAAAAACGGCACAGCAGCAGCAGTAATGTGGGAAGAAGAGTAAGAAGAGCCAAGTGGAAGCATGGACCGCGAGGGAGCGCCCTTCTCCCCTCTTCAAAGAAGGTTGGTTGTGAATAGCGCAGCAAGTTGAAGAAAATTAACTGACAACAACAACAAAATGTCAACGTTTTAATGATCTCATTTGGTCGATGATTTGGCAAATTTCATAGTGTTTTTTTTAATCTTTTTATGAACAGTTGCTTTTGCATGGCAGAAAACGTGTTGTGCAAGTTCAAACAAACATTCAAATGAAATATTTATATGGTCATAAATAATTTTTTACTAATTTCCAAGTTTAATTGGCAGCTTTAAAATTGAAACAATTTGCAACAACTTTAAACGACGCCAAAAGGACGCAGCGCTGGCAGCGTTTGAAGCGCAACAAAAAAAAACAAAACGCAAACAAGCTGCAGCCACCATATGCGACGCGATAATGATCAGCTGCACCAGTTACAAAAGCAACAACAACAACAACAACAGCAACAGCAACACTAGCAACAATACTTGCAGCACCAACACCAACCAGCCGATTGATGGCAACAAGTGTACAAGTAAAACTAATAACAATCGCAACAACAACAACAACAACGACGACGTCGACAATTAGCAATAAAATAACAAACATTCGACCACATTTGCCACTATCAGTAGCGCTCCACCAACGCCATCGACAACTAT
>OZ057399.1:13280300-13547800 GCA_964056695.1 Melieria picta | reverse complement strand
AACCAAGCTACCAGAGCTTACGGCAAGTCCCTATCGATGTGTCTGACGTTGTCCCGATGGAACACAATTCCTCTCCTATTACTATCCTATTACTTCCTTCAGATGGTTAAACTGTTGTCAGAGCAGATCTGAGTTAAAAGTTTGGCCGTTTGAAAGCAGCTTATAGTAGATGCGGCTCTGCCAATCTCATCAAACACACAGCAAAACCTTTCCGATCATCAATCCTGGCTTGACCACCGCTTGCGCCAGTTTGACGTGTTTGGACTTCGAAGGTTTTTGCTCGACGTTGTCACAAGTGACGTACTTTTCATCACCCCTCACCAACCAGTTTACAAAATGATCAATTTTTCTGTAATTCAGCAGCGATCCGCAGTTGGATAGTGGGTCCTTAAGATTTTTCTTGGTGTATCAAGTGGTTCCAAACAGGGTTTTGTGCAATGTTTAGTTCCTGAACAATCGAAACAGTACTTACGTGACTTTAGAACTCAACAATTTTCATGATTTTATTAAAAATTGATCTGCTAAATCGTGATGCATGTTTGACATCAATTTTTAGGAAAGTACAACAGCTAATTTTACGCAGGAAAATGTTCTATTTACACGTAAAACTAGGGGGGCATATATACATATTATAGTACATATTATATATTATAGTACATACAGTATTATATATTATAGTACATATTGTATTATATATTATAGTACAACTGCGTTTTTCGTATTTCCCTCTAATGTCATAATTGTTTTTAAAAAGACTTTGAAATGTCAAGGACGTTTATATTAAAAAAAAAAATTATTTAAAAAATTGAAAAATTGAAAATGGAAAAATTCCCCAGAATTAAAAAACATAATAATTTTTTTGTGCCCAATGACGAATAGGTATTGCAAATATCCCTTTAAAACTTAATTCTTAAGTATACTTGAACATTTTCAATTTTTTTTTCAAAATATGTCTTAAGGATTAAAATGTACACTACCACATACTCAAATTTTTCAGCCTTATAACTTTATTTGTTTTGGATTTTTTCATGTGTTAATTAAGTATTTTATGTTTGTCGTATGATGAAGTATTAAAATGTTTGTATTTTTTTCATTGACAAAACCAAAACTGTTCATATTTAGCTGTTGCAATATTAGGACAATAAACACTTTTCACATTTTCTTTTGAATTTTTGCTTTTATCAAAGAAAAACTGTCAAGTTAGTGTTAGCTTTGCTGATGTTCATTTTTGAGGCGCGTTCAAATAAAATTTTTCAAGCAAACACAAAACTGTCTGAGAAGTGTTTTTACTACTAAATCTTATCTTTTTAACGCCTTTCGTCTTTATTTCATAGCACTTATACAACGCAAGATACAGAGTACTAAAAACACCTTTTTTTTAAATTTATTAATGTCTTATACCTATTATTAAAATTTTTTTATAATTTTTAGTTCATTTTTTAATTTTAATTTAATTTAATTTTAACTTTATTATTACATATTCTTTCATATTGAAATTACTTAATAATTTTGCATAGTAATTTGTTCCAGTTTTTCAGTCAATCATTCCACTGTGCTAGAGTCAATCAGCGCCACAGCTAATGGCTACCAGCTAATGGCTAATCGTCGGGCGTTTCATTCATGATGTGCAGTGGCGACAGAAATCAATGAGTCCGCTTGAAACACAATATTTGAACGCAAGACGCGCACCAGCAGCAGCAAACAGACAAAACGACAAAAATTGCATTGCGCAAATATTTCGCAGGAAACGTTTATAAACAACAACAAGAAGCCACAATAATAATTGAAACAATAACAACAATAACCATTAAATCGCCAAAGCTAGTCGAAACCAACTACTACAAAAAAAATCGACAATTGGCAATAATAATAAATGCCAACTTGATTTTTTTGCAACAAAACAAAAAAAGTGAAAATAAGTGAAATAACACAACAAAAAAAAACAAAGCAAAAATATTGAAAGTGAACAAAGCGAGTGGAAAAAATAAGCGAGCGCCAAGCGAAATCACTTCATTCCATTCCATTTGATGCCATTTCACTTCACTTCATTTCATTTGCCCATTTGCGCTTCAGACTCTGGCACCTCGCGCTTAAGCCAAGTCGACCAAGCGGCCGGCCAGTCAAACGGGCAGCGACAGTGCAATACAATATTCCTTTCAAGTGTGCAAAGCAACAGAAAAAAAAAAAACAAAACATAGCGAAACAAAACGCACACAACAACAACATAGAAATTGTTGTGGAAAAAATCTGGAAGCGCAAATATGCACAAGTAAATGCAAAGCAAGAACAACAACAACAACAATAACGCAGCATAAAATTAATGGCAGTAGTAGAAGAACAAAAAAAACAACAATGCTAAATACGTGTGCGGAAAACGCTAATCGCAACGGCCGCGGCAGTGCATTCGCGTAACGCAACACGGCAACAAGACGCTCCGGCTACGGCAGCGCTGACCGAAACAATTCCAGTGCCGTCGAACGACAAGTGGGCGTGAGCCAGAGTTCTAAGCGCCCGACGCTGGGTCGTGATGTGAGACGCGCAACGCGCAACGCTCGACGTTGTGGCCCTCGGCGCCTTGGGGCGCAGTGTCCGTGTGTGGGGTGGCTGTGTGCATGTGTAGGCGGGTGTGTGCGCGCGTGCATGCAACATGTAGCAAACAGCGTCAGACGCAAGCGAACGCCTTTGATTTGGTTGGTGACAACGACAAAAAGCGGTGTCAAAGATGAAAAAGTTCAAATTTCAAGAGCCAAAAATGGTGACGAACATCAAATACGGCTCCAAGATACGTTCGCGGAAAATTGAAAAGTGTTTGATGCAGCTGCAGCAGGTGCTCAAGTGAGTACATTTTGTATTTGTACTTGTATTTGTGGTTTTCGATTTTATTTATTTTTTTGGTTTATTTTTTCGGAGGAAATATTTGCAAGTTGAGTGGATGGAATACATATTTTGGGATTTTAATTCTGTTGCAATTATTGAAAATATTTAACAAAATTTTGATGTGCCAAATATATTTTAGTGCCACGTATGGCAAGTCAAAGCTACTAAAGAATTCAATGAAATTGTGACGAAATCAAGTTGAAGTCAAATATTGCATAAGCGTGGCCTACATGGCGTATGAGTGATATCGATTGAGTTGAAGGGCCACCAATCTGGAAGCGTTGGCAATCGCTTCAATTTTATTCAGCTGCAGTCAAGAATTTACTCCTTAACACTTTAAATATATACCGGGTCAAATTGACCCTATACGAAAATCATGAAACTCAACAAAAAATAAAGCTCACTTTTATTTCATTTTTCTCATGAAACCGCACGAAAACAGAAAAACAATTATTTGGAATGAGTAAATTAAAAAAAAATTATTTTAAAGCCATTAATGCATACAACAGTCTAATTTTTAAAAATTGGATCATTTTTACCGGAACACAGTAAAAAGGTTTAAATATTCAGTTCGATCTAAATCTTAAAATTTAGAGGCTTTTGGTATCTGAGTTCGAACTAAACGATTTTTGTATTTTTCAGAAATCTGATTTAGTTTCGTTAAGTTGTTTCATAATACCATTTTTATATTTTTCATAAATCTGATTTAGTTTCATTAAATTTTTTTATAATAAAACCTTTGTCTCTACTAAAAGTGGTTTTTTCTTTGTCTGAGTTCAAATTAAACCAATTTTGTATTCTTCATAATTCTGACTAAGTTTTCATAAAGTATTTCATAATAAAATTTTTAAAAGCGACTTTTGGTGTCTAAGTTCGAGCTAAACCATTTTTGTATTCTTCGTAATTCTGAATAAGTTTTCTTAAAATGTTTCATAATATAATAAAACTTCTGACTTCTTTAACGGCGGCTTTTTCTTTGTCTGAATTCGAACTTAACCATTTTGAAATTTTTCATTATTCTGATTTAGTTTCGTTAAATTGTTTCATAATAAAAATTTTGACTTTTCTAAAGCCGGCTTTTTCTTTGTCTGAGTTCGAACTAAACCATTTTTGCATTTTTCATAATTTCAATTTAGTTTTCTTTTAAATGCGGCTTTTGCTGTCTGAGTTAAAACTAAACCAATTTTGTATTCTTCATAATTCTGACTTAGTTTTCTTTAAATGTTTCATAATAAAACTTTTGACTTAAAAGCGACTTTTGGTGTCTGAGTTCGAACTAAACAATTTTTGTATTCTTCAAAATTCTTATTTAATTCTTAAGTTGTTTAATAATAAAACTTCTGACTTTTTTAAAGCCAGATTTTTCTTTGTCTGAATTTCATAGTTCTGACTTAGTTTTCTTTAAATGTTTCATAATAACAGTTTTACTTAAAGGCGATTCTGTCTGATTTGAGCAAAACTTTTTTTGTATTTTTAATAATTCTGAATTAATTTTCTGAAACTGTCTTTTAATTGTTATTTAATTTTCAAAAATAAAATACTACTGCTGCTGCAATTGACCTCCAAAATTGTGCGAGAGACAATTTGCAGGCTGAACAGAATAAACAATGAAAATTCGGTAACCGATGTAAAGGAAAATAAGGAAGTCGATACACTACCCAGAGCTGGCTGACAGTTCCTGTTTGTGGGATCTCAGCCAGCAATTGGATGTAGCACAAAGCCGCTTTGAGTGTCACTTTTAAACAGAAATACTACAGCTCTAACAGTTAATTTTATTCAGCCAAAATTTACTTTAATTTGCAATCATTTTTTTATTATTTGTTGAGTGCAACTTTTATTGATTTACTTATTTGCAATGTTAACAGCAGCAAGTGCCAATAAAATTGTTTAATAAAATAAAATCTGTCTAAATAAGCACAAACACTCACTCACACAGCACTCGCACACATGCACACATCCACACACACACACATGCATATATACGAGTTGCACTTAAATGTATAACCAAACAGTTTGGCATGGATAGGCAATAAATTAATTAAGCGGCAAAAGTATTTGGATGCCAGTGTTTAGTGTAATTATGCAAAGTACATATTCGCACACAAACATGCACACACACACACACACAGTCACAAATATTCGTACATTTATACGTATGAAAGCATAAACTTGAATGCATATTAGCATAACTAGGCAATACCTACGTTTATGTATTCACTTATATAATGCAATATTGTCTGCTGAAACATTTCGCCGAGCAATAGCGACACATTTAAATATGCAAATAAGCGCAGCATTACATATACACTCACACACTCACAAACGCATATTACACTCTCGCGTGCAGTGTTGCCCGGTGCGAAAATTTCAGCCACTCTGTCAAGTCACTCTGGTCAAAGTGGTTTCCAGATTTTGTACGTTTCTGTAAGAGTTATTGGCTCAAAGACAATGAATTCCTGCTGGCATTGCCAGAAACTGCGAAGCTGACGAGCTGCTCAGAAATTCTACAATGCAGCTACACATAAATGGATCCAAACAAATTTAGTGTAAATTTTAGTATCAAATAGGCATCTCTACACCTGAAAAATAGAATATGGGCTATGGATCATGTAGAACTATCAGAGAGAATTGAGCCATGTTAAGCCAAACAGCTTCTGGTCCTGCAACGCAATGCTATCGCCTCAACAGAGGCAGTCCTTACGAATAATTGGATGGTACCTTCAGGTCTCCAGTTCAATGGATCATAGCGGCAGCTCCATAGATAAGAAAGAGGACGTTACGCATCTCTTATGCCACTTCCCAATGCCGTACCTGCGTCTCGATTGATTAAGGAAAGGACATTAATGGATACTGCCATACCATCGCCTCGTTAGGTGAAGAACAGGATGTCAAATAGTACTGTCGTGGTTTCGGTTCAACAGAGAAGAAGAGGACGTCCGTAAACTTCAGCTCGATAAAGAAAGAAGAGTACATCAATGGGCAGTGCCGTAACTTGGTATGGATTAACGAAGAACAGGACGTCAAGTAGTATTGCCGGTACTTCATTACTGAGCACTACAGTTTCTTTGACTCGATAGTTGAAGAAAAGAACGTTAATTAGTACTTCCGTGGTTTCAACTCAATTTAGAGGAAAACCTTTAGAAGCTTCAGCTCGATAAAGGAATGAGAGGACCTCAATGAGCAGTGCTGTAACTTGGGCTCAATAAGTGAAAAACAGGACGTCAAATAGTACTGCCGTGATTTCGACTCGATAGAGAAGAAGAGGACGTTCATAAGCACTGCGGTGTCTTCGGTACAATAAACGAAGAAATGGACGTCAAATAGTACTGTATTCGCTTCAGCTCGATAGAGAAAGACGAGTATGTCAATGGGTACGGCCGTGTCTTCGAGTCGATAGGTCAGATTCCCTTACTTTAGATGTACTTTTGTTAGTTGATCTCATTTTACCTGTCACCCGTAAACATTAACGACATTGCCGGTTTCATAAAAGGAAGTTAGGAGGTGTGGAACCGTAGCTATAGTCGGACCTAAGCCATTTAACAAATCCCAAGCAAAAACTTGCTATCATTCAAAATGAAGTACATTTTAGAAGACACGTTCGTACAGTGCGATCTTTGGGACAATGAAGTCGGAACCATTTCCATCAACCTGATCGATATATGCATTAGCGTTTCTTTCGAGTGTGGTTCCTGAACCAGTTGCCTTAAATTTTCACTATTTTTTAGAGTAAAACTCTTTAGCTTTCTGGTTCTAATTTTTGGGTCGTTGTTTCGATGGAAAACCTAGAAAATTGACAAAAACACTTACCTATATGATGCAAAAAATGTCTAAAATATATATATATACAAGTTAGAGTCCACGGTACTATGAACTGTCAATGGAATTGGACGGTTCTTTTTACTTATATATCTTATCATTCTATGAACTTACTGTCTCTAATAAGTCTCAAATAAACTTTTAATTGACTCATTACTACAATCATTCAATGTTTCAAGTAGATCATTAAACGTGTATTGTATAGAGGTCTCGCTGATATCAATTTCTAGGACCCGCTTTGTCATCTTCGCCCTGCTTTGTCATATCACTTTGTTCACTTCAATATTTTTATGTTCTGGAACCCCACAGTGAGAGGCTTTGTGGACATCAGAGAAGCATGAATTTACTTTACATCGTTGAAAAATTAACTCTATTTTAATTTTTTTTATAAATAAATAAGTTTCTAGCAATAACTTCCAGAAAAACTTTGCATTGGGCTACTTATAGACTTGATAAGGATGGTCTTAGGCTAACCCTTTGGTCATGGGTTTCCAGACTAAGGCAATTGAAGGAACAATTAATGTTATTTATTTATTTTTTTTTTTTTTAAATTAAATTTTTTAAAATTTTTTAAAACACTCATCATCTTTACAAGAACAATTTGAGAATAATGAAAAGCCTACTTCTAGGAGCCTAGTTCTGCTGAACATAGGTCTCATTTCCGACAACTCTGGCAAATTATGTCTGGAGGAGAAAGAGGCATCTGTGCCTGAAAACACTTGAAAACCTTTCAAGACCTCGCTGGCGATGTTAAAACTCTGGAGCCGAAATTAGTTTTGATCGATAATTTGCAAGTTTACTGGAAAGAATGGTCGAAAAGATTCAAAAGGAAGTGCAGAAAGACTAATCCCGCAGAGGATAAATGAGGAAATGCATCTCCACGAGGTGTTTGGAAATAACAGGCTTTTTTGCCCCTTAAAATTCCACTTGTATTCAAACATATTAAAGTGCTGTCTTTCCATGTCGTTTTAATCACTCTTGCGATACAGAAAAAAAGGGCTCAAAGAATGACCTTGAATTATTGATGATGTTGAAAAAAAAACTTTTTTAAATTTTTTACATTTTACGTTTTTACAATATCGTAAAAAGAAATTTTAAACAAAAACATTTCCTAATCACATCAGACTCATGATTGCAAACCTTCAATAACGAAATTCTCAAAAATGTCCTTCTGGGTGCTCTATGATTTTCACACAAACGCGTTATGCCTTCTGCGTATGTATAAAGAATACAGCATATATCTACTAACATATATGTTGTTGTTACTATTGTAATTGTCTGTACGTACCTGACATGTGCATATGCTACACATAAAGGCCGCTTTTATGTACACACATGCATTGATGTATATGTATGTATGTGTACCTGAGTGGGTGGTTGGCGCCTTCTGCGTGTGTGTGTGTATCTTTGTCTGTGTTTATGTCTGTGTATGTATATGAAAATGTTATCATTTGTGATTAGTTGCAGTGGCAGCCACCGTTAATACATATTCTGCACGCTACGCTCAAGAACAGTGGGTCGATTAGTTAAATATATTTTTAATTTGAAGGAATAAATAATTCTGTGATCGAAAGCACTAATTGCTCAAGTTCCTAAGAATTGTTTTAAGAGAATATGCTAGCATCCTTAACTTGACCCATTTCGTACCTTTGATTCGTTAACGAAACATAGAAATTAATAATGTTTGCAGTTTTTTTTATAACCATACACTTGTGTAATCTTAGGTTTATGTTTTTTATATTATACTATTGGCTTTTAATATAATATATTGGCTTTTTAATATAATATTTGCTTGCCATGCCACGCTTTGCCTATTAAAGATGGGCAGGCATTGAAAAACCTCACATATATAATTTTTTCTTTAATTCTTTAAAAAGACTAAAAATAATCAGATTTGTGCAAAACTCACACAGAATGATTGAAAAAATGCCACAAAAATTTTGTATTATAATAAAATTTGTTTAGATCTGCTAACCCATTCCGTGTTAAAGATGGGCAGATATTGAAAAAAACCTCACATTTTCACGTTTTTCTTAAATTTTTTTAAATGTTTGCAGTTTTTTTATTACCACAAACTTGTGTAATCTTAAGTTTATGTTTTTTATATTGGCTTTCTAATAAAATATGGTTCTGCTATGCCATGCCTTCCCTGTTAAAGATGGGCAGGCATTGAAAAAAAATTAAAAAATTAAAATTTTTTTTTTTTTTTAAATAATAAAAATAACCAGATTTGTGCAAACCCCAAACAGAATGATTGGAAAAATGCCACACAAATTTTGTATTATAATAAAATTTGTTTGAATCTGCTAACCCATATCGTACCTCTGATTAGTTATCAAATCATAGATATTAGTAATGTTTGCAATTTTTTTTATTGCCACAAACTTGTGTAATCTTAAGATTATTTTTTTTATATCACACTTAGATCTATTGGCTTTCTAATTAAAAATTTGTTTGCAATGCCAATGCCTCCCTGTTAAAGCTGGGCGTGCATTGAAAAAAGTCTCACAATCAACTTTTTTCTTAAATTTTTTTAAAGTACTATGAATAATTAGATTTGTGCAAAACCCAAACACAATGATTGGAAAGACAAAATTAGAATTTTGTATTACAATAAAATAGTTTCAGATCGGTTCAGATGGGCCGAAAGGCGCGAAAGTGTTAAAAAAATTTAATCTGCGACTAAAACTCAAACTCACTTTCCGTGCCTTTTTTCACTTAATTCGCCATCCTACTTATTAAAAAAATTTTAAAATAAAATCTTTCTCAAGATATCGGTTCGAAATGGGCTAATTAAGTCAACATGAGCGTTTCGATTTCTTCATTGTCGATTTGTCTCTAATTCTATACTTTTATAGTTCTAACTATAGTTTCTAGTACTTTCAAGCATTTTTGAACCCGCGTCTCAGTTTAAAAATGTAAAAGTTTTAAATATTTGGCCTAGTAACTGTTATTACAATTGAAAGTAGTAAAATAATAGCTACCTACATTTTTTTTTAGAAAAAACTTTAGTCACGTCAAATATCAAAAATCATCCTAATCTTCCACGCGCTCAAGCGAACAAGTTTCTTTTTCTTCTTTCTTTCTTAGAAACTTTCCTTATGGTAAAACAATCATAAAATTATCCTTTTGTCCACTGCCTCTGATCTGCCCATTTGTTATCCAGTAAATGTAGCGTTCACTGTAAGGTCGACTTTCAACAAACTGCCACTGCCAATGCCAATGCGACTCGATAGTGTCGATTACGGTCGTTTCTGTTGCTGCTGCACCATAATTTTGCATGCATGCCACGGCATTAATCGGTCAGTACAGGAAGTATTGGCTGCAGTCGTTGCAACAACAAAATTGACACATCAACAATCCAAGTGTTGTGGGTGTTTGCGTCAAGTCGGTTTCATACAGCGGGAGTGGCTGCCATATTATTAATTATTTACATAGCAAATGTTATTGTTGCTGTTGCTGTTATTATTATTATCGTCTAACGTCTCGAATTGAGCGAATACATACAAACATGCGAGTACATCGACAGGCGACAGTTAAATGCTGCAGTTGCTGCAGCAATTGACAAAACAACAACAGGCATTTAATATGTCCAGGTATCCGGCCATTGATAGCTTAAGCAAATAAGGCAGTCATATAGCCAATGCGAGCAACTGCATACAGATTACATGTATAATAAGTATATATGTGTATAGAAATGATGTATAGATACGATAGATAAGAGTTACATATGTATTAGCGTTAATCATTGACTGACTGACTACTCGAGACCAGTTGAGGTCTTCGCTATGGCGCCGCTCGAACTCGATCACTCGTTTATGTAAATAGTAATGGCAATGTACATATGTATTTATGTAGATTTGTACGTCTGTCATTGACTAATGCAGATTAGATTAATTTGTCAAATTTTTAATAATTTTACACTTTCATTTGAAAGCGTCCGAGAAACCCAAAGTCGCAAAGCGAACTTTTCAAACCAATACAAATCATTATGGTTTCTTATATTTTTTTAATCTAGAGCGAGGAATATTTAAAGTAATAATTAAATAAACGAATAATTTAGTAATAATCTAAATAAATTAGTGTAATTAACACTTGCCATGTAACGTCGTTTTGCGCACCTCTTCTGTTTAAAAAATTACGTCAACGTGCTCACAAAAATTTAAAAAAAATTAACAATACTTTATTGAAAATTCTACCTAAAGGATAAATTGCTATATTACTGATTTTTAAATTTGTTTAAGGGGGTATTACGATTTTTTTGGGCGATTTTCAATGAATTTTCAGCTTTTTTTTTTGAGAAACTGAAAAACTTTTTTTATTCAAATCTTTTTACACATCGTAGTATCAAACTTCAAGAGTACAAAAAAATTTTTTTTTTGACATTTTCATTTAAAGTGTAATTTATAGAGGGCGCTGAAGTGGACATCCCAGTCGGCAAATCAGTTGCGGTTCCAGCTAGATCAGCAATTCTGCATATCTGAAATCAAAAAATCAAAGTGTTTTTGAAAGATAAGTAAGGGAGAGGGCTGGGTTGTGAACCGGGTTTTGTTTTTTGGCTCTAACTTTTCACAGAATAAAGATATCGAAAAAACGAAGATACCGTTGGAAAGGTGAACATAAAACGCAACTTTGTTATGAAGACAGATTACAGTTTTTATTAAAATTTAACTCGCTACGT
This sequence comes from Melieria picta, assembly GCA_964056695.1. NCBI lineage: Eukaryota > Metazoa > Arthropoda > Insecta > Diptera > Ulidiidae > Melieria > Melieria picta. The sequence goes on along the minus strand of OZ057399.1, from coordinate 13,536,426 downwards.
CCAATTTTCTAAGGACGTGATTTTTCGCTTTTCCAAAAAAGTGGCTGGGTTGTGAACCATCTGGCAAATCCCACTTTAAGTCGGAAAATACGAAGAAAACACCCATAATTTTTAAATAAGTTGAGAATTTCTTTAATCAGGAGGTCTCAAGAGATGAAAAAAGCTATAATGACGCCACTTAGGCTAAAAAATCGCAATGAATACAAGTGCTCAATTTTTTTAATTTTCATCCTAATCGGTATCGCAATGTTTGCATGTGAAATACGAACGCGTTCTCACATTGGGCACTTCAAGTGAACTCACCGCAAATCGAGCAAAATTACATAAAAATACTTTAATTTAATAAATCCGGCGATATTTGACCGTGCTAGTACAAATGTACTACGAAAAACAGGTGGTTCATAACTCAGCCCCCACAGTGGTTCACAGCCCAACCACGATGCCATTTTGGAAACTTTAAAAATAACGACACTTCCAATCATATTTCAACATAAACAAATATTGGATCGTAAAATAGAATCAAAACCCTAAATAAATATGTATTACACTTACATTTTTGGAATAAATTCAGTCACTTGGATAGCACTTTAAAAAAAAGCAAACAAGTTTTCGCAATCGATTTTCAAACACGATGTCTGTAGCTGCCACAAGCAATACGTGTTTACACTTCGGTGTAACCACAAAAGCAGAGTCATATCAAAAGACAAACTTGACAGTTGAAAGATTGGCGATATGTCAATTAGGGAAAGAAAAAACAGTAATGGTTCACAACCCAGCCTGGTTCACAACCCAGCCCTTTCCCTTACAATATCTAGTGCCTGACGAGAGGAAATTTTTCTAACTTTAAATGTAACAAAATGGCAGCACTTTAAAAAAAACATACGAAAAATGGTCGTTTTTTTGGGACGAAAAGTCGTGTAGAAAAAAAAATACGAAGTAAAAAAAAAAAAGCTCTCGTCAGGCACTAGATATTGTATTTAAAAATAAGTAGAAAAAAAAATTAGGCCGATTGCACTTTACAGTTTTTCTCCCGAGCTGGAACCGATTTCAAAAACATGATTTCGAGAAAAACGCGTTTAAATGAGCGCGCGCCCTGCGTTCGCTTCTTTTTCACGCATACATATAACAATATATATATCAATAACTTTTTTTCTAATGTACGGATCGATCTGATATTCGGGGGACGAATTCTAGACGCATATACGAATAGAATGAAACAATAACAAAAAAATCGAAAAAAAAAATTTCAAAAATCGTAATACCCCCTTAAACAATATAACTGTTTAAAAAATATAAATGTGGAAAATGTCAGCATCGGCAGGGCACAAGTGACCCGACGTTACACGTTAAGAGTTAAAATTATTATCATAAAATAAGGTTTTATTTTGAATTTGTTTTATTTCTTGTTATTATTTTAATTATTCGCAGAGTATATAAAGACAAAAAAATTAAATTAATTGAAAATATAAATAAAATATAAAAAAAAATATAAATAAATTAAAAAGGGACCAATCAATAATAATGGGTTAACCGTAGACCTACGTTGGGGTTTTTGACCAATTTTTTTTTTTTTTATTTCTAATATTTTTTAAATTTGTTATTATTTTTAGCTGTTTTTTCATGACTTTCTTACTTGGATATTATCTGTCGAATTCAAACCGTTTTATATTTTAAAAACTAAGTTAACTTTGCATTTTTTTATAATTTGTGTGTGTGATTTTAATCTGGGTCGTTTTCGACCCGTTTTTTAACGTAGGTCTGCGGTTAAATCAGGGTTTCGTTTCTTTAACTCTACACAACCACCAGATTAGGTGAGTTTAAATTATGCTTTGCTAAGTTAGGTTAGGTTCGGTTCAGTTGAACAGATTAAAAAATCTCCCAAATGAACGGCTCGTTGTAATACAAAATTGCGATGGTTCAACTTCCGCTTCCGCTGATTTTTCCAACAACGAGGATTCCAATATGAACATAGCTATCTTCCTGATATTCAGAATTGAAAGCTCAGCTTAACTGTTCGGTTGAAAGTTCGGTTTAACCGATTGTTTGCAAACTCAGTTTTGCTGGTAATAAAAGGTATTCAAGCAATAATACGTTTTTCTTCCTGTGAGGAATAATAGGTTAGGTTATGTTAGGTTAGGTGTGTGTGTATGTCCGACATGCACTTCTACTCGGAGCAGTGGCGCACACAGGAAATCATTTTGGGGGTTTTGCATACAACTATTCGGCTCGATTCCATTTGAAACCCTATTTTGTGCCAGCAATTTTTGTATTTGAGGGAGGTTTGAATCACCAAATCCCCCCCTTACCCCTATGTGCGCCACTGACTCGGAGACCCTTTGCCTCATCTCCGCAGCTACTACATAAATTGCCTGTCGTCTGTTGCCTTTTGCATAATATTACAAAATAGCAAAAATATCAATCAGACAAATTTAGAATTACTTTTGAAGTGCTCCGATCAACAAACCTTTTAAAATCGTCTGATTCCCATCTGATTTTAATTTTTGTTTAGGCAATGACTGATAAAGTATGAACTGTGTGTGTAGACGTGTTCTAAGTGTGAGCTTTAAGCCTCGATAATGGATCAGAAACCCTCCATGCTTCACCGGTTCATCATAGTGTAGGATCTAAGGCTTGAGAAATTAACCAAAAACTCTGCTAGATAGGTACTTCATAGTGTGGGCTCTAAGCCTCGAGAAGTGGACCAAAAAATATTCATGCTAGAGAGGTACTTCATAGTGTGGGGGTTTTAAACCTCGATAAATGGATCAGAAACCCTCCATGCTTCACCGATTCTTCATAGTGTAGGATCTAAGGCTCCAGAAATGGACCAACAACTCTGCATGCTTGACAGGTACACCAGAGCTGAGTTACTCGATGATCTGCTGCTTAGAGGACTTTGATTTCAAATGTCTTTTTCCCAACAAAAATCACAAATCAATTGAGTCTGACCTTCTGATTACGCAATAACTTCTAAGGAAACTCAGGAAAGAAGATCCATTTGAAGGTTCTTCCTTCCAAAATCTCAATTGAACTAATCGATTAGATCATTCATTTTTGAATCGTTTTTTTAGGACAAACCCCACCAAACTTTGCCATAGATAAGAGGTATCAATAATCTATGATCTTCATGCTGTGCCTTGTGCTCTTCAGAAAAAGGAAGATCCGTCTGAAAATCTTTCTTTTCGAATCTTAATTGATCTAATCGAGTGGACTATTCTTTGCCGATAAATGCCAATACAAAACACAACAAAACTCTGAGAAAGCTACGAACCATCAACCTTTTATCTCCGCCTTCTATCTCCGCCTCCGCTCATCAGAAAGGCGGATATTTATTTGAAGGAATTTATTTTCCAAATCTCAATTGATCTGATTCATAGTCAAAAAGTGCTATAGAATACGTTTGCTTAAGAAGAACCCACACAACTCGGGTTAAGCTACGAACCATCAACTTTGAAGTTTGTGCTTTCCAGCAAAGCGGTGGTCCATCTGAAGATATTCCTTTTCGAATCTCAACTGATCTAATCGAGTAGTATCTTCATTGTCTAAGTACTAAGGATGTAAGAAGGAAGTTTGATATAAAGTTCGAGGATAATGGCTTCGAATTGTGTTTTAACTAAAGATTTAAACAAAAATTTGCTACCTGTGTTTGCGCTCTCAGCTCACACTGACAAAGTTTTGCGGGTTTTTTAAATATTCTAATTGCAAAGTTTTCAACCAACCGTTTAGCATTAACTTTCAAAGCTTTTGGAGGCTCTGTGTTATTCACAACGCTCAACTTTAATCTCTCTTGGTGCTTCTGTACTCGTTGCAACTATGACTGATGTATAAATACATAAATAATTAATTTTAAAATATTTTAATGGACGGTGGCTGTTGCCAGGTCACTGAATGTGCACTAAAATCATTCCATAATGTTTCATGCAGTTCATGTTCGAAATTTGCCACATTTAAAATTCAATTATTAAAGGTTAGAAGGTCAACTAATCAGCTTATGTGCCAAGTTAATTAAATAGAAAATTGCCGAAGCACACACACAACTAATAAGCATTTTGAAACAATATTAGCAATAAACAACAACAACAAATAACAACAACAAATTGACAAAATGTCATTAAAACGTAATCAGATTTTTTGTTGTAGTTAATTTTGAACATTTTACTTTAAATGACTGTGGTTTAATTACTTTGACGCTTTTTCATTTTAAATTTCAATATTTGTTATATTTTTTATCTTTACACAATATATTTTTTATTTTGTTTTATATTTATTGAATTTGTTCTCCCGCATTTTTATGCTTCTGCTAACGACCACGATTTGCACATTCATACAGGGTCTTTTAACAAAAGGCATCACCTTCAATCAATAGAAAAACTCCACGTCTGAACACAACCTGGTTTTTACTTGTCAAATGCCAACAGAATGACAGTCCATTTTTTTTTGATAGCTCAGGCAAAACGCGAAATTTCAATTGAAATTAGGGTCGAAAGACCCTATAAATATCAACATTTATGAGCGCAGCATTTGATGTGCAATTTGCAATAATTTTAAATTTTTTCAATGTTGTATTTTTTTGCGCCTTTTTGCCATAATTCAATCATATAAGTTCAATAAATTTAAAAACTACAAATTATCATAAATTACATGAAATATTATTTTTTAAATATGCAAAAAAATGACATTTTCATATGCGACTTGCGAGCGAGCAGGTGCTGTCAGTTAATCAAGTGAAATAAATATCTTGTAAATGTTTTAAAATTATGAAAATCGAAGGACCAAAGAGAAACGAAATGGCTTGTAATAAAAAATGAACATTTTTTTCGTATGTGTCTCTTAGGAAATAAATAAAATTTTGAGCTGAAATGGAACAACAAACAAAAATCTCTTAGCACTAGAAAGACCGCAAGTTTTCCATACCTACGAGAACTACATAACATATCTCGAAAAGTACACATCGGATTTGGCAAATTTTTCACAAAATAAATTTACAAAAATATAAAATTTTCCACAATAAAAAAAATCAAAGTCTCCAAAGCAAAGTTTGACAGAAATACTAAAGAAAATACAGATATTTAAAATTACAAAAAATTTCCTTGATCACGTGTCAAAATTTCATTAGTCTAACTTTATTGGTTCGAAAGTTATTAAAAAAAAAGGCGGAAGCTGCAATTCTAATGAAGTACAAAAATTCTAATTTATTTGAGTATCAGTATTTTAAATAATAAAAAGATACAAAATCAATGAAGCGAGAATAATGAAATTTTGACACGTGATGAAAGAGATTTTAGGTTTTAACATACTTACTTTTCAAGAAAATTCTCTACAAATTTTCAAGGATATAAAGGATTAAAATTTTCAAAGGACCTTTTTCATATCCTTTTTTTACAAATAGATAAAAAATCAATTTTATTTAAATTCCTGAGCCTTTCCTCTTTCATTTGATATTCATATCATATTTTTTATATTTTTTCTTTTTTATGCCCTTCAAAATTTTGAAGTCCTTTTAAAAGTACAAAGGATATAGAAATGAAAAACTGAGTACGCAGTATTACTATGTTTGGTCTTTGGCCTTTCCTCTTTCATTTGATATTCATATCATATTTTTTATATTTTTTCTTTTTTATGCCTTTCAAAATTTTGAAGTCCTTTTAAAAGTACAAAGGATATAGAAATGAAAAACTGAGTACGCAGTATTACTATGTTTGGTCTCTAGTTTCACGCCCATATGGATTTTTTCCGGTTTGAAAAAATTTTTTTATTTTTGTCGCACGGTGTTATCGAACCAAATTGTGGCCTAAATATAATAACTTAATTAATAATTTTAATTATGTTAAAGAAAGTCCTTCATTTCATGCAAATATGAAATTATGAATTTATTTTAACTTTCTGCTACATATAATTATCATAAAATTTTTTAAAATCTATTAACTTAAGAGAGCAAATATTTTTAATTAGTTTGACTTCAAAATGTTCCATTTATTAATAGACAAACTGTTGAATTGTATTACTAAATTTTCAAGTCAACACATTGTCCGCCGCTATTTCCCGAATCACTTATTTGGCGCATCTAAATATTTGCGTTGCCCTTCACTGCTGCACCCCTCTCGCACCTCGAACCGCCAACACATCACGATTGCTCTTTGCGTTGCCACATTGCCGCCACGATTACTCGACAATAAATTTGTGTGTTCCAAATATTTCGAGCGCTTTTCATGTGCTCTGCGCGAACGCCAACTAATTAAATTTTGTTACGTTCAATTATTGCGCCAAAAATTAAATGATAACACAGTGTCCCTTGGCTCCCCCGGTCCAATGTTAGAAATACGAAATGGCCGCACATAAAATTGGCCAAACCAGATGCCTTCTAATTTATGTTGATATTTTCAAACGCAAGTTTGCTACATGAATTTTCAAAATCAAAAAAATTCAACAAAAAAAAAAATATCGAAAAAGTACATAAACCAAAGAAAAATAAATATTAAGGAAAACTTAAAACGTAAATGTTAACTAAAATTGAAACACAATAAAAACCAAACAATTACACATTCAAGATGAAAATTTTCCATAAAGCAATTGCGCCAAATAAATAAGCAAACAAATGTGAATGCGAATGTGAATTTTAGAAATTTTAGAATTTTCAAAAAGCGTTGCGCGATCATTTCGTTGGTGTTCGATCGGAGCGGTGAATCGATCGCGCCAGCCAGACACTCAATGAGGCTATGGGAAATGTGCGATGAAAAATCGTACAATAGCAATGACAGGCGAATAATCAACAACAACAACAACAACAACACTAACGCAAAAAGCACAACAAATTTGGCAATAAAAGTCAACGTCATCAGCGCCTACGAAGGAAATATTTGGACGAGCGAATTAAAACGGCACCAGCTTCCGCTAACAGCTACAACAAAAACAATGACAATAGACAAATTGAGGAACAACACAAATACAGCTACAAAAACAACAACAACAACAAGATGACAATAAGCTTTACAACAAAAACAACAATAAGAAACGGCCACAGCATTCGCAACGCCAACAGCTGCGACGCACAGTGGGGCGTCCGTGGCCAAAAATAAAAAAATTAAAATTTTTTTTTGAAAAAATAAGTAAGCACGATCGAAGCCAAATCTCCAACTAAGCTATATCAAAAGGAATTTTTACAAAAATTTTAAGTTTTGTGTCTCACGAAGGTTTTAAACTTCATATATTGCGTGAACACAAATTTAAGGAAAAATAGAAATTTAACCTTGCGAAACTAAAGATTTTTTTCTTATGGTTACAGTTATTATTTTAAAATACCTGATTTTTTATTTTATGTTTTAGGTTTTTGTAGTCAGGCAATGGCTTTTTTTTGTTTTGGTTATTACTGTTCGCTAACTACCGTTATTTGAACGTAGAGCCATTTTGAGTCCTAGAAAAAGTTTAAGTGCAAACTTCAAAATTAAATATCTCGAAAAGCCCTAGGGAGCCTTTCCAATTTCGATTGTTTCACTAAATTACAAGTATGTAGAACACGTTTGCAAAGTTTCAGCTGCAGAGGCCTGCAGACCCGCATGTAATTCATTTTTTTATAGTGTCATCTTTTGTATAATTTCGTAAGCTATTTTATGTGTAGCTGCTGTGGCGGAGTTTAACTCGACCGGCTGGCACTACAAATGCATGCAAATATTTGTGAAAAATAAACTTAAGAGCGAATTGAAGAGAAGCGAACATGAAAAACATCGAAAACTTAAAAAAATGCCAAAATAGACGAGTACATATGTACCGATTAATTCACTTGAGGCTTATACGAACTTTTAAAATAGGCGTGGTAGACTGCCCATTTTTGGCCCAATTATAGATTATACTTTAGTGATATTGTGTATAAAATTTAATCTTTCTAGTGTTAGTAGTGGTCAAGTTATCGAATAACAAAGATTTTTTATGAATATGGGTGGTGGGCGTGGCAGTAGTCCAATTTTCACAAGTTTTCGTATTTTACTTAATTACACTAAAAAATGTGCGGATACCAAACTTCGTCAAAATTAGACCACGTTTACTATTTTTGGCCATGCGATATAAGGGGACGCCCCACTGTGCGACGCATCCCCCACGACTCCACGTGTGCCGCCGCTGCCGGCGCACAAAAAGCGAGCAAAGTTTAATTGAAGATTTTTGCTAAGTACACACGCCATGTGCGTCGCAAGGGGGTAAAAGACAAACAAAAAAAGACTCAAACGAACGAAGATTTCCGAAGATGCGGCTCCAACGAATCAAGGAAAGACAGTGACGACGGCAAGAGCTGAGGTGCGGAAACTTGGTGCGGCGTTTTTAATTTAAATGATTTCATTTTTGCGCACACACAAACAACAACAATACACAAATAGCAATAAAAACCAACACAGACACAGATACACACACACACACACAAAAAACAGAAACGCGGCAATGGACATTGCTGGTGTGTGGGGCGGTGAGGTTGTCGGGTGGAGTGGGATGCGTGGAACAAAGATTCTCAGAATAATTTTCAATTTTTAAATGAAGTACAACAAAAGCAGCAAAAGAGCAACAACAAATAGCAACAGTGGCAGCGGTGGCGGTGGCAACGTCGACGATCCATAGACACCAGCAGCGGCAACAATGGCAATAATAGCACAACGAAAGCACAAAATATAGCAACAAATTATTGAAATACATTAAAGGCGGCCTCAAGTACAAACACACACACACACATGCACATACATACACATGCAAACTGTGGCAATTTATACGCGCAGTAAGACGCAACCAAAGGCAGATGAATGAATGGGCGAACGGATGAACGAATGGATAGATAGATGAACGGCCGTCTGGATCGAGCGACGACGAGTGGCCGCACAGTGCGCTGCGCACAATTAAGCGCACATTTATTTATTTATATACTCTACAGTTCATATAGAAGCGGTACATAGCATAGTTGCAGATAGAACGTCCGGCAGCTGGGCAACCAAATAGCAATGAGCCGCCATACACACACATACACACACACATATATATATACGCGCAGTCAGTCAATCAGTCAGTCAGAGTGTCTGTCAATTTGTCGGCGGATTTTTCAAATTGTTTAAAGCAAAACAATTATGAAATTATTCATTTAATATGAGCTCAACTGACGGCGAATTGGCGGCGACTGCGACTGCTGCTGCGGCTGAGGGAAAAGCGGAGGCTGTAGCTGTGGAATGGTCACTTTTGGCTGTTGTCACTTAAGCCTAAGCAATAGTGATTGCAACAAAAACTACAACAACAACAACAATAACAGCAACAACAATCATATGAAACCCCATCGCCAACCAAATGTCAACGTTGAAAATTTGTATGCGATCGCATGCTGCCTAGTGCGCCGTTTGTTGTTGCTATTATTGTTGTTGTTGTTGTTGTTATTGTCATTGCCATTACAACGTTAATTCTAATTGTCACTGGCGACTTCAAATGTCGCCCGGCCGCATGCGTTCGTCCGTCGTCTCAGTTGTCGTCCGTCGTCGTCTACGCATTCTGCCAGCTCGCATCGCATTTGTCAACTATCGCTGCCACTCTGCTGCGTCCACAGTGCCGCGTTGCCTCATTCATGCCGTGCCCTGTTCAAGTACGCGCCACTCCAGCAAAACAACAACAACAATAACAACAACAATATCAACTACAACGGCGGCATTTTCATTCTGGTGTACACTACGTCGATTTCGACTCGCAGTGCGGGTGTGAGATTTGAGTCACTTTGTCGTCGCCGTTTGTTACACTGACTGACCGCATGTCTGAGTGACTGGTCGCCACACTCGCCTCCCTCTGCCTCTGCCTCCTCCCATTCCATCGCCTTGGGCACACAACTGTCAGTTGCGCGCCGGCCAAGTCGCCACCCGCCCCGCTCAACGCCCCGCCGCCCTGCCGTCAAACTACTTCGCGTGTACTTCGATAAGTTTCTTTTAGTTGCTTTCAGTCTTGTTATTGCTATCGTATATGTATGTATTTATTGTTGTTGTTGTTGTTGTTGCTTGCCGTAATTGAATTTCAGCCGAGTCGAATATGATTCGCGGGTATTTGCGTATTGGGATCAGGGACTCATCAATTAGTAAATTAATTTTTTTTTGTTGTTGCTCTTCGCCTCTTATTATTATGACTTTTATTATTGTTGTTGCTCTTGTTGTTGTTGTAGTTGTGGTTGTTGCTGTCATTTCTGACTAACGCCAAAGTAATGCGTGTGCTGTGAGTTATACAGCGAATTTCAATGTATTTATCAGATGAAAAGCAAATAAATAAATATCGTAGAGTGCTCCAGATAATTTCCAAGACCTACGCTTCTATGAAAAAATTTTTATAATTACTTCACCACTGTTTCAAACTGTCACTCGTTGTGATTAGAGAGGTTTTTCAACAATTTCTTTGAATTTTTCGGAACACCAAACACGCTATTGTTGCTTGTTTAATCCATATAGGCCCAGAGAAATTTTTTTGAAAATATTCGAATGAAACATTTTTTTTAGCGTTAAATGAGGTCGGAGAATTCAAATTTGGGGTACAAAAATTTTTCCGATTTTTAGTTTTCAAGATATTTGGTGTTCGATTAATCGAACGCTGGGCACCACTTGGCATTTTTTTATGATTGATGTATGCATTGAGTTGATACTAAATAAATAACTAACCATTGACCAGTACTATAAATTCACAGTTTATTCCATATTTTTTTCCTTTTATTTTTGGAATTCCTACAACAAGGAAGAGGTGTGAGAAATGAATGTATTTATTGCATATTATACAAAATACATGATACCTTCATATCACGCAAAAAGTTCGCGTTTAAAGTTTAAAAAACAGCCCAAAAAAATTTATGGAAAATGCTAAAATTTACTTTTCGATTAATCGAACACTGGGCCGATATGGGTTAACCTTAGAACCGTCCTAACATTTCTTATGCAAAAACCTTAACAACCCAAACCCGCTTCAAACTGTCACTCGTTGTGATTAGAGAGGTTTTTCCACAATTTTTTTGACATTTTCGGAACATCAGACATGATAATTTTCCATGTTTAACCTTAGAACCGTCCTAAAGATTAGAAAGGTTTTTCCACAATTTCTTTGAAATTTTCGGAATACCAGACACGAACCATCCTTACATTTTTTATGCAAAAACCTCAACAACCCAAACCGGCTTCAAACTATCACTCGTTGTGATTAGAGAGGTTTTTCCACAATTTCTTTAAAGTTTTCGAAACACCAGAAACCTTAGAACCGTCCTAAAGATTAGATAGGTTTTCCACAATTTCTTTAAATTTTCGGAACACCAGACACTATAATTTTTCATGTTTAACCTTAGAACCGTCCTAAATTTTTTTATGCAAAAACCTCAACAACCCAAACCCGCTTTAAACTGTCACTCGTTGTGTCTAGAGAGGTTTTTCAACTATTTTCCTGAGGTCTTTGAAACCCAAACTACCATAATTTTGCTTGTTTAACCTAAGAACCGTCCTTACATTTTTCGACGTATTTCATCTTTCGGAAGCTGTGGATAACTTCACTATTTACTTAACTTAGTATTTAAGCAATTATTTGTAAGTTGGTTGGAATGGCGATGCTCTGGCAGCCAATTAGCGCGTGAATACGGTTTCTAACTACTATTCCCAATTAGAATTGTTATAGGTGATGCATCCTTTCGGGGACCTCCTCCTTGTAGCCACTTCGAGCCGTTAGTGAAGGCAAGAAGCGAACCAGTGTGGCCAGATGTCTGAAATGACTTTCTCCTAAATCTTAAAAAATACTGAAAATACTGAATTTTTTTTTATAATTTGCGTAATTTTAAAGAAATTAAACTTCTCATAAAAAATAAAAATATACCTTTACATATAATTTTTTAACAAATGAATGAAACAAAAAGTGCCATTTTTGGCGGAATTTCATTGTGACAGCAATAAGTGAGATCGACATAGAATGAGCTTACATTTTGTAAGCTTACAAATTTTTAACACAATAGGGTGCTTCGACTATTAAAATAGTTGCCAAAATATGTTTTGCCAGCGTTCCCAATACATCATCCTTCGTTATCCAAAAATTTCCCAAAAATCCACTAAGGATCCGAAAAATCCCTCTAACATAAAATATAAATCTCCTAAACTTTCTCCTAAACAATTCTTCCTCCTAAAAATCCAAGAATCTCCTTAATATAGGAGGAAATCTCCTGATCTGGCAACACTGAAGCGAACCTAGCGTTCATTACATTATGTCCTCGAAATCGGTGAGCAATGCCTTGTAAATGTCTTCCAACTTATTTTCAATAGAGCCGGGCCGATACAGAGGCAGATGGTTTCCTTCTCGTATGGGTGGTCTCAGTTGCGTCACAAAGTATTGTAGAAGAAGCCCATTTTGACTGCATGCTCTCTAAAATAATAAACTCTCCACAATGACCCGTGATATTCGCAATAAACCTCACCACATCCCAGCATTCTCTGTTAAAAATTACTGCTCTGACAGTATCTGGACCCAAGTGATCTACTGATTTCCTCCTCAACCATCCATGCTTTGCTTGAGCAAGGAAGTTCACGTAGACTGTACACTTGTTTGATGCCATTAGAACCGACAACATTTCAGTCCTGTGAAGAGCGGATCATCTCCGTGCCAGCTCTTCGACTCGTTCGTTACCATCGATGTTGTTATGCCCCTGCACCCAAAACCAGGTAACTCTGGCACCCCTCTGCACTCGCGCTAGTCTAAGTGAAATACTAGTCAGGTCAGTGAATAACAGTCAGTCAAGTGCAGCTATACCGTCGGATAGTAAGTTGATCTCTGTCTTATAGGAGGAATCCATCAGTTTCATTGTACAAACCTGCCTGATCGCAAGGACTTTCGCCTGTAAGACACTTGCAATGTGTGGGAATCGAATTGAAACGTTCAGCCCTAGCTGCCGAAAAAAGATTCCTGTCCCAATACCACAGTCCATCTTGGAGCCATCAGTGTAGAGTCGGGTAGTAGGTAGGTAGGTTACAAGTATGGTGGCTGCCTCTATAAGAGACACACTCGGAGGCCTACTCTATGAATTCTTACTCTATGAATACTTGGATCGTATGAGGGAAATGCTAAACCACCGATCACGGTGATGATTCTGTCAGGATTGTGTAGAGATAATTCGATCTAGTCACACAATATGATCCCAATATTGATTTAATTTGAGAGTTAAATGCATGAATTATTTTCTTGTTTGTAGTTTTCAGAGTTCATAGTTTTCTTCTTTTTAAGTTAGCAGCAGAAAACCATTTGATGAAAGTATCTACTGACAACTAAAAATTGACCATTGACCATTGGCCATTGACCTAGTTGTCTTTTTCAAAACCTATATCGGGGTTTAATGTGAAGATATGTACATATATGTTTGGAAATTTAAACCGTTTCAAGAACGGAAAGAACTATGCTTTAGAACTTTTAATAAAATCTTTGGATTTTGTGCCTCAAATTTCTATAAAATTAAATTAAATTTAATTAAAATTTAAATTAAAATAAAGAAAAAATTTAAATTTAAAAAAATTTAAAATTAAAAAAAATTAAATTAAAAATTAAATTTAAATTTAAATTTAAGTTTGATAATCTTTAATGTTCGCTATTTTTATTTATTATGAAGCAATATTTATTCTAAACTGCACTTAATTTTATTATAAAAAATATAACTGAAATGGGTGTATCAAAGCAAATGTTATAAAAAAATTGACACTACGTTCAAGTGGAAAATCTAACTTCAAGTTTGTTCTTTTTTGACCTAAAATGGAATTTAACTTTAAAGTCAAACTCAACATTGACTGCGAAATTATTTGATATTAATGCAACGATTCGAAGACAATGCATTATGACTTATTGCTTTCGAACATGATCTAATAGCTGTTTGTGCATATAGCCCGATTTGGAATATTAAATGACTTTTTGTTGGCATTCAATCACGTTTGATTTGATTCGATTAGATCATCTTTAATGACAATCACGGCACTCAAAATGAGACAATTTTTTTGAGATTTATAGTAGATATACGTAAAAATTTTTAGTATATGTGAAATTTTAATTTGCTATTCTTCTCCGCCTCGTTGCGAATTTGAATTACTTATACCAAAAAATTTAAAATAAAATATTTTAACTGATAGTGGCTAACATTTTATAGTAAAATTTTAGGCAGCTTTGTTGTTGTTGTATTCAAAATCAGTTATGCATGCTTTCACCCTTTCAAATAAAAAATTTCTGATGAAAAATATGGCTTTAAATGGTATTGGGCTCATAAAAATAAATAATAAATTTGCATAAAATCAACCAAAAATTAAATCCAATATTCGGAATTGTAGGTCCCACCTTTAAAGATTGACATGTAAAACGCGGTTTGAGGATTCAAACCGTTTTCAAATATCTTTGGACTCAAAAGTTGTGTAGAGAACACCCCAAATGGTTCTCAAAAGATCCCACCTCGATCTACAAAGAACCTATGAGATGAGAAAGCGCAACGGATTTTTAAAATAAAGAGAATTATTATGGTCCCAAGAGGTTCTCCGAGTGAAAGTGCATACACCTCTTTTATAAACAACCTAACTAACTGAACCGAACCTAACCTAACCACCGAAAATTAAATCCTTCCTGTTAATTATATATCTTCTACCGATCTTCTTAGCACAAAGTCGTTCTAATGTGAGAAGAATGGAGAGGAAAGCAAACATTGGGTAGTGAATTAATATAAACAGTGAAACAACTTGACACTGGTCTATTGAAAATTTAAAGGTTCCCAGATAACATTGGAGGATTTGAACTCTTCCAACAATTGGGCTGCAACAAAAAACTTAGTTCAGTGATAGATTCAGTATCTCAGATAGCTGATGATCGATCTAACATATTTTGAATTCAGAAACCAACAAAACACAGTTTACATTTCCATCGTCAAGATACAAATAGATCTCATAAACACCTGTTTCTGTGCCTGAATGGGTCCGATGACTAAAAACTCGATGACTTTTTACTTGCATTGTACAATTTGCCCTTGAACGCGATTCCAACTGCAATGCTGAACCTTCTGCGCACAACTGTGGCAGCTAAAGTCTGTACAGCTGTTCGACTCGGCCGACTCGCCGAGGGTCTCGAGTCGTTAGCCGATAGAACTTTGCTTCCACAAGGCCACAAAGCAGACGAGCCAATGTTCTGTTGCGCAAAATTCAAACTCTACGCACAGATGGCACACCCGCGCCGATTGCATTTGGAATGGCCGCCAATCGTGGACGCGATCGGCGCCGAATTGCACATTCTGCCAGCTGACACAGCGCCATTTCGCGCATTCCGTACACAAATCAAAGTGCAAAATGTGTTGTACGATCGCGTCGGCCGTCTGGCGTCTCGTGTGTTCAATGGCCGCGCGCCGCTCAACTTTGTATCGTTGTTGGTAATCGTTAAATGGACGGTTTACAGAACGGCCAGCAACAGCAACATTTGGCCCACACACAGTGCTTCGATTCCATACAAAATTGGGGCAAAAATAGAAGGAGTACTTGAAATTCGCTGAAAATTTGCAGTCGAAATCATTTTGGGCTGCTGACTTAAAAAATATTGTTTGTTAAAAAAAAAATATAGTTTAAAAAAATCGAATATATATAACTGATTATTTTATCATCACCGAGCCCAAACCGCTGGAGCTATAATCATGAAATTTGGTCAATAGTTATATTTTAAAAAGTCATCCCTTAAAAAGGAGCAATTTTAAAAACTTCAACCTTTAAAGGGAGGAAGAGGGGTGCTGAAGTTTATATGGACGGACAATGTTTTTTGGTCGCATCGTTTTAAATTTTTTTATATATATACTAAGAAAACAATAAAGAAATATGTATTTCAGCATTTTATTAAATCCTACTTTTAAAGGGTGGAATGAGAGCGGTGAGATTGCTTAACCCTTTCGACCCCGAATTTTACCCTGTGTATGGATATTACTTTTTGGTATTTAAACGGGTTAAATAAATTGTTTATCATTTATTTTGAAAAATACAAAATGATAACTTTTTGATTTTGTTTAACCATTATTAAAGAAACAGGGTTTTGATCAAACGCGCCCAATTCGTAGACTTCAATTAGAACACAAACTTCCCCTGATATTGTTGCAAATTATTGGAAATTATTTTGGGGATAATAGTACAATTTTTGTAATTTGCTTTGATTTCACTTCTAAAAATATTAATTTGTTGGTACCTACTTAAATTAAACCCATAAATCAATCGTAGCTTTTGCTATAAGATGACAAATAGGTGAAGTGGCTCTCAGGCAACTTTCGAGTCGAAAGGGTTAAAGGAAATCATTTTTTTGTTTAATAGAGCTTAACTTGAAGATGACACAGCTATAAATATGCAATGCAGCTCAATTTATCACTGCAAGACTATCATAGAAATTATTCTTCAAAATTATCCTTCCTCCTTTTTTAGAATATACAAGCATTAAATCGCATTTTAGCAAACAAATTCCATAATACCGAAAAAATGGGCTAATATGGCTCATAATGGGTTAAATAGGCGTGCCAACCCTATTTACAAAAAAAAAACATTCATAATTCGCAGCATTGACTTGGATACACATTTTGGACGCAATTTTAACTTTAGCGATTCTATGAAAAAATCATACATTAGTAGTTTCGAATAAATTTAATATTTTTTTTTTTAAAGGCGTAAAAGACATTTTTTTCGGGTTAAAGGAAAAACAGTCCATTTAAAAAAAGTCATAAGCAGAATTTACGCCAGTTCACGCCATTCGATTTTAATTGCCTTTCTAAATTTGATTATTTTTCATTTTCATTGATATAAAAAATTTCCCTTGAAAATTCGTTACAAAAAAATATTTATACTTATTAAAAAAACCGATCAGCGGTCCCGCTTCCATCAATGTAGTTTTAATAATAAAAAAATAGTAACCTCCCTACATTAATACATTTTCTACAATTTTTTTATACAAGCACCTAATTTCATTTTTCACCTTCATAAAACTTTTAAAAATATATGCGTTGTAATATAAAAAAAATAGGTGGACTCCCTACATTAATACATTTTCTAAAATTTTTTTATACAACCACCTAAATTTAATTTTTAACCTTCATACATTTTTTTAAAATATATGCGTTTTAAAATTAAAAAAAAAATTGGTGGCTTCCCTACATTAATACATTTTTAAAATTTTTTTAAACAAGCACAAGCAACATTTCATTTTTCACCCTTTTAAATTTTTTTTTAAATATATGCGTTTTAAAATTAAAAAAAAATTGGTGCCCTCCCTACAGTAACACATTTTCTACAATTTTTTTATACAAGCACCTAAATTTCATTTTTCACCCTTATAAATTTTTTAAAAATATATGCGTTTTAAAATTAAAAAAAAATTGGTGCCCTCCCTACAGTAACACATTTTCTACAATTTTTTTTATACAAGCACCTAAATTTCATTTTTCACCCTTATAAATTTTTTAAAAATATATGCGTTTTAATATTCCAAAAAAATTAGTGGCCTCCCTTCATTAATACATTTTCTACAATTTTTTTATACAAGCACCTAAATTTCATTTTTCACCCTTATTAATTTTTTTAAAATATATGCGTTTTAATATTCCAAAAAAATGTGTGGTCTCTCTGCAAAATACATTTTCTAAAATTTTTTTTATACAAGCACCTAAATTTCATTTGTCACCCTTATACATTTTTTTAAAATATATGCGTTTTAATATTAAAAAAATTGGTGGCCTCTCTACAACAATACATTTTCTAAAATTTTTTTTATACAAACACCTAAATTTCATTTTTCACCCTTATAAATTTTTTTAAAATATATGCCTTTTAATATTAAAAAAAATTGGTGGCCTCTCTACAACAATACATTTTCTACAATTTTTTTTATACAAACACCTAAATTTCATTTTTCACGCTTATAAATTTTTTTAAAATATATGCGTTTTTGACAAGCTATATCTCCTAATCAAAACAATTTTTCTTTAAAATATTTCGAATCCACTTAATTAAAGCATTACCTTCAACCTTATACTACTTTTGTCAAAATTCGCAATCGTTTTTTTAATTTTTGTCCACTCTCGAAGCACTGTGCAACGCAACAAAGTGACGCGCATCGAGCGGCGTACGTGCGAAAGTTTGTCCGTAAGCACACGAATACGCGGCGCATTGTAAACTTCCGCGCTGTCACCATGGCGGCACATTCGCATAAATTTGCAAATTTATTTTGCTAGTGTAATGCGACAGCGACAGCGGTAGCGGGCTGGCGGCGACGCATTACATAAGCCTAACCTACAAAACCAGTTAATAAACCACACACACACACATACATACATTGCCATAGACACGCACATAGACAAATAGACGTTCCAGTGCACAAATACTGTACATAAATATTTATACGCATAAACGCACTCGCACGCCCACAGTCATAAATACAGAGAAGATATGGCCGCATTGGTCCGAGTGCGTCGGCCAGAATTATGACGGAAGCGGCTTAGTAAATAGACGCAACGTGCGACGTGCTGGATGCCAAAGGGCAGCCGCGCTGAACGATGAACGATGGACGATGGCCGATGGCCGAGGTGGCCACTTGGTAGCGTCGCCTGGCCGCCTGACAGCCTGGCTGATGGTCATAATCATTAATACAAGTGCACAAACACACACACACACACACACACACATACACAGGCAGACAGCTGTACGCATTCGTAGGCATTTGTGGATATATGGGAAATTTATGAAATCCGTGTGGAGGCCACAGCGGCGTCGGCAGCCAATAGTCAATAATAAAAATGGATAAAGCTGAGCGCTCGCTTGTCTGTGTGAGTGTGTGTGTGTGTGTGTGGATTGGCAAACGCATAAGCAACCAGCGCGCAGTCAATTAATAATGCAGCGCACTCTTCACGCTCAAATACAGACCAACAACAACAATAACCTCGCTGCCGCCACTCGACGCACGGGCGCACACTTTCCGATTGATTTTCATTTCATTTCAATTTCAATTTTCATGATAGCCATAATTTTTCGTCGCCGCCACTCGCCACTACACCGCCGCCGTTGCTGCCAAGTGCGAGCGCGTTAGAATTGTAATAATTTGTATTTGAATTTTGTTGTTGCTTATTTCTGCTTATTGCGCGCTTATTCAGTAATATTCGAGCACTGTCTGAGCGAAGTCAAAACAGCAGTGAGGGAAACACAAATGAGGCAGCAAGTTGGCGGTGTTGGTGTCCTCTGCACGCCCCCCTCCCCCCACTCCTTCACATCATGTCCATGATATGTCTCGGTGTTTGTTCGTCGCTCTGACTGTTTGTCGCTGTGTCTGTATTTCCGCTGCTGTGCACGCATTGGCGGCGCTGTTTGTCCGTCCGTCCACTGGACAGGCGGGCTGTGTTGCTTTGTTCGCTTATGCGCAAATCTGCATATTTACAGTTATTGTTGTTGTTGTTGGCAGTTGCCGCTTTTAATTAGATATTTGCTGCATATGTATATAGATTTGTTGTTGTTGTTGTTGTTGCGCTTGTTGCATTCAATCAAATACAGCTGCATTCAATAACTCGCCCACCTCCCATTTTCTTCACGTTCGCTACTCTCCACACATTTCCATGGCCACTCTGACGCTTCGACAGTTAATGTGGCATTTATTTGTCTTGCACAAATCACCATACAACAATTTCATATGCTGCATTATATATTGATGTAATATTACATCAACACACACACAGACACCCACACACACACAGCGACTTGCTTCTATTTCTCTAACAGTTGAACTTTGCATAATTTCTTGTAGAAATTCTTACTATTGACTGCATTTGTTGTTGCTATTGTTAGGCTTATTGTTGCTATGCATATCTCTTGCTCAGTCTTGCTCAATCTTTCTCATTCTTTCTCTCTCTCTCTCTCTGTCTTTGATACGTCGATTGAAATGACTTAATTAACTAAATTACGCGCTTGGAATTTAATTGTTGCTGATGTTCTTTTCTCGCTTTAACACACATTGACGACTTGTTTTGCTCTATGCTCGTTGTTGTTACTGTCAACATTGTTGCTATTTTCTCGAATAATTCGAATAATGCGGAAGTTTAAGTATTGTGTGCTTCTTCACTATTTTTGTAAACATCTCTTGTTGTTGTTGTTATTATTGTGCGAATACTGTTTAGCGTTGCGATTGTGCGGTGTGCTTCACACCTAAAAATCATCACGTTTTTTTATTAATTAGCTGCGACAAGCCACGACAGCAGCTGCCTATCTGTCAGCGCACAATCGACCTTTGACGATTTTCAAGGTGAGAAAGCTGACAACAAAATGATTTTCACCAAAAAGTCAGACTTAATCGGACTTTGGTTTTGTTGATTGAACTTTGACTGTAAACGCTTGAAGAGTTCGTGGCATCCAAAGTTTTAGTGTCAGAAGAGCAACTAAGATCTATGGAGACCAGGGGGTTGTTTTGGGTCTCAGAACCGCGCCCCCATAGCCTATAATCTTTTAACATTTCCAATCACTATGCAGTAGTGTCCGACCGAAGGTGGATTTTTGGCCAAAGTCGAAGCAGAATATTCGGCAAAACTAAAATATTAGGTCGAAGGCCGGAGCCAAATACTGTTGGTCTTTACAATAGTTTGAAGTTGTAGGAAATATACGAAATTAATAAACTGAATATTTAAGTTTAAAGAAGAGAAGTATACACGTTTTTTTAATGGTATATCTTGACATAGTAAAGGAAGAAGAAGCAGAAAAAATTAGAGAACTTTTTAATTTGACGTTTTCTTTCACTTTAGATACTTTTTTAAAATTTTGGCTGAAGTAAATGAAGAAATATTCAAATTTTCGTTATGCGTAAAAAGTTTTATGTTTAAGTAATTATTACAGCCACAACGATGTGGTTGCTTTCATAGAAAAACACTCTAAAATACAGGGTCCGAGTATAAAAATTACAAAATTTCTTATGGAATGTTGCTTATATAACCACATAGAAGCCGAAAACGTAAAATTTAAAATTTTAACTTTCCCCAGTAAAAACCTGTAGCGAAAGGGTTAAGGAAAAGAAACTGATTTAGTTCTTTGTTCCACTTTAGAATTAATAAAAGAATATATATATATATTTATATATACAGTGGCGGATTCAGGGGGGAAGTTTTTGGGGGGTTGAACCCCCCCCAAAATATTAGGATCGACTTTAAAACTACATACAAATTAAAAGGAATTTTTTGGCATTTTATGAATATTAAAGAATTACTTTTTGAAACCCCGCCGAAATATTTTTCTGAATCCGCCCCTATATATATATATTTTATTGAAAAAAAAACAAAAGCGTTTCTAACAAAAACAAAAAAATCCAACAATTCAATTGACATAAATAGCTGATTAGAGATCATTTTTATTAACAAATTTTTCTGCCAGTGCCTTTGTAAGCGAGTGCAAGTTCTTTGACAACTCTTTCCCCCTAATTTTTGAAGAATTATAAGCAGAGTAATAGCTGTGTTGCATTTGCTGCAGCTTTTGTGAATGTTATAATGCAATTAGCAACTTGTTTTTGCTCACAGTAAGTGCCCACAGTACATAAACATTGGCGGGTACCAGGGTACCCTGGGTGCTAGACAACGTAAGAAACCTTGGGTATTAACACAAGGGTTAATCGCAATCTTGAGTTCGAAAAATTAATAATAATAAAAAATAATAAGAAAACAAATAATAATTAAAATAAAAGATTATAAAAAAATACTTCGAAACAGAGCAAATTTATTTGCATTACAGGGCGAAAACCTTCGGCTAAAGTATTCGGTTATTTTCGCCGAAGCCAAAGCCGAAGATTTAAAATTGGCGGAATAAGCCGAATACCGAAGCCGACGACGAATATTCGGTCGGACATTACTATGCAGGTTATGTCGTTGCCACATTAACGAAAAGGCGTTTTCACATTTATCTATACAGTAAAAAAAAATAATAATAAATAAATAAATAAATAAATAAATAAAAAATAAAAAACAAAAATTAATAAATAATACAAAATAAATTTCACCTTTATACATTAAAAAAATAATAATAATAAATATATAGATAAAAAATAAAAATAAATAAATAATAAAACATAAATTTAACCTTTATACATAAAAAATAATAATAAATAAATTAATAAATAAATAAAAAGTATAAATAAATAATAAAAATAAATAAATAATAAAAAGTTATAAAAATAAATAAATAATAAAAATAAAAAATAATGTTTTTTGACAAAACCAATTTTTTTTTAAGTCTCGTTCAGGCTCAATACAGCGATTTGCATGATCTAAAAGCATGTCTAATGAGTGTTTCAGATCGTTGACCGGGATGTCCTTCAAGATGTCGGCACAGGCCTTTTGCAGGGCTTCTGCCTCCCTTAGTGGCTTTTTTTTCAATGGCAAATGCATTTTTTTTTAAAGTGAAAGTCGGACGGGAGTTATTGATGATCAAAATGCGACTTAGTCAAAAAATCAGTCACAAATAGAGTTGTACAACTATCGATAGTATCGATTGTTTTATTTTTACACCACTATCGATGGTTTTTTGGCACTATCGATACTATCGGTTTTTTGTAATGTAACGGAAATGCCTTCAGAATATTTTATGCTGGCAGTGCTGCCATAGATATACCGCTGTGACATTCAAATACAAAAAAATATATAATAGAGATTATTATAGCTGACCAATTGATATGAAATTTAGACACAATGGATGATATGTCCAGTAGAGGGTTTTTGGATATTATTTTTATGTATGGGCACCATCCATACAACTTAAATTTATCATATTGAATAACGTCGGATTTATATGTGGGACAGCATTGAAAGTTGGTACAATGTCATCCCATGAATCTGTTGTTTCGCTGATGAAATCTCATGGGTGTTGTACAAAGGGAACTGGCACTGCTTTTGTATAGTAACAACAATTTTCTGATAACTTTGGAACTATAAGTCGCATACAGTGGTGCACACAGGGGGATTTTGGGAGTTCAAACCCCCAAACAAAAAAATTGCTGGTATAAAATATGGTTTCGAATGGTAGTTATTCGGCTGAAAAGTTGTATGCAAAGCCCCCCAAATGAAATCCTGTGTGCGTCACTGGTCGCATATCAATGACATTCGTTGCGAATTCTCTGCTTAGACGCACCTTTTGACTGGACAAATAGGGTAGACATTGAAGAAAGGGGCGTGGCATTGTCTACATAACTTAAATTTGTATTATGAAATACTTTCCGAGCTACAATTCTCATAGCATTGAAACAGGTAAAATGCATAGGCTTTAAAAGAAGGGCGTGGAACTCTTCAAGCTACTTAAATTCTTAATATCGAACAACCGGCATACGTCTCAAAATTTTCATTATAAATAATAAAGCTTTCAATATAAATATTTTTCAGTACAATTGCCGGTGTATTCATATTAATCTATGAAAAATTTTGATTTATCGATATTTTTGACTCAAACTATCAAAAATATCGAATGGGCGAACTAACGATAGTTTCGCAGCTCTAGTCATAACTTTCTATGGCATCTTTGGATAGCTAAATATTCACTTAAATTGCCATAACTTTATATTATTGAGATGCTTAACCCTTTCGGGACGGAGTTTAATTATGAAAACCAAAATACTGTTGGTAGAAATGTTCCCATGCTATCAATATTGAGACTACAAAATTATGTTGCATACTCACAAATTCTAAAATTATCCTTTTATCCGAGGACATATAATTCGAATAATTATTTTGCGTGGGTCATAAGGTCTGAATAATTATGCTGAGGGACCTTAAAAACCTACTGGGACGTATTACCCCAGTAGTCCCGAAAGGGCTAAATCAAATTTTAAGAATTTCAATGAAGATTTTGGCTGATCTTTGATGAATTACCGCACAGTTTTGGTGGAATTTGCGGTGATTGCAGATTTCAGTTGGTCTAAAAAATCGTTTTTAAATCGCTTGTATCACTCATGAACTTTGCCACGAGATAAACGTTCATCACCATAAACTTGGTTCATCAATTGAAATGTTTCGATAAAAGTTTTAATAAGTTTAAAACAAAAGTTAATTATAGCTCTTTGTTCGATGCCCATTTTGGTATCAATGAGACAAAAATACTTTCACTTAAGAGGCAATAAATCTATGCTCTTCCTAACTCATCATCTAACCTAACTTAAATAACTCTAAACTCACTAAATTCAGCAATACTATGTATGTCATAAATCAAATCAAAAAACAATTCCAAGCTCATTTTAAAATAGACTTTAACGCATATTAAGCAATAAAAAACTGATGTACTCACACAAGCAATAATTCATAATAATAAAATTAAGTGTTGCTGCTGTACAGGAATCGATTTGTCCTTAACATCCCCAATTTATGTCAAATTCAAAACCTGCCTTCAACTCCCCTTGCGCGCATTTATTGTCGGCGGCTAAATAAAACACAACAACAACCACCAAAACGTACTGAAATAATAATCAAATGCGTGTTTATGCCCTTCGACAATGAAAAGTGCCCACTTAAGGGTTAAACTGCACACACACGCACACACACGCATCTGATGCGAAGCGTGCAGCCGACTACACGCCACACAGCAGGCGTTAAAAATGTCCACTGTACCGCAGCAGATTGTCGAGCGCTCTAATAAATGCCAGCGGAAGCAGCACCAGCCGCACCACCGCCACGACTGACGCCAATAGGCACTCAACGGCTGCTGGTGGCAACAGTGGTGGTTGCTGGGTAATTTCAATTTTACAATTTGCGTAGTTTTTAATGCGCTTTCAGTTTGCCGCATAAACACCAATTCTCTGTATGTGTGTGTGTGTGTTGGTGTGTGTGTGTCCGGCTTGCTGCGGTTTGGCGCGTCTGAGGGCGCTGCGCGCATGCGCCTTGCCAGTCGGCGGACCACCTGTGGCGCACGACCAGTGTGACAAGCTGCGCTGCTAAGTCGCCGTGATTGCATTTGCGGAATTTGCCTAGCAAAATGTTTTGACACTTGCGATTACTTAAGAGAACGCCGCAAGTCAATTGGATTTTCTGCGCGAGATTCGAGTGAAAAAGCAACGCGCTGCGCCAATTCGACACCCAGACACCAATGCAAAGAAAAGTCAACAACCGAAAAATGGGAAAATGACGCAGTTCATGCGGTCGCCGAGTGTCTGTGTGTGAGTGGAAATCATTGGCGTTCTTTAGCCATAAAAATAAAAATGAAAACGAAAAATATTTGTCGATGGCAAAAAGCGACAAACCGACACACACACACACACACACATACACAGCGTGCAATTGCCGCCGTCAACAAAAGGGAGAATATTGAATGAAAGGCAATGGAAGGAAAATGCGAGTCGCTGAAAAATTGTGTCGACAATAACGACGACAACAACATCGACGGATGACGGAGCAATTTTCTTGCAACCAGAGAACCGCACCAAAGCAGACAGTTTACTTTATTTTTATTAAATTTGTCAGTATTAAAATGTTAATTTTGTATTTTCAAGCTAAAATTATTTTTGCAATTTCTTTTTGAATTTATATATAAAATTTGTAAATTGCCAATAACAAATATTTACGAAAACAATTCGTTTTTAAAATTGAATTTTCAGCAACAGGGATATAAAAAGTTTCTTTACTTTTGTCTTTAATTAATTTGTATAAAATTTTTAGCTGCAGACAATCAGATTTTTGTAGGAACAGAAGATAGATAGCAGAACATACACGGCCATTAAAAATTCAGAAACAGGGTTATTGAAAAATATTTCTTTGAGTTTTTGCGATTTTTTTTTAATTTTAATTTTCATAAAATTTTTAGCAACAAACAATCTCAAATTTGAAGTTCTCAAATATAAATAGAAGAACATACAGGGTCATTGAAAATTCAGAAACAAGAACATTAAACAAATTTCTTTAAGTTTTTGCAAGTTTCTCAATTTTCATAAAATTTTTAACAGCAAACAATCAAAATTGTTTAACTTTAAGTAAAAATATAAGACGGATAGCAGAACATACAGGGTCCATATAAATTCAGAAACAGGAACATTAAAAAATATTTATCTAGTTTCTTTTGAATTTTTGGAATTCAAGTTTTATAAAATTTTTAGCAACAGACAATCTGAAATTTTTAGTTTTAAGAAAATATAGAAGATAGATAGGAGAACATACAGGGTCATTGAAAATTAAAAAACAAAAACTTTAAACAAATTTCCTTAAGTTTTTGCAAGTTTTTAAATTTTCATAAAATTGTTAAAAGCAAACAATCAACATTTTTTAACTTTAAGGAAAAATATAAGACGGATAGCAGAACATACAGGGTCTATAAAAATTCAGAAACAGGAACATTGAAAAATATATCTCTAGTTTCTTTTGAATTTTTGGAATTCAAGTTTTATACAATTTTTAACAGCAGACATCTGAAATTTTTAGTTCTAAGAATAAATAGAAGATAGATAGGAGAACATACAGGGTCACTGAAAATTCAAAAACAAGGACATTAAAAACTTTCCCTGAGTTTTTGCGAATTTTGGGAATTCAATTTTATTTTATAAATTTGTAGCTTTAAGTCAAAATAAAAAATAGATAGAAGAACATACAGAAAAATTCAGAAACAGGATCATACAAAAAGATTTTTGCGAATTTTTGGAACTCAGTTTTTGTAAAAATTGCAGCAGCAGACAGTCTGAAATTTTTAGTTCTAACAAGGAATAGAAAATAGATAGAAAAACATAGAGGGTCATTGAAAGTTCAAAAAAGAACATTAAAAAACCTTTATTTAAATTTTTGTGAATTTTTGAAATTCAATTTTATTTTATAAATTTTTAGCTTTAAGTAAAAATAAAAGATAGATAGAAGAACATACAGAAAAATTCAGAAACAGAATAATACAAAAATATTTCTCTAAGATTTTTGCGAATTTTTGGAATTCAATTTTTGTAAAATCTGAAATCTAAAAAGGAATAGAAAATAGATAGAAAAACATAAAGGGTCATTGAAAGTTCAAAAACAAAAAATATTAAAAAAACTTTTTTTTTAGTTTTTGTGAATTTGTGGAATTCAATTTTATTTTATTAATTTTTAGCTTTAAGTAAAAATAAAAAATTCAGAAACAAGATCACAAAAATATTTCTTTAAAATTTTTGCGAATAGATTGAATTAAATTCTTGTAAAAATTTTAGCAGCAAACAAACTGAAATTTGTAGTTCTAAGTAGGAATAGAAAATAGATAGAAAAACATAGAGTTATTGAAAATATAAAAAAAGAACATTACAAAATTTTCTTTTTAAGTTTTTATGAATTTTTGGAATTCAATTTTCATACAATTTTTAGCACTAAACAATCAATATTTGGTAGCTTTAAATAAATAAATGGAATAAAATAAAATAAAATAAAAGAAATAAAAATAGAAGAACAACATACAGGGTTTATAAAAATTCAGAAACAGGAATATTGAAAAATATTTCTTTTTTTTTTTAATTTTTGGAATAAAATTTTTATAAATTGTTTAGCAGCAAACTATCTAAATTTTGTAGTTTTAAGTAGGAATATAGTTTAGATAGGAAAACATATAGGGACATTTGATATTCGGGGACAGGGATATTGCAGTTTTTTTTTTAATTTTTATATGAAACATCTAAATTGTCTGAAAGCAATGAATTTTGTTGTTTAAATTTATAATATAATTTATAGAAGAACCAAAGGGACATCGTACACATCTCCCTGAACAAACAGAGTGAAGTGTGGCACATGCTGCACCATGTGACCGAGGCTTTTCTTGAAGAAGACAAGGTTAAGTTAGGTTACAGAAGGGCTGTGTCTGGCATGCACTTCCACTCGGAGATCCTGTTTGGTCCATTATGATGCACTTAATTTTAGAAATCCGTTGCACTTCCTTTCTTTCTTCTGTTCAGTTCCCTGTAGATTCAGATGGGATCTTTTGGGAACCTTTGTAACCATGCTGTCTGTAATTATTGTAAAACGTGGGCCCTACTTATACCGTTACAAGTTATTTCTCGATAATTCCAACACAATTTGATGTCAATATGTAGTCTCACTAGTTCCATTTTGTAAATCCAAATCTTTCACAATAATATTAGAAACCACTTCTTTTTTGGCATCATTTTGTTATCAAACACATCTGCTCGAGCCCTATGTGACCTCATACCATATAATAGAAAAATATTCCATAGCGCACTTTGTACTCTCTTCCCCTGCGTAGCTAATGTCGTTTCTTTGTGATTTCCGTGGCCAACGTCGTCGTCGATGTTGAATGTCGAGTGTTGAACTGAAAATTTCTTCCGGTTTCCGTTTTGTTGTCATTGTTGTGGTTGTTGTTGTTGCTGCTTGGATAGAAATTCATATTCATGATTTGTTCGACAGTTTTCCGCTGCCGCTGTTTGGTGGTGGCAGCTTATAGCCGCCTTGGCAACTTGATTTCAACTCCAACTGCGGCTGAAGACGTAAGCAGACGCCACCACCGAACACAGCAGCGCCAAGACCATGTTTTTGCGCATCTTATTATATATATTTGTTGTACATATACATATATATATATAAATTTTTTTTTTAAGTGCTGCCACAAATTTTATTCAAGCATTTCCTGCTTTTATGCGACAACATAAAAATTTTTATACAACCGATGAAAAGTGTATGTGTGTGTGTGTGTTAAATCTTAAGCCATCGCATATATTCCGTGCAAGCCGAACGTACAAAACACATAAATATGCGCTCATACATACCTACATACATACGGACACAGGGATGTGTTTGCCTGAATCTTTGACTTGACTTGACGTATAAAAATTCAACGCAGTCTTTATGGCACTTTGATGGTGAAAATGCTGCACGTGTCAATTGAATTGTTCGGGCATGGATATTTCTGCGTAGACACCCCCGCGCAATCAATTTCTATATCGGTGTGGATGTCTCTGCGTGTGTGTGTGTGTGTGTGCGTACACTTCATTGGCGTTCGTTCATGTTTTTCCTATTTGGGAAAAATACCCGAATGACTAATCCCGCGGGAGTCGACTCAACCACCAATAAACCACACACACAAACACACACACACATAAATATGCATTCATAGATGCGGGTGTGAGGCAGCGAACATGTCAGTTGCCTTGTGAAATACAAGATTGAAATTTTTCCACAATAGTAAACCCGCAAAGAAGACAGTATTAATACAACAACAACAACAACAACAATGCAAATATGGAAATGTCAGCACAGGAAAAAAACCAACGCCAAATGCTCGTTGTTTCACATGCTCGTTTACATATGATAGGTGTAGTTGTTGTTGTTGGAATTTATAGACATAAGTATATATTTTTTTTATTACGCCAAGCAGTCGTGCATGGATTTGTAATTTAAGTGCAGCCCCCGAATGTGACCCAGCGCCCAGCATCTGCAACGACAGTCGCTTTCAGCGCTTTGGGCGCCTTTCAATATGAATGTGTGTGTGTGTGTGTGTGTGTGTAAGACACCGCTCAGCCCTTCTTGCGTTTATTTACTGTCAGTGTCGACCCTCAAGAAATTCAGTCCAAAATTAATAACAATAAATGGTAAGTGTAGCCGCATGCGACCAATATTTGCTGCTGTTCAGACGCAGGCGGCCATGCACCCACACTCACTCACACACACACACACACGCAAACGTACGGCTGCTGCTGCTCGTTTAGTTGCTATGAGCACAATTGCAGCCACTAAGTGCAACAATTACGGCTCTTGCGAGTGGGCTTTGTTGTTGTTATTGTTGCTATTTATAAGCACAAACATGCCATTGTGTGGGTGCGATTGCTTGATTTGCATTGTTTCGGCTGAGGGCGCACTGTCTGCCTGCCAGCGAGAAGCGTGGCGAAGTGGAGATGTGAGGAAATGCATAAACAATGCGTTAACAATTTCCCATATTTTAGTTGCATTTCCTCGGCTGGCAATTGATGAGATTGCGCGCAGTTGCTTCGCTCGGCATTCACACTTACAAACATGTAACTGTATGTTTGTCTATCTTGTCTGTGTTCAGGATATTATTACACACACACACACACACATATAAATGTATATGGATGAGCAATGCGTTGTGTTCGGTACGCTTCGGCATGATTGGCTTGTAGCTAAGCGTATTAAATTTCCAAATGAATTGATTAGCTCAAAGCAACAGCACAACGTAGCTGCGTACAAAAATAGTAACAACAAAATTGGAATGATCGAAAATTGCAATACGATTTGTGTTTACATGTGTAACTGTTGGAAAATTTAATAATGAGCCGGTCATATTAGGCTTATTTATTTTAGCCATGAAAATCTGTTGCATACTTTTATGCGCAATTTATTTGCATTATAAAACAGAGTTATCAAAATGATTTGATTTATGTTATTTATAGTGGATAGTGATTGCTAATGTAGATCACATAACAAAGCGGTAATGATTTGTGTAATAAGTAGGACTGAATTAGTTTAGGTTTAGGGTTCCAGTACAGCAATTGGCTCTTTGTAATGAGAAAACTTGTCTAGCAATAAAATCATGGCAATTGTCTTATCCGACCGTCAAGTAAGCACTGTTTCGATTGATCGTTTGGAAACATTTGAATAAGGCTGGACGCAATATGAAGCTCGATGTATAGATATCACACGAGTTGATGCATAAAACTTCATGAAAGAAATTTTTAAGAAATTAACCCAATTCCGCACCTGATACCAAGTGATTACCAATTGTTCCTATTCATGGCAAACGATTTTAATAGTGAAAAATGTGTCTCAAGAGCAGTTTGTGGCGATCGCCTGTCCCTGGGACAAGGATTTCTAAAAGAGAAACTTCAAAATGGTAACAAAATATGTCAGGTAAGGAAAAAATACATGTTTTGGATCTCAGCCTGTAGATTCATACATCTAAATCTTTTTCTATTTTGATCCTGAAAGTTTAAATTGAAATTTTAGTTAACCCTTTCGACCCTAAAGTTGCCTGAGAGCAACTTCACCTATTTGTCATCTTATAGCAAAAGCTACGATTGATTTGTGGGTTTAATTTAAGTAGGCACCAACAAATTAATATTTTTAGAAGCGAATTCAAAGCAAATTACAAAAATTTTACCGTTATCCCCAAAATAATTTCCAATAATTTGCAGCGATATCAGGGGAATTTTGTGTTCTAATTGAAGTCTACGAATTGGGCGCGTTTGATCAATCCCTGTTTTTTTTATAATGGTTAAATAAAATCAAAAAATGATAATTTTGTATTTTTTCATAAATATTAAATAATTTTTCTGTAATTAAAAAATATTGATACCAAATTTATTTAACCCGTTTAAAGCTAAAATTGTTCAAAAGAAAACTAGCTCTAGAACTCTAACAACGAGGCGTGGCGACTTCAAATGTCGTGTGCACACTTCTTAGGCAAATGTTTCGTGATTTAAATACCAAAAAGTACTATCGAGACACTGGGTAAAATTCGGGGTCAAAAGGGTTAAAAGGCGACAATTTTTCTTTTTCATTTCATACCCATATCTTCTTCATGGCACAACTGCAAGTATTTAAAAATATATTGAATATAAAAAATTGAAATGTGTATGTCCTTAAAATTTTTATGTCCTTTAAAGAGGACTTTGGGTCAGAAAATGAAAAACTGACTATGCCAGGTTACTATAAATGACCTCTACTTTCACGCCTATATCAACATTTGGATGGGTCTCGACAAAAAGGTTTATTTTTTTTTCTCCCACGGTGTAATAAATGTAAAGTTGGTATTATCACTCAGTGCTTCATAACTTTGTCATATTTCTTTCAATTCTATTGATGTTAGGCTTAATATTTGCTCAAATAATATACGAGTATTTTTAATCTTACATTTTTAAACCATTGGAGATAATTTATTTTAGGCATACAAAAAAATTATTCGAAAATTTATGATTTTTGAAAATGGTCAAAAAATTAACTTTTTTACAATTTTACCATCATTAACTTTCCCAAAACTCATTTAATTTGGACAGTCAATATATCGCTGGAAAGGCTAAGGTATTATCTTCTGAACGACGGACCACTTGTGTTAGTTGGATGATTCGCTTACGACATATCGTCGCCTGAAAAAACGATTGTCGTATGTGCAATTAAATTCAATGGAGCATACGACATTTGTTTTCTGCGGCAACGATATGTGCTCATAACTGAAACAACAGAGAGAATACTGTTTTTTCCACGATTTTTCGAAATTTTTTATTTTTAGTTCTGTGTTCAACAGTTCACAGTTAGTCAAGAAAATACTTCTGTTTTTAGGTGCACGCGATTAGCCCCTTTTTTGTTGAGTAGTGTAATCGATTTTTCTTATACATTTGGTACCAAATTATATTTCTCGAAAATATTACTAGAGCTATTTTCTCACTTGACAATGTATAAGAACTCACCAAATGGTAGCAAACCAATGTGAGTGGTTTCCACCAAATCGAAGTATGTCTTTAGGTCTTGAAAAAAAGCCGAACAGTTCCCTGTCAAAGTATTTGCCAAAGCGAACCTCCTATTGAGTTCCTTTTTGATGTCTATATTTCTACAAACTCTATGAGGCCATCCAGAATTCAGTCATTCGGCGGACAGAATGCTGTATGGTTTTAGTCAACACAGGATGACAGAGGCTTTCCCACACTCTCCTCGGGTATCACAATAGGTCTTTTAAGGCCTCTGAGTGTACTATCTGAGAAAGCAGTAAACTGCCTGTCTTATCTAACTTAACCTAACCTTCCTTGAAACATGTCCCCTGAGCCACTTTAGAATCATTCTGTTTTTGTAAACATACCTGTTGAGATTTGGAATACTTTCAGAAACCAGTTCAGACATTAGTTCATGACAAATTCGTTAATATTTATTTAGTTTTAATATGTAAGAACATCCCCTCTCACCCCAAATCGAAATACTTTATGAGCCACTGTTAACATATTTTCACCCACTCTGACGGAATTGTAGTTGTCTATCGTAGGCGGAGTTACTAAGGTAAGATAAATCCGGATAAATAGAAGTGACTGCACCAAAGTGGAGCCCACTTATGTCATAACGGCCCATTTTAATACCACAATTAATCGGGCTTAAGTTCGCTCACTGATTGAACCAGTTTGAACTCCTTATGGAGTCTAGTAGACTATGAATAGTCCTATTGCCTAGATCCCATAGATGGTCAAAGAAGAAGTGTCCTATGTCAGTCTTGCTTCTTCAAGACAATGTGGAATAAGTGCAAAAAAGGCGAGGTGCTTTTTCTTCCTCTTCTTCTTCTTCCATACAGCTTTGACAAAAGTCAATAGAAAGCAAAACCAATCTTCTTGCCTGAGTGCCAATTTAAGTTCTCTTCTGGTGCCTTTTTAGAGAGAAGTGAAAGAAGTTTCTTAGAATGTTGAAAGTTTAACGTTGGCCAAAGGCACGAAACATATCCTCTGTTGCCTTCAGCCCATCTTAGGTTAGCTTTTTCTATGTAACTTGTATGAGTGCAAAGCTTAGAGGTCATAAACTCAATACCAAGCATTTTCATGGCTCCATCGTACTCAGCCAAGCGAACTCGTCTGCTCTACAGTTCCCAAATTACGAATATCGAAGAAAACAATTAACTTTAAGCGCTTTAATACCGCCAAGTAGTATTCTGTGCTGACCATCTGTCTCTCTGAAGTGATTTCGCAAAGGACTAAACTACGAATATCGAAGAAAACGATAAGCTTCGAAGGACGAAATTCAAAGATGTGGTAGTGTGCATATTAGTCCTTAAGATATATTCTTTTCAAAAAAAAGTATTAGAAATTTTTAAAAGTTTTAAAAGGACCTTTTTCAATTCGTAAAGGACTAAACTAGGAATATCGAAGAAACCGATGAGCTTCGAAGGACGAAAATCAAAGATGTGGTAGTGTACATATTAGTCCTTGAGATATATTTTTTTCAAAAAAAAAGTATTGGAAATTTCCAAGGATATTCAAGGATAAAGTTTTAAAAGGACATTTTCAATTCGCAAACTAAACTACGAATATCGAAGAAAACTATGAGCTTCGAAGGACGAAATTCGAAAATGTGGTAGTGTACATATTAGTCCTTGAAATATATTTTTTTCAAAAAAAACTCTTTTGGAAATTTTCAAGGATATTCAAGGATAAAGTTTTAAAAGGACATTTTCAATACCTCTTCGTCCTTTTGCACCAAAACATTAAATTTTCTAAGATTCTAAGGACTTTTCTCTTTCATTTCATACTCAAATTTTTATTCTACATTGAGCTCAATTTTTAAAATATTTTTTGAAATAAACATGTCCTTGAAATTTCAAAGTCCTTTTAAAAAAAAACCAGACGTCAGAGAGAAAAACTAAAAACGCAGTCTTACTACATTTGGCTCCTTGTTTCGCAAGTATATAGATTTTTTTCGTGTGTAAAATTTGTTGTTGCACAGTGTAAGCAGGAAGAAATACTTAAAAAAAATTAGTATATTGTTTTCTACCTTCTCTCCAGCCAGTTCACAGCAATGCCTCTTTTCCCTCTTTATGTCTTTTATTACATATTTAGATACTTTTTTTCAACTTGTAATCACTGCTCATATTATTGAATTATTATTTGAATTAATCAAATAATTTGAATTCAACGATGCAGCAAAACGTGTAATATCAGCGCGGCAAAGCAATGCTGTCAGAAGTTCATATTTGGTCTTGAATGGCATGGAATTGAAATCTGAGTAGTCAGCCATGGCAACGGCGACCCCGTGTGCTGCACCCTTTGGCTGGCAAGCTTGGATTTCGCATATGCAAAGCCACTCTGCCGAGCACATAATATCGAAACATGAAAGCGTCTGCAACCACCTGCACCGGCAGTGCCACCAATGCTGCCTACGCTCGGTTCGTATTTATGGGTAAAGAGGAAAAAATGACAAACCCTTAATGCTGTCATAACGCAAATGTGGTGTGAGTTCTCTGCCCATCCCATACATACCCCACACCCCGCACAGTCCCCCCGCCACTCGTCAGCACCGATCTACCATATGCACGTTAAATAAATATATGGAATATCTGACAAAAATCAATTTCATTTCCAGCGACTGTCTGACAGGCAACCAACGACATTTCAACATATTCGTAAGGATCTGCACATATGTGCTTGTGTGTGTGTGTGTGTGTGTGTGTGTGTTTAGAATACCATATATGAAACGCAAATAAAGCCAACATAAAAGCGAAAATAAATCGACTGCGAGCGCCCGTGTCGCTCATGTCTCGCACCACACCCGACAGCGACAGTGCACAGCAAAAGTGCAGGAAAAGACGGAACAAAAAAATTAAATAAAACTGAATTACGACAATGTTGCTGCCATCTTAGACGCTGCCTGACAGGGTTGTTGATTTAACCCTTTCGTCGTCTGGCAGCCGCCTCAACCCGTGCAAATTTCAAACAGGACACACACACACACGCACAGACACACAGAGAGTCGAAATCCACTTGGCGCTACGGTCTGCGATTGTGGCTTTCGATTTCGTGCCGCACAATATGCGTCTTTGGTATTTTACGGTTTATTGAAATATGCCCAAAGTGTTCATTTCAACGTATCCTGCGCTTTCTTGCACCCCATTCCTGCACTCCTTGTCTTCAGACGCATGTCGACTTAAGGCCATCGTGTGTGTTTGCTTGTGTTTGCTTGTGTGTGTGTGTGTGCCGCGTGCGCTTTTCTCTGTGAAAGGGCGGTTTTTGTGGAATTGATTCATTCGTTACTTCTCCTCCCCTCCGCTTTCAACGCATCGAACTCCACTTTCCTGAACTTTACTTTGTAACTTAAATTTGAATTGAACTTTACTTTGTAAATGTAAATCTGCAAATATCGACAAAGGGTTAATGCAATAAAAAACATTTAATGCATAAAAACAGTGTAGTCTCGATGGCGTGAACTTTGATATATGTATGCATGTTGTAAGGGTTTGTTCACACTGTGTAAGTATATGAAATCTGTACTTGATGAATTTTCAGACTAAGAAAAATACAAATTTCGATTCGTCTCTAATTTAAATTGTTGTAGCTAGAGACGCTGAAGCTCTGGAAATATGTTATTAAAATCGGTTTTTACCAATTTAAAACCATAAATTTACAATTGGGTGTAAACTTTTAAACCCCAAATGTAAAATTTTTAGGCTCACATTATCCCTGGTTGGGAGAGTTTAAAGCGTTGAAAGTATACGAATGGACTTTCAGCAATATTCATTCAAACAGATCTGTTGTAACAGTTTGTGAATACCCTTAATAATATAGATTAGAAAATTCAAATAAACAAAAAATTGAAGAGTAAAACGAGCTACAAAATCACAAACTGACAAGAAAACATTGTAAATTTTTTTGTTGTTTTGATTGTTGTAAAAAATTCCTTATTATAGTATTTTGTAGACTTGAATATTTGAGCAAGTAATTTTTAGATTTTGTGCTTTCGATTTTATTCTTCAATTTTTGTTTCACTTTTCATTAGGTATTTTTTGCTTTTAACTACCATTGACTGTATTCACAATCTGTGACAACTAATATTCCGACAAAAGACCCAAATTTTTCGAAACAACAAAGAAACATTTAAGTCAAGAAGTCACAACATTCTGTTTTATGTTCTTCTAAGACTAACGCATAGATTGTTAGCGTTCTGCCAGAAACAGGGTTGCATTAAAAGGATAATAAAACAGCTGATTTTTTCACTAGGTAGCAGTCGTTGTTGTTGTTGTTATATTTCTGTTGTTTTGCTTGTTTTAAAAAATCCTTATTATAGTATTTTGTAGACTTGAATACTCGAACAAGTAATTTTTAGATTTGGTGCTTTCGATTTTATTCTTAAATTTTTGTTTCACTTTTCATTAGATATATTTTTTTTTAACTACCATTGAGTGAATTCACAATCTGTGACAACTAACTCACCACGCCTTTTTTAGAGTTTTAGAGCTAGTTTACTTTTGAACAATTTTAGCTTAAAACGGGTTAAATAAATTTTGTATCAATATTTTTTATTTACAGAAAAATTATTAAATATTTATGGAAAAATACAAAATTATCAATTTTTTGCTTTATTTAACCATTATTAAAAAACAATGTTGTAATCAAACCCACCCAATTCGTAGACTTCAATTAGAACACAAACTTTCCCTGATATCGGTGCAAATTATTGTAAGTTATTTTGGGGATAACAGTAACATTTTTGTAATTTGCTTTGAATTCACTTCTAAATACAATCATTCGTTGGTGCGTACTTAAATTAAACCCATAAATCAATCGTAGCTTTTGCTATAAGATCACAAATAGGTGAAGTTGCTCTCAGGCAACTTTGGGGTCGAAAGTGTTAATGACCGCCTGGCTGTCGCACAAAATGTAAACATCCCTTTCATCTCATCACAACTTCCGCTTGAAAGATATTACAGAGTTATGGAAGATGAAAGACTTTTTCTACTACCGGATCCCTTGAATAGACGCGTACTCCAACCCTACAGTTCATCTTGGAACCATTTCCAGGCTGTGATATTCTGCTCTCCTACCTGCGCAGTTGTCATATGTCTTCAATATCTCCAATGTTGATTACTTGATTCTGACTTTAAACTTACCATGTCTAGTAATGTATGTAAAGTAACTGCATCCACTGTAGGGAATGTGACACCACTGTTCCAGACACTCTCAGTTCTCTCTCTATCCAGACCTCACTGTATCGACCGAAAAAAATTCGCGCACAAAAACCTACAAATCGTATAATGTTGAAAACTTTTCGCTTTGTATGATTTGGCATTGAATTGTTTACCTATTGGTGTATAATTTTGATTGTATGCTTTGCAACCCTTTCAATAAAACGCTCAACCTACTGTCGCACACTTTCCGCACCATTTTATTTTTTTTTGTTGCCTGGTCCGTTGTCGAGCTATTTGTTCCCCTGTCGTCTTGGCTCGGTCATAATGTTTTATTTCTTTATTTATTTGTGTATGCATTTTTTTATTTTGCTACGCTGCTTCGATGGATTATCGGTTGCAGGGTTAAAAACTTCAATTTAAATTCAATTTCCGTGCGTGCCTGGTCAGAGTCGCAACAACGGAAGCTGAGCGAGAAACCTTCCACTTTAGGGGTTACATGCAGTCACTCCATTATCGAGATTATAGCACACATTGTCGGCACAAGATTCGACATAGTGACGCCGTTGCGACACGTCAACACGACGCATACGCACACAGATACATTTCGCCTTGGTCGCATGCGTCTGTATGGGTGACGCTGTGCGATAATCATCCCTGCAGCATCATCGTCGAAATGTCAATCCGCTCGCTGACAGCCCGCCGCTGCGCGCTCGAGAACGCTGCCGTTCGTACGTCGCACTGGCTGTCGCTCCATTCATTTGACTGTCATTTCACGTCGACTGTCACAGCTTTGCGAAGCGAATGTGTGTCCTTGGGTGCGACTTAAAAATGCTGCGGAAACAAAAATGCGCCGCATGCACGCCTGAGGTTATGCTAATAAAAAATTGTGCGAGAAGTTGAACTTATTCCAAGTGTATGTGTAAGTGTGTATGTAATTTTAAGGCGATTTAATTCTGCTAAACAAATTAACGAAAAGTCACTTTCAATTGAATTTTGTTCAAATCGCCGCAAATAGCGCAGATGAAATCAGTTGAAATGCTTAACAAAGACAGCTGAGAGAATGAGGGGAACATCGTGTAATTGTGTGTGTATGTGTGTATGTGTCTGTAGAAGGAAATGGACAATAAACAACTTTAAGTAACTTGAGTCAAGTGGTGCTCGCGGCAAAAGTTTCAAATGGCAATAAGGGAGTTGACTGTGGGATTATATGAAAGATCTGTTGTCGATTTATATGAAGCATGTGTATGTACATAATTATATGAGTTATTATGAGTGGCTCATAGGAAAAACTAGTCAATTTGACTGGGATATTGTGGTTTCATGGCGTCAGTTCTTTCAGACTTTAGTCCAAATTGACCCATCAACTGTCTCGAAATATATTTAAAAAAATATTAACTTAAATATGCCGACTGGACTTTATGTGTTATTTTACAACTCTTTACTAATGAAGTATTTTTGAACTTGTCTACAAATATTTCAAATAACCATAATATTCCATTAATCATGAAAAACAAGTAACGACTGAATGCTATTCTTTGAGAAATATATTTTTAATATTTCGTAAATATTGCAATTGTTTTGTCTATAACAGGTGAACAGTTTTTATGACACCGTGCGACAACCTTTTTCACACCGGGAAAAATCCATATGTGCTTGAAACTAGAGACCAAATATAGTAATACTGCGTACTCAGTTTTTCATTTCTACATTCTTTGTCCTTTTAAAAGGACTTCAATATTTTGAAGGGGATAAAAAATAAAAAAATATAAAAAATACTTAACTTCGTTAGAATATGACGATATGTATATCAAATGAAAAAGGAAAGGCTCAAGAATTTAAATAAAATTGATTCTTATCTATATAAAAAAAAGGATATGAAAAAGGTCCTTTGAAAATTTTAATCCTTTATATCCTTGAAAATTTACATAGATTTTTCTTAAAAAGTAAGTATGTTAAAACCTCAAATCTCCCTGATCACGTGTCAAAATTTCATTACTCTAACTTTATTGGTTCGAAAGTTATTAAAAAAAGGCGGAAGCTGCAATTCTAATGAAGTACAAAAATTCTAATATTTGAGTATCAGTATTTTAAATAATAAAAAGATACAAAATTTTGACACGTGATCAAAGAGATTTGGGGTTTTAACATACTTACTTTTCAAGAAACATTTTTTTAATTTTTGTCGCATGGTGTTATCACTTTTCATTGAGTTCAGTTCATTAAAAATGGGTTCAAACTCGCTCATAGGACGTGGAATAGCATGACTCGTTGCATATGAAGTTCGTCGCACTTGACGTACGGTCTGTAACTCCAGTTCAAAAATTACTCTACAATTGGAGTATGAACACTGTGAGGGTCAAAGGTTCAAATCTCAGTTCAATCAACACTCAAAAGAGACCAAAATCGTTTGTTAACAACAGCAGACAATGAAAAATTGTTGACAGTAAAATTGGTTATGAAAGGCAAAGCATAAAATTGCTTATGAAAGTTTAAAATGTGAAAAATTTGCCTTCAACTGTAAAAGTTCGACCTTCTAAAAGTTCCACTCTTAATCTCCTTTTAAGATTTTGGTACTGATCCTCTCCAAGTTTTTGTTTAAGGATTTAATTTTAGCTTTTCAATTGTAGAATGGAATAAGTTTTACAAAAAAGTGTTTCAAAGCTAAAAGTAGAAGAAGATATCTTTGAACACATCAAGCAAGACTTGAGTGACAACATTGCAACGTTTGGTACCAACTAAGAATATGTGAGAAAAGTACTAAGGAAAACCATGTCTATTTGGCATTTAGAGTCTTTAACACTAGAAAGACCGCAAATTTTCCGTACCTACGAAGACTACATATTATATCCGCTGATATCTCGAAAAGTGCACATCTGATTTGGCTAATTTTCACAAAATAAATTTTTTAAAATATAACATTTTCTACGATAAAAAAATTTAAAGTCTCCAAAGCAAAAGTTGACAGAAATACTAAAGAAAATACAGATATTTAAAAATGAAAAACCATCTAAATGACCGCAATGGACTTTCTAATGTCAATAGAGGTCAATAGATATCTTTGAACACATGAAGCTAAATTTGGGTGTGGAGATTTGGGTTAACGTTGCTTTGTTTGATACCAAACAAGAATATTCGAAAAGGGTACCAACGCAAAGTAAAAAACGGAAGGAAAACGATGTCTACTTGGCATCTGGGGTCTTTAATAGAGATCAAAAGATAATTTTAGATTAGTGTTGCCAGATACCTGAAATGATTTTCTCCTAAACTTTAAAAAAAAATACTGAAATTTCCTCACAAAAGTTAAAAAAAATCTCCTAAAATTTTTTTTATAATTTGCGTCATTTACTTCTCATAAAAAAATAAAAATATGTAGATAGGTAAGTACATATAATTTTTTTTAATGAAGCCTTTTTTTATTCATCTTCAGCTTAACAACAAAAACTTAACAAAAACCAAACATATAACAAATTATTTAAACAAATGAATTAAACAAAAAGTGCCATTTGTGGCAAGATTTTATTGTGACAGCAATAAGTGTTAAGTTACAAATTTTTAACACAATAGGGTGCTTTGACTATTAAAATAATTGCCAAAATATGTTTTGTTGCCAGTGTTCCCAATACACCACTTCTACTTCGTTATCAAAAAATCTCCCAAAAATCCACTAAGGATCGGAAAAATCGCCTAACATGAAATATAAATCTGCCAAATTTTCTCCTAAACAATTCTTCCTCCTAAAAATTCTCCTAAAAGGCCAAGAATCTCCTAAATCTAGGAGGAAATCTCCTGATCTGGCAACACTGTTTTAGATGCACAAAGCGCGATTTGAGTTTGGAGATTTGGGTTAATGTTGCTTCGTTTGATAAAAACAACAATAACGTTTAAGAGAGGCACCAACGGTGATTAATAGGAGAGAAAGAAAACGATGGATACTCGACGTCTGGGCTGTTTATACTTAAAAATATATGTGTATACTCGACATTTGGGGTCTTAAATAGAAGTCAATGGATATCTTTAAATACACCAAGCGAGATTTGGGAGGAGGAAAAGAGTAAAACGAAGTATACTCGGCATTTATAGTTTTTAATTCATCGAAATGAAAACGCTTGACATCGACATTAACCGTTAGAGTGCTAAGCGGCGCAAAACTGGCTTGAGAGTTTATGTTGAAAAATGCGGAGAGGCGCAAAACTGCTGCGCTCTTCAGTGTGCTTTTGGTGCTCCGTGGGAGTAGACGTATTCTAACTTCGCGCATAATTTGATAATAGATTTGATAATTTTTATTTATGAAAAAAAACATTTTGCTTAATAATAAAAAAAGAATTATGAAAATTAATTCATATTTGTCTGAATTAGAGTGTTTTATTTGACACCATTATTTTTTCCTTTAAAATCATTAAAATAGGCATAGCACTTTTCGCACACATTTACAAAAATTGCTTAACACTCAAACGGTTAATTGAGAATTACACTTAAATTTATACAAATATTCACTTTACACCTGCGCCAGCAAGTGACTATTTTGAGAAAAACTTATTTGTGGGTACATAAGCTGTCATCATTTATTTGTATTCGACAGAAAGAGAAGCATATCGTTTTTCATTTGAATTTCTTTCAAACTTATTACCTACTTTTTGTCACCCATTATTAGATTTTTTTCACTCAAGTATGCATTAATGTATGTATATAAATTTTTTGCAGGGACTTAACTATTATAAGTTTTTTAAGAAATTAATTGCAATGTAACTATTACAATGCAACATAAATTTTATTTGTTGATTATAATTATTATTTGCGACAATTAATTTTTACGTTGCATAATAATTGTTATGAGAAATAAATATTTTTTTCATTCTGGATAATTATTATTTTGGGATTTTTTTTTGTTTACGTTGCATCATAACTTTTATTTATGACTTTTTTATTTACGTTACCGATAACTATTATTTTGAGAACATTTTTTTTACGTTGCTTCATAACTTTTATTTATGATTTTTTTTTATTTACGTTACTGATAACTATTATTTGAAAGAAATTTTTTTTTACGTTGCCTCATAACTTTTATGAAAGAAATTTTTTTTATTTACGTTGCCTTACCACATTTTGTGTATGAATTGATTTTTAATTGTTTAGTTGTTGGTAGAAATAAGGTTTCTGCAGTTAATTTGCGTTTGTCAATTTAAAACAATTAAAAATTAATTCATATCCAAAATGTAGTAATTTAACGTAAAAAATTTTATTTTCAAAATAATAGTGATCGGCAACGTAAATTTAAAAAAAATTATAAATAAAAGTTATGAAGCAACGTAAAAAAAAAATCTCTCAAAATAATAATTATCGGTAACGTAAATTAAAAAAATCATAAATAAAAGTTATGAAGCAATGTAAAAAACAAAAATCCCAAAATAATAATTATCCACAACGAAAAATATACTTGTTACTTATAAGAGTTATTATGCAACTCAAAAATATTTATTACATGATAATAGTTATAGGCGACGTAAAAAATTTCTTTTTGGGAATAATTATTATAAAGCAATGATTATAGAAATTTCTTAAATTTGGGCAATTTTTTCATACCCAAAAATATGGATAGTAATTATTTTAGGTCTCTGATTTTTTGTATTCCAAAACTATTAAATTCCCATTGTTATTTTGTACAAAATCACTTTCGAGCGCGCTTAGCTCCAACACAACAACCCTTTTCTAAGACCCCATTCGACCCTGCCTGACCCACTGACGTTAATCACATGTTAAGCTGTCTTGTTCACAATTTATTCACATTCAATTAAATTAACCTCAAAAGCTTCTTGACGCAATGACAGCTTAAATTCAAATTATCGCCGCGATTCGTACGTCAGCCATTGCTCGCAGTGCCCTCCAATCACCCTAAATAGCCGAAGCACTTAATCACTGCTCGATTTTGTGCTCATTTCTCTCGCTCGCTTACTCTTTGTTTGGTTTGCTTTTGCTCTCAGTCTCTCACACACACACACACACAAATACACTTCCAAATATTTGAGAAACATAATTTAAATCCAATTTTCAAACACTTGAAATATTTCTCAACACTATAATTTTCACAATTAACAGTTGACTTAAGTAACAACAGCCACAACAACAACAATTACAACAAGCAACACCAGTCAAATAGCGCGTCATCCATTTAGCCACACAACTGCCAGAGCAAACAACAGAGCCCATAAATCTTCAGCGACAGCGGCACTGTACACAGCCAACGCTTGAGAAACCAGTACAACAGCAACAACAACAACAACAACACTGCCAGACTGAAATGCTGCCGCCACAAATGAAGAACACAAATTGATCGCACACACAGAGGCCGAACGAACGCTCAATTGTGGCGCACAGCAACCGACAGCAACCGAGACATGTTACCACAACAACAACAACAACAACAACATGCACTAAACTATGTGCCCTTCCGAAAGGGAGCCAAAGCAAAGGGCAAGTAGGTAA
Organism: Melieria picta; assembly: GCA_964056695.1. Lineage (NCBI taxonomy): Eukaryota > Metazoa > Arthropoda > Insecta > Diptera > Ulidiidae > Melieria > Melieria picta. The sequence goes on along the minus strand of OZ057399.1, from coordinate 13,492,393 downwards.
ATCTGCGGCGATCACACGCAACAAATCAACAAGATTTCCATTTAATATGCGAACCTAATAAACAGCAATGCGACGCGCCAGAAGGTTAACGAAATCGAGACGCGAAAATACATCAAAATCCGCGCAGCGCTGGACAGACGACGCGACGCTGGTCGCAGTGGCAGCGACAGCCTCAGCGTTAGCGTTGTCGATGCGAGGCGAATGATGAAGGCAATGCTGCTGTGTTGACGATATGCCTACCTAAAATAAAAATCAGCAAATAAATTGCAGACGCAGACAATAACAACAATAAAAACAGCAGTCATGCACATAGTACAAAAAATACTAAGAAAAAGCAAAGGCGACAAAAAAAGGACCAACAAAAAGGAGGGTTAAATGCACTGAACGCCGCACATTGTGGCATATTCAATGTGCCTGTGTATGTGTGTGTGTGTACCTGCCTACAACAAAAACAATAACAACAATAACAATAAACACAAAATAAAAGGTAACCAAAGTGCATGCGAAAAGCGACGGTCCAAATGCAAAATGCAAACCTTGAAAGAATTCCAAAATTCAACCACCATATCGAGCGATTTATGAATGCGCTGCCCGATGGAGGCAACAGCAGCAACATCATTATTAACATTATTATGATCATTATCGCAAACATTATTGTCAACATTCAAAGCGATAGCGTCTGGAAATCAGCGCAGAGGCCAGGAACCCGCCGCACAGTGGGCATAGTGAGCGAAAGAGAGAGTGAGGGACATGGGTAGAATAGGCGGCAGGCAATGAAACATAAAACACAGCAGCGCGCGCAAACGATACGAAAACGATCGATGGCTCGATCGGCTGCTGGCGGCCGACAGCATTTCCTGCGGCTCAACTGAGCTGAGTTGTGTTGCGCTGTGCAGCGATGTTGCAACATTGATCCTTGTGTGTGCTTGACGTTCGATGAAATGCGATCGCTACAGAGGATCACTTTACGCTTCACTAAAATCCCATGAAAACGGCGCTAATGTGTGTCGCCGCCGTTGTTTTGATTATCGTTATTGCCATGCAATGTTGAAGCGCTACGAGGCCACAGGACACTGAGACACAGTGGCATGCAAACAATAATGATGATAAATATATAATTCTGGCAGAGAATCTCAGTAGATGTTGTTCAACTTTTTCATAGACTTTACATTGAACCATTAAATATTACTTTAGATAACAATGACAATGAAGTTGCTAGCTCTACAGATCAGTTGTTGGCAGGAACACAAACTGTGTTGCTATCTAATTCAATCTCCATTACTTTACTTGTTGAAGAAGTAAATATGATTCGAGTCAGACAGATAGACGCACAGATTGATATTGTTAGATCAATGCTTTTAGCTGTGACTAGTTTGTAATTCGCTATTTTTTATGTTATTTATTTTATTTTATTTATTTTATTTTATTTTATTTTATTTTATTTTATTTTATTTTATTTTATTTTATTTTATTTTATTTTATTTTATTTTATTTTATTTTATTTTATTTTATTTTATTTTATTTTATTTTATTTTATTTTATTTTATTTTACTGTATTTTATTTTATTTTATTTTATTTTATTTTATTTTATTTTATTTTATTTTATTTTATTTTATTTTATTATAATATTTGTACAATAGTTAATATTCTACAAAATAAAAAAAATAATAATAAAAAACTATAAACAATTTTATTATTTTATTTTATTATTTTTTTATAATTTTTAATTTTTTAAAATATTAATTGTTATTATTATTATAACAGATTGACATTTTTAAACCAATACTACTACTACTAGTTTGTAATTCGCAATTTTTTTTTTATTTTTATATTATTTTATTATAATATTTGTACAATAGTTAATATTCTACAAAATTAAAAAAATAATAATAAAAAACTATAAAAACATTTTATTATTTTATTTTATTATTTTTTTATAATTTTTAATTTTTTAAAATATTAATTGTTATTATTATTATTACACACAGATTGACATTGTTAACCCATTTTCGGCCGCTACCAGAAATAGCCAATATTTTTTTAATTCCTTTTAAGGACTTACATTTAGGACCTTAATCAAGAATATTTTTGGATTTTTTTTGTTTTTTTTTTTAAATTATTTTTTTTTATAAATTAATAAAAATTTAATTTCAAATAAAAACAAATATATATGTATATAATTTTGGTCAAATAATAGCCAAGCATGAAAACAAATAATTGTTGGCTTACATATGTACATACATGACGACTTCTGGCTAATGGTCGATTTTTCGACCACTGAAAAGTACGCGGTGCTGAGAGGTAAAGATATTTTCATAATCTTATGGATATCAATTGATTGTGGTAATTTGGTCTTTAGGCTTCGTAAATAATCAATAATAAATCAATAATTTGAAAAGGTTATATATTTTTTAGAATATTCAAAATATGACTAAATAAATGCTTTTTTTCGTGCCTTCGCCAACATCTCTAAATTTATCTTTTTTAAAAAAAATTATTATTTCGAGGGGTTACCAAAAGACCAAAGCTATTTTATGCATCAAAAGTTCACAGATATAATGTCTAAGTGCAAAGCTACTCTCCTTCAAAGTGGCTGGTCGAAAAATCGACCAGCGGCCGAAAATGGGTTAAATCAATGCTCTCAGCTCTGACTAGTTTGTAATTCGCAATTTTTTTTTTAATTTTATATTATTTTATTATAATATTTGTACAATAGTTAATATTCTACAAGATAAAAAAATAATAATAAAAAACTATAAAAACATTTTATTATTTTATTTTATTATTTTTTTATATTTTTGAATTTTTTAAAATATTAATTGTTATTATTATTATTACACACAGATTGACATTTTTAAACCAATACTCTCAGCTCTGACTAGTTTGTAATTCGCAATTTTTTTTTTATTTTATATTATTTTATTATAATATTTGTACAATAGTTAATATTCTACTAAATAAAAAAATAATAATAAAATACTATAAAAAATTGTATTAGTTTATTTTATTATTTTTTATAATTTTGAATTTTTTAAAAATATTAATTTTTTTTGTATAAGATAGCAGGAGTAAAATATTAAAAAAATTAGTAGAGGTACCGGTTAATTCATGCGGTTTTCTAACAAATGGCGTAACTTGATTTTGTGAACAGTGATTCACCTATTATTACTTACTTACTTATTACTTTATTTTATTATTTTTTTATAATTTTTAATTTTTTAAAATATTAATTGTTATTATTATTATAACACACAGATTGACATTGTTAAATCAATACTCTCAGCTCTGACTAGTTTTTAATTCGCAATTTTTTTTTATTTTATATTATTTTATTATAATATTTGTACAATAATTAATATTCTACAAAATAATAAAAAACTATAAAAAATTCTATTATTTTATTTTATTATTTTTTTATAATTTTTAATTTTTTTAACTATTTCTTTTTTTGTATAAGATAGCAGGAGTAAAATATAAAAAAAAATTATTTCGTTTTATTTATTTAATTTTTTACTTATTTAAAAATGATTGTCACCATAGAAATAATAAAAAATAATAGTAAAAATAAAAAATATTAAAAGTAAAACCTTAAAAGTATTATCAATATGTTTTTTAGTATTTAAAATAAATTTTTTTTATTTATTATTAATTTTTATTTTTTATATTTATAAGATCCAGTCATGAATGATTGTCACCGCAGAAATAATAAAAAATAATAATAACAAGAAATAATAAAAGTAAAAACGTAAAAGTACTTACAATTTTAATTTACTTAGAATATAAATTTTTTTAATAATAAGATTTCAAGAGTTAAAAAAAAAATCAGAAAATTTATTATTTGGCAAAGTTTTTTATTTTTATTTATTTATTAATTTATTTTTGACATTATCATGGATGAATATTGGATGAGATCCAGTCTTGAATGATTTTCGCCATAGAAATAATAATAAAATAATAATAATAAAAAATATTAAACGCAAAAACTTTAAAAGTACTTACAATTTTTATTTATTTAAAATTATAATTTAATTTTAATTTATTTATAATTATAAATTTTTTTTTAACAATAAGACATTATTTATTATTACTTTTTATTTTTTATATTTATAAGATCCAGTCATGAATGATTGTGACCGCAGATATAATAAAAAAGTTATAACAAGAAATAAAAGTAAAAACTTAAAAGTACTTACAATTTTAATTTACTTAGAATATTATTTTTCCAATAATAAGACTTCAAGAGTTGAAAAAAATACGAAAATTTATTATTTGGCAAAGTTTTTTATTTTTTTTATTTATTTATTTATTTTGACATTATCATGGATGAATATTGGATGAGATCCAGTCATGCATGATTGTTATCATAGAAATAATAAAAAAAGAATAATAAAAAATATGAAACTCAAAAAGTTAAAAAGTACTTAAAATTTTTTTTATTTAAAATTATATTTAAATTTTATTTTTTTTTATAATTATAAATATTTTTTTTTAACAATCAGATAACAGGCGTAGAAAATATAAAACATCATTATGTAAAAAATTTATTTATTTTTAATTATTAATTTTTTATGTTTTTATATTATTATATAATTTTATTATATTATATAAAACATCATTATATAAAAAAGTTATTTAATTTAAATAATTAAGTTTTGTATGTTTTTATTTCATTATTATTGTATTTTTCTTCTTTTTTTTTTGTTTATACCAAAGTAATTTTTAATAATAATTAATATTTTTCTGTGTGTATATAAGCATTCATTCCATCTCAGTTCTCATATGTCTTGTAATAGTAAATAAATTCATACATGTCTGTACGCATGTATGTATGCAATTAACAAAACCATTTAAATCACAGTTTAACAATCATTTTAATTGCAAATATCCATGGAAATGTTTTCCTCACTTCATCGATTATGTCATTCATGCTTCCATTGTGATCGCTGAACGCACATCGGTCACCTTGTGCAGCAGTGCTGTTGTGATTCTTAATTTACGCTAATCGACTTGGCTCCGGGGTCGGTTTGCTGTTGCTGTTGTTTTTGCTTTCAGCTGCCCACTGACAATGGCACGGCGCATCTTCGGCGCATCCTTGACATTTGCCTCCGGCTCAACGCCCAGCGCCAACGCGCTGTGCCAGGCGCTGTGAGCGCGCGGCAGGAGTGGTAGCGATGCTGGTCACGCAGCCGCCACAACACAGTCGGCATCGCGCAGCTCTCTGAGTCAGCACGTCGTCGTGCATACCGTGGCCACACGGCTGTGGTCGGCCAATTGGCTGACTGGCACTTTGGCCACTTGAGGCTGCGCGTCACTCAGCGCTGCGCTGACTAACTCTGCAAGCGTCTGTCTGGGCCTTCTCTACGTGTGTGAGTGGTTTTGTGTGTGTGTGTGTGTGTGCGTTGAGATGAATTTGTCCAAAACTGTGAAGTGCGCCTGCTGTTTTGACAAATGGCGTTGATGCATGTTGCTTTTGTTTTGATCGCAACCAGTGATTACACTTGATGGAGTTGAATTTAAATGGAATCAACGTTATGAGAAAACATTGACCAGATATAAATCAAACAAATAGCGGCTATAATTTTGTTGAAATGCGTTTATTTTTGAAATATTTATGTATGCGCATTGATCGGTGTGTTTGATGCAACTTTTCGTGATTTTTGATCACACGAAATGGCAACGAGTTGATTTATACATTTAGCCAAAAAGACAGACAGATGGAGGGATCGATGGATGCATAGTGAGAAAGGGAGAGATGAAAAGACCCTGAAACAGACAACAATGGACAAAAAACGAATATACAGAAATATATAGCAATGGATATGTGAGCAGATATATTAACGGATTGATGGACAAAAATTCAAATTGTTAGACTGACAAATCTGTTAAATGGAAAAACTAAAGTCAAAGGAACTCGGGAAAATAAAAATGGATATGCAAAAAATAATACCAATGAATATATTGCAAATATATCTACCGATTGATGAACTCATATGGAAATAGATGCATGGATATTGCATTAGATCCAATCATGTATAATTGTCACCATAGAAATTATACAAAATAAAAAAGTAATAATAATAATAATAATAGTAATAATATAATAGTAATAATATAATATTATTTTTATTATTTTGTTTAATTTTTTTATACATAATTTTTTATTTTTAAAAATATTAATTGTTTTTTAATAATAAGATAACAGGAGTAAAATACTAAAAAATTTATTAATATATTTAAAAAATAATGATCTCGATTTATTCATTTCATTTTTGATTTTTTGAATTCTATCATGCCAATCATGAATGAATGCCACCATAGAAATAAAAAAAATAATAGTAAAAATACAAAATAATAAATGTAAAACCTTAAAAGTATTATAATTATTTTTTTTTATATTTAAAATATTTATTTAATATTTAATAATAAAATATTATATTAAAATATTTATTAAATTATTTTTAATAATAAAATAACAAGGGTAAAAATTAAAAAAACAATCGTTGTTAAAAAAGTTTTTTATTTTAGTTTTTTTATATATTTTTTATTTTATCATGGCTGGATATTGGATAAGATCCAGTCATGAATGATTGTCACCATAGAAACAATAAAAAAATAACAATAATAATAATAACAAGAAACAATAAGAGTAAAAACTTAAGAAATAATAATTATTTTTTATTTTTTTTAAATAATTATTTTATTTTAATAATAAGATAACAAGAAAAGAAATAAAAAAACATGTTTGTAAATTTATTTATTTTTTATATTTTATCATGAATGAGTATGATGAAGATTTTATGAGATCCAGTCATGAATGATTGTCAAAGTAGAAATAATAAAAAATAAAAATAATAATAACAAGAAATAATAAAAGTAAAAACTTAAAAAGTACTTAAAATTTTAATTTATTTAAAATGTTAATTTTTTTTTTAATAAAAGAAATAACAAGAGAAAAAAATTAAAAATAGAAAATTCATTACTGAGCAAAGTCCTTTATTTTTATTTATTTATTTATTTTTGATATTATCACGGATGAATATTTGATAAGATCCAGTCATGAATAATTGTCACCATAGTTACAAATAATTAAAAAAATAAAAATAATAATAACAAGAAATAATAAAAGTAAAAACTTAAGAGTTACATACAATTTTAGTTTATTTAAAATTTTAATTTTTTTTAATAAAAGAGATAACAATAGTAAAAACTAAAAAACCGAAAATTAATTATTTAGCAAAAGTTCTTTATTTTTATTTATTTATTTATTTTTGATATTATCACGGATGAATATTTGATAAGATCCAGTCATGAATGATTGTCACTATAGAAATAATAAAAAAATAAAAATAATAATAACAAGAAATAATGAAAGTAAAAACTTCAAAAGTACTTACAATTTTAATTAATTTAAAATATTAATTTTATTTTAATAATAAGATAACAAGAGGAAAAAATAAAAAACCGAAAATTCATTATTTAACAAAAGTCCTTGATTCTTATTGATTTATTTTTGATATTATCGTGGATGAATATTGGATAAGATCCAGTCATAAATGATTGTCACCATAGAATTAATTTTTTTTAATTTTTTTTTCAGCATACAAGTTTTAACTTTTAAATGCTACAAAAAATAAAAATAATAATAATAAAACATATTAAAAAAAAATATTTTTATAATAATCAAATAACAGGAGTATAAAATATAAAACATCATTATGTAAAAAAAGTTATTTATTTTTAATTACATGCATATTAATTTTTGTTTGAATTTTAAAAAATTTGTTTGAATTGTAAAAAAAGTTATTTATTTTTAATTACATACATATTAATTTTTTATTGTTTGAATTTTACTATTATTGTATTATACTTATATACTTTTTGTTTTTACCAAAGTAATTTTGAATAATAATTAATTTTTTTGTGTATAAGTAAGCATTTAAATAAAATAAATAAAAACATGCACTTTTATTTATTTTATTATTGATATAACAAAAAAAATGAATTTTTATTTATTTTATTTCTACTAAAAATAAGTGCCAACGTTTCGGTTTACGCTTTCCAGAACTGTTTTGCCGGAAATGCTTAAAAATCGCAAAATTTTCCAAACAATCCATTATCTTTGTGTATTATAAACTAAACTTTAATAAAAAATCGTTTTTATGGCATTTTTCAATTTAGTTTCATACCGAAAATTCGTGGCTGCGAATTTGAAAAATTAAATTATTAATTACTATAAATTGTAAACAAATTTCTCTCACACTCAAAAACACACACAAATAGCGTTTTCGAAATCAAAACTAAACAACGACAGCAAAAATATTTCATAAAATATTTACATGTACAAACCCGAACGAATTGAGAAATGCTGAAAATTCCACCACCAGTCAGTACCAGAAAAAGTAATTAATTTAAAATTAACATTTTGTTTAGAAAACGCTTTTGCTACATGAATACAAAACGATTACGACAACAAGTTTTTACAAATCGAACATTTCAAAAATGATTTTGGGTGTGTGTGTGTTTTTTTTATCTGAAAATCAACGCTAAAAATATCACAACGTAAAATTGTGAGTGAGCGAGAAGAGAGCAACAACATTCAACTGCAACAACGACAATGAAATTTCTCAATAATAATTCATGCAGCCGGCCACAATTACAAATCCAACAATCCACGCCCAGCGTGCAGCGGCCACTCAAAATCACAAAATACCTTAAAATACCAAACAACAAACAAACTCGCAGCCGCCAATCGACGAAAGCACACACCAAATACACACTCGACTCGAGAAATTATGCCACAATCAAGAGGCGCAACAAAACAAAAAAAAAAACATTAAATACAACAACAATAGCAGAAAGCCAAAAATACAATAATAACAACAACAATAGGAGAAAGAACAACAACAGCAGCAAAGTAAAGCAAACCAAATGAGACGAAATGAAATGAAGACAAAAAAGATTTAGAGAGCAAAAAATATCAACACAACAACCACAAATACACACATACAAACACACACAGCACAGCAACAACAACAACAACTACAACTACAACAAGCACACACAAGTCGAGGCAAAGAAATCGGCAGCAGTGTAGCACACACATTCCATAGATACACAAAAATAAAACGGCTACAATAAATAATACAAACAGGCAGCAATGTACAACAACAAAAACAACAACAACACTAAAACCAGCAGTCGAAGCAGCCGCCTCAATAGGATCTCACACAAATAATCAACGAAGAAAAATCCAATCCAATCCAATCGTGCTGAATAAGTAGACGTTGACAAAGAAGAAGAAGAAGCAGAATAAGAAGAAGAAGAAGCAATCCAAGCTGACAACAAATAGCAGCAGAAGTGTTTAGCGCGAGGGGAGGGGGCTGGAGGCTGGGGGCGAGGCTCAAGCAACACGAATAAGACAAATCTGAGAAATACAAATGTGAGAAAAATTCAAAAAGAAGTAAAGCGAGAAAAAAATGCAGAAAAATGAAGAAAACGTAGCAGAGGCAAAAATAGCAGCGAAAATCATACGCTGACGATTTCATGCTCAAAATAGAATTGAACTCTACCGATGCGGCTGCGAGCGGCCACAACATACGAGCGACGATGAATGCTGCCGCTGCCGCCGCCGCCGCCGGCAGTGGCCGATGACGACCGAAAACAACAGCAACAACAACAACAATAGCAACATTGTCATTGGTATTGCCACCGATCTGCGTTAATGTAGTGCGCGGTGTGCATGTATTGTTGTTGTTGTTGTTGGCACTGGTGACAATGATGACACTGCGCAGTCATCGGCCAAAGCTGTTGTCGTCAGCGTTGAAGCGTTCAATGCATGAAAATTTGCACAAAATCACAATCGAGCATTGCACACAAACCAACAGCAACAAATCATGTATACAATCACCACAACAACAACAACAACAACAATAGAGGCAACAGTGCAACTGTCAAAACAGCATAAAAAGGCCAAACAACAACAAGTTACAGATACTTTGGGCAGATACAGTTGCAGCGCCCGTTCCCAAACTTAAACGACGACAGCTCAACAAAACTCACCACACCGGCAGCAACGGCACCATCAAACTACAATAACAACAACAATAACAACAGCAAAAACAAGGACAGCACCAAAAACAGTCAAATCGCGCTATAAACCAAAGAACAACAACAACAAATCAAATGCAGAAAAATAATTTTCCAAAAGTTTTCAATTTGAGGGCGAGAGCGGCCACACTGCGCGTCTGAGAGCGCAAGAGCGCTCATCAAAAGTGTTGTTTAGTGCGGGCCGAGTGTAGGGTGGGGGGAGGGGGGCGGTGGGGCGCGACGTCACCATAAGCTGCTTCATTCAATTCATTTCGGATGCTGTGCGGTGGTGTGAGGGAGCCGCAGAGGTGAGCACAGCAAGCGCGCTGTTTATGTTTTCATTTAAAAAATGCGCAACTAAAGCAACAACAACAACACAAACAACAATTGTAGGCAATTGTAAAGCATACAACGGCAACAGCAACAGCAGCAGCGACGAATTTGCCACACCAGCAGCAGCACTAACAGCAATGACAACAACAACAACAGCAACAATGCCAACAATGGCGCTGACGACCCGACCGCATTTTCATACGCAACAACAACAAACAACAAGCAACAATGAGCACAACAGCAACAACAACAAGTTGACGCAACAACAACGAAAAGAATGAGAATAGCAATAGCCAACAACAACAACATCAACAACAATGAAAGCAACAATAAAAACCACAACGGAAACAACAATAGCAAAAACAATAATAAAAGTAACAGCAGCAGCAGCAACAGCAACAATCAACTGAAAACAACAAAAACAACACTAACGCCAGCAGCATTCAAAACAACAGCATAACAAAAACAACTTTCCGCCAATGACAACAACAACAACAGCGCTACAGCGCTGCAGCAACAAAAACAACAATCATGAGCAACAAAACCAAAAAAACAAAAACACAAAAACAAAAACAAAACAAACGCACAGCGAAAAAGTAACGCAACGTTTTAACCTCATATTTATCCATCAGATACTCGAATACTCAACGACTCGCATAGCCATTGCCACCTCCTCAGCACAACGCCTGCGCCCGCTGGACCCTCGCCGCCCAGTCCCCAACGAAAAAGAGCCGTGAGCATGAGAATTCTCGAACAGTGCGAAGCGAATGAACCAAAGAGCCAGTCAGCCACTCAGCGCAGCACAGCAACAACAACCACAACAACAATAATAATAACAACAACAAAAATGACAACAGCCAGCAGCGTACAACAACAACAATGAATAACATAAAGCAGCGCAAAACACAAACGAAAATCAAGCAAAAGAAACGCGGCGTATAAGTAAAACAAAAAACAAAAACAATTTCAATAAAATATTATTACGCTTATGTTTTATGTAGATATCGAACGTACAGACGAATGAACGGTCAGACGAATGGACGAACGAACGTGCGGGCAAACGAGTGAGCCAGCCAGCCGTTTTGGATGCATAGAGGGAGGGAGGGGGCTGGGGGTAGCGGCGGCGCGGCCGATGATTGGCGAAGCGAACGAACCAAAGCAGAGGCAAACGAGCGAGCGACCATCAGGCGAACGCCAACAAGATACAATTGAAGTGTATCTTACAGATGTATCTGTACATACACACGTACATATGTATGTATGTACGTACGGCGGCAGATAGCTGAAGCGTCACCGAACTGCCGCTGCTGCTGCTGCGACCAACGTCGACGCCAACGTCAGCGCCGAGCCAACAAGCAAAACGTTATAAATAAACCATATCCATCAATTGCTTAACTCAAAACACAACACAACACAACACAACGGCTAAAGATACAAACACACACACATTCAAAGGCCAATATGCACACACACACACACACACACACACACGTACAGCTGTGGGCAAACGTACGTCGAGAAGGCATGCGGCAGGGATGAACGCACAAACGGCGCGACAAATCGACAGCCCAACTGACAAAACGACAGAGCCGACTTACACCGGCGCGAGGTGTGGGGTGTGAGCGCACAAAGCGCAAAAAGCAGCAAACGACACGAGTACGCGCAAAATGTGTAAAATACAAGCAAAAAAGGGCAGCAGAAACAGTACAGCAACAACAAAAAAAATAATAACAAAAAGTAAAAAAATAAAAAAAAAATAAAATACAAAATGAAATAAAATAAAATAAAAACAGCAGCGGCTAAAAAGCAGAAACAAAGCGCTGATAAAATGAAATGTATGAAAACACAACAACAACAAACACAACACCACACACAGCAGCCATAACAACAACAACAACAAAACCAAAGCGAAAAACCAGAAACGACTGACAGGCAGGCAGGCAGTCAGGCGGCAACTGGCGGCCAGGCGAAATGCCGCAAAAGAAAGCAAGAAATCAACAAACTCTCAACTCGCCTGTAACCAAAGTTCGAGTATCTGTTGGATTTGCACACTGTGCATATAGCTGCTGCTATTGTTGTTGTTGTTGTTGTCGAGTCAGTGTTGCTATTGCCATTGTTACATTTCGCTTACATACAACGAGTTCGGCTCGATTGGCTGCCACGACGCGACCAAAGGATCCAAACACGCGCCAACCGACTTTGCTCTCTCTTTGCACTGAATACTTTTTTTTGTGATAATTTTTATTTAATTTTTTTTTGTTGCAAAAAATCACCCACACTGACTACCACCCACTCGCAAATTTTCAAGCAACACTCTGACAACGACATCACACGCCGACATTCCGCTCGCAGCCCGAGTCCTTTGACTCACTCGCAGAGCGCCGCGCGTCACTCGCAGAGCGACTTTCCCAGCGCCAATGCGCTCATTTGCTCTCCGCTTAAAGCGCCGCCCGCAGCTCAGCCGTCGCCGCTTCTGCCAATTTCGCCATTCGGTTCGGCTTTTCCTTCCATGCCGCAGCCCGTTGTGGGCACGTTTTGTCGTCGCTGCATAAATGCGCAACATATTCCGCCTGCCAGGGCCGTCTGCCGTCGCGGCCCTCGCCCATCGCATTTGTGCTGAACTGATTTTTGTTGTTACTTTTATTTGTATTCCCATTGCGTTTCTTGTTGCTGCCTTCACTACTTTGACTACGACGACGACGACGACGACTATGGCTCGGCTATTAGCGCTTGGAGTGGCATTTTTCATCGTTGTTAGTGTTGTTGTTGTTTGCTGTGCTGATTTTTCCTGCGCCACTGTGCGCACCTTTCATGTTGCGCCCTTTTCGCGCTCGCCTCGGCGCATCGTTGTGGCAGGCAGCGCTATTTTGTTGCTGCTGCTGCTGCTCGGTCGCGTTGCCGCTGTTTGCATTTTCATTCCCACACACAAATAATTGATTTTGTGTTGTAACTTCTGGATCAGGGATTTTTGGTGTTCCTTTCTGTCCCTCCTCCATCCCTCGATCCCTTGCAGCCTTCCTTCTCTTCATTGCTAGCTGATGTTGCTCTCATTGTTGCTGTTGTTTGCTGGCGCTTTTGTTGCTTGGTGAGAGTTTCGTGTGTCTCACGTTGTTTGCTGCTCGCTTTCTTACACGGGATTGTAGTTGTTGTAATTTTTTTAATGTTGTTTTTATTCACATGTCGTTGCTGTTGTTGTTGTTGTTGTTGCTCATGTTGCTCATGTTGTTATTGCTGTATGTTATGAGTTCTTTGATACGTTCGGTGTGAGTTGGAAAACCAGATTTTTGCCGTTTTAAGCATTAAATTGTTTTGCTGCTACTTGCAAAAGCGTACAGGGTGCGTCGGAGTTCAATTGCCGAGAATAACAAAAAAACAGAAAATCGTCAAAACCATAAAGACGCTAACTTTGACACATGCTAAGGTTAAAAAATTGTTTGATTGTGTAGTAAAACAAACATTAAAAAATGTATGCATTCGTATGATTTTTCATTTTTAGGTAATTGACAAACAAAAAATTTAGTATATTTTTAAAGCTGTTTTTTCTGTTGTTTTAATTATTTACTTTATTTAAAGCTTAGGTTTTTTAACTATTAATTTATTTTGTAAAAGATGTTAGACCCGGAAATGAAAAAAATTTCATTAAACTAAAGTTTCTATGTTTGATAAATAATAATTCCAATTGATAAAAAAAAAACAAAAAAAAATTATTTACTTTATTTAAAGCTTAGTTTTTTAACTATTAACGTATTTTGTAAGAGGTGTTAGACTCGGAAATGAAAAAAATTTCATTTCACTAAAGTTCCTATGAAATTTATAATTTTTTCTGTTCTAGGATTTTGATTTATATTTAATTGTTTATTTCTTATTTTCTTTCCTATCAATGTTTTTGCCTAATTTACTTTAAGGTTGAGGTTTTCAGTTTAATTTAGGCGAAGAAGAGTTTAAATAAATTTTGTTATTTATGTAAAACAATTAGACATTTTTTCAGTTAAATAATTGAAAGGCATTTATACAAATATAAATAAATTGTTTTAATTTTTAACTATAAACTGAATTAATATAAACTCAATAAACTTAATAACTATAAACTTAATAATATAAACGGGGATATTACGGTTTCCGTGGCGCCGCCATTTGATGATGTTTTTAGATAGATTGACCGAAAATAAATCGAAAATCAAGAATAAAATTTTTCGATATCTCGCTTCGTTTTCGAGATATCGAGGTTCAAAGTTTTTATATACAGATAAGCGAGAAAGTAGACTGGACTGGAAAAATCGTCTCGCAATTTGACACTTCTTCTTCCACTCCATATAACTGGCATTCACAATAGAAAAAAAGCTGAAAAAATATTGACAACATTGCCATATTGAAATGTTTAAATTCGGTATACATAAATATACATTTTATTCATGAATTTATGCAGAAATACTGTTAGCACTTTACTGATACTCCTGCACACTAGTTGCTCCCATGAGGGTTATTTTTAAAGCGCCCGGCCGAAGACCGGCCACACAAATAGAGTTTGGATGCAGAAGTACTGCAAATATTTTACTGAATCTGAAGCCCTACTTGCACTTAAGAGGGTTATTACCCCTCTCCCTCTTTTTCCATCTAATCGCCGAAGGCCGGCCACACAAATAGAGTTTGGATGCAGAAGTACTGTAAATATTTTACTGAATCTGAAGCCCTACTTGCACTTAAGAGGGTTATTTATTACCCCTCTCCCTCTTTTTCCATCTAATCGCTCCACCTTATTGGCAGGTAATTACAATTTTTCTGGTTTCGAAGGTAAAATTAAAAAAATTCATTAAAAGTTACTATACATTTCCGACGGTTTTCCTTTCAAGGGGGGTATATGGGAAATCCCCCTACCCACCCACAAAATTGTATCCCCCTCCTCGACCGCCCCCGACGTATAATATACGTGTTTCGAAATTTTAAACTTTGAACCTCGATATCTCGAAAACGAAGCGAGATATCGAAAAATTGTATTCTTCATTTTCGACTTATTTTTGGTCGATCTATCTAAAGACACCCTCAAATGGCGGCGCCACGGAAACCGTAATCGTGCCATATAAACGAATTGAATTGAATACATTCAATTAAAATATTGTTTTATTAATGAAATCATAGATACAAAAATCTAATTTGATTTAAAAAATATAAAAACTAATATTTTTACAATCATTTTTAAAAACTTTTTATTCTTTTCAAATAATTAATACAAAATTTTGGTATAATTTTTTTTTAATTTTTAAGAAAATGTTATTATCTTGAATAGTATTCTGGAATCGTATCCGAATAGTGAAATTGTAGTTGCTGGTGATTTCAATATTCATAATTCCAATTGGCTACGCCATTCCAGCCACACAACTCCTGAAGGCTTATATGTCGAGCTCTTTGCCGAGTCTAATAACTTGACTCAAATTGTGCATGAACCAACGCATATCCCCTGCGTTGCGGGGCAAGCTCTCAATACTCTAGACCTTTTTCTCACTTCACATCATGAAAAATATGATGTTGAAATGCACGCACCTCTTGGTAACTCGGACCATTGTACCATTTTGGCGTCTTTCTCATACTCTTCTATCCACAATGCTTCGCCCTTAGCCCCGAAGCGCCTAGTGTGGATGTATGATAAAGCTAACTGGAGTGGACTTAATGAATTTTTCGCCCACTTCAATTGGAAATTGTGTTTTCTAGATAGAAACATAAATGCCGCAGCCAAAATGGTTGAAGAAATTATTTTATTGGGAATGCGGTCCTTCATCCCTAATAAGAAAATTTGCATTAAACCTAAGGACATTCTCTGGTTTAATGAGACATGCAGAATTGCTGTCAGGTCCAAAGAGGAAGCTTTCAGAGCATGGCAGGCAAATAAAAATGCCGCCACTGAACAGCTGCGTAAACAGGCTAGAAATCGATGCAATGCCATCCTAAGGCGCCAAAAGTTTCTGCACGAACAGCGCCAAAGGAAAAAAGTTCTTCAATGCCAGCGTGGTAGTAAGAACTTTTGGTCATTCGTTAAGAAGGTGAAGAACCAAACATCGTCTTCAATTCCAACTCTTCTTAACAATGATCAAATCATCACACACTCGGTTGATAAAGCTAATTTGTTGGCTAAAATTTTCGCAGAGAATTCCTCTCTGCCCCCCAGCGATCAACCACTACCCGTAGTCGAGAACGTATCTTGCTCTATGCCAGAAATTCATTTTCGGACACGGGTAGTTAAAAGAGTGCTTGCAAATCTCGATGTAAATAAGGCTTCAGGGCCGGACGGCATTCCAGCCCTTGTTTTGAAAAAGTGCGCTACCTCACTGGCTTGTCCATTACGCAAACTTTTCAACATGTCATACACCACAGGTGTATTTCCGACATGTTGGAAGGTAGCAAATGTTCAACCAGTTCCAAAAAAAGGCAAGACTACTGACCCTGCGAACTACCGACCTATAGCAATCTGTTCGGTGCTTTCCAAAGCAATGGAAAGCATTGTAAACTTCAACCTTGTGAAATATCTGGAGCACAATAGACTGCTTAGTGACCGCCAATACGGCTTTCGGAGACAGCGATCGACGGGAGACCTTATGGCGGTCCTCACCGAGAAATGGAACCACAGCATTCTTAACCTCGGTGAAAGCAAGGTTGTTGCATTGGATATTTCCAAGGCCTTCGACCGGGTGTGGCATAAAGCACTCGTGTCAAAACTTATTGCCTATGGCGTCGGTAGTATCTTCTCTCGTTGGATTACGAGCTTCCTCTATGATCGCTCTATTCGTGTTGTAATAGACGGCATAGCCTCGGAAAAACATTCCCTTAGCGCGGGAGTGCCGCAGGGTTCGGTCCTTTCTCCAACCCTTTTCCTTATCTTCATCAACGACCTATTGTCGTCGACGAAGAATCCCATCTACTCGTTTGCGGATGACAGCACCATTTGTCATTCATACTCCTTCACAAAGCGCCCCAGCTCTGTGAAGATTGAGAGAGAACGGCGCCGTATGAATGACACACTTAATAGCGACCTACAAACAATCTCCAAGTGGGGTCAAGCGAACAGGGTCGATTTTAATCCTCGCAAGACCCAATGTTGTCTGTTATCCCATAAGCGAGTCTCCTCACATCCCAACACATCCCTGGTTATGGGTGGTGTGAGTATTACGGAATCGGCAGCTCTTGATGTTCTGGGCATGTCCATTAAGAACGATCTTCGTTGGAATGATCATATTTTTGGCGTGTCGACAGAAGCAGCCAAGTGCCTAGGCTTCCTAAAGCGGTGCAAAAAATATTTCACTCCGTCTGATCTCCGCATTATTTATACCACCTATATCCGACCTAAAATGGAGTTTAACTCGCACCTATGGGCGGGGGCTTCAAAAACCCATTTGGAGCTCCTGGACCGGGTGCAAAACCGTGCGATCAAGCTTATAGGGGACAGTAGGGCATCCAGCTCTATTGACTCCTTGGAGCATCGTCGAAACGTGGCATGTGTGGTGTTATTTTACAGATACTTTTTCGGTAATTGCTCAGTGGAGATGAGCAGCTTGCTGCCATCACTCCGGGTATTCCCCAGGGCAACCCGTTTGAACACTGGCGCCCATGCATTCCACGTTGAAACGATGTTCCAGCGCACTACGCACTACAGAGAAAGTTCGTTCCTGGCCCGTACAGCGCGATTGTGGAATGGTCTCCCTGCGGATATTTTCCCCAGCACTTATGATCTTGATGGGTTCAAGGCAAGAGTCCACAACTTCTTCACCCAACATCCTTTCTCCCAACCTATATATCCTTCCTGAACCAGCGCAATGCCTCGCATTTATAGGGGTATCCCCTGCGCGTTGGCTCGTATTTAAAAAAAAAAAAAAAAAAAAAAATATAAGTATTTATAAATATTCTTCAACTTGTAAATAAATAAATAAGAACATTTTGATTAATATTCGATTGTGAATTCTTTTGTTTACCCGAAATGATAAAAATTGTGGTTCTTAGTTTAGTTAAGGCGACAAAATCTTTTAATTATATTTAAAACAAACAAATATAACATTTTATTCAAATAAAAAATTAAGAAATTAATTTTCACATATTTTTAATTAAACAAATTATTGAATTTAAATTAACTAATTGAATTAAATTAAAGAACTAATAAAATATAAATTTTTGAATTTACGAAATAATATAATAATTCTATTTTTAATAAAATAAAAAAATTAATATTCTTTAATATTATTTCAAAAATAAAAGAAGGGTTTTCTAATTTTTAAATATAAAGTTTGTTTAATTGAATTTTTTAAATTGAGTAAATAAACAAATTTAAAAAAACCCCTTAATTTTATTTCTAAAAAATTAAACATTTTTCTGTTTGTCTTAAAGTTAAATACTTAAACATTTTTTAATAAACAAACTAAATAGGTTTGGTACATTTAATTTAAAAAATTAATCATTTTATTTAAATAAATGAATTTAATTAAATCATTAATAAATAAAATAAATATGTTTTGTATTTGAAATTAAAAGAATTAATAAATTAATTAGTTAAATTAAGATAATTAATAAATAAATATAATGAATTAATTAATTAATTTAATTTATAAATTAATTAATTTAATTAATTAATTAATTAATTAATTATTAATTTATAAATTAATTAATTAATTAATTAAATTAATTAATTTATAAATTAAATTAATTAATTAAATTCAAAAAAGTACATAAATTAAATAATTAAAATATAAGAAAAAATTAAAGTAATAAAAAATAAAGAAAAAAATTAAAAATTATAATTTTTTTTTCGAAAAAAATTAAAGTCAATCTAACATTTTTAAAAATGGTTTTTTCAAATATTTTTTGTATTTTTTTACTTTTAAATTTTTTTGGGAAAATAAAAGCACCTGTTTTAATTTAAACTTTAATTAATAAAAAATACATTTATGCATTTTTTTGTATTTATTAATTATATTAATATATTATATAAATAAATATATATTACTATATTATGTAAAAACAGTGAACTTCTATATAATGAAGTTCCCCGTATAATGAATTAATTTCAAAGACACAGCTTTATCGTTCTATTCTAAGTGCATTTTGATCTCCTTATAATTAATTTCCATATAGTGAATATTTCTCTACAATGAATAAATTTTTTAGTTGAAAACTTCGCTTTCATTCGTTTTTTGTCTCCATATAATGAATTTTTCCATGCTATTTTCTGTCACGCATATTAACAACACTGAATACCGAAAAAAAGTAAAACATATTTAGGGGAACCCCAGAAGAAATGGCCAGTGAAGAAGAATTGGCGGATGCGGTGTTACCTACATTGGGACGAATTTCCGCTTCTCTTGATGTACTTCGAACCTTTGTGGAGATGAAGAGCAACCTACCGAATAATGTTTCTAAGTCTCTAAATGTATTAGAAGGCTTTGTTGAGGAAGAAAAGTGAAAGGGTGTAATCTAAACTAAAGTACCAAATTATTTTAAATAAAAGATGAAAAAATCATAATTTCTATATAATGAAGTTTCTATATAATGAAGCTTTTTTCTGGTGCCGTGCGAATTCATTATAGGGAAGTTCGACTGTATATTATATAAATAATAAATATTTTATATAAATTTATTTATATAAATTGTATTTATGTTAACTTTATATTTATGTATTTTATGTCATTTATTTGATTAGTGAAAGAATCTGCTTCAGTAGATGGCAAACCCAATTCTCATCACCCTGTATGCCATAAACATTTTTCTCTCACACTTTGCCAGCAACTGAGGTCGCATATGTATAAAAAAGGGGGAATCCTACAGAATGCAGCCCGGCACTTTGCGCACCATCGAACCCCTCCTCCCCACACGTAGTTGAGCGCCAAGCAAAACCAAATATTTTCCATATTTATGTGGCATTATACGGACATGCGGCATGCCACACCACGCCATGCCACAACGTGCCGCAAACTGCGACGATGCCTTCTCCCAGTGAAAAGGCAACAACACCAAGAACAAGAACAGTGCCAACAGCAGCGCTGTTATCCTGCTATCGCTTGCTCAGCACTAACAACAAAAAAAAGCAACAACAACAAAACCCCAAAGGCAATGAGGTTGCACAGCGCTCAGCAATGTTGGTTGTTGTTGTTGTTGGTGTAAAATACTAGAAAAACTGGCAGGCGAATTGAGCGACGCGTCACTGTCGTCGTCGTCGTCAACAATATAAAAATCAACACCACCACCACCAACAACAACAACAACAAGAATAATATCAACTACAACTACATCGCCAAACCATCATCATTGACTTGAAACAACAACAACAACACCAACAACAAACAGCATCATCCACATCAGCATCAGCATCACCACCACCAACAGCATTATTATTATTATCACCAGCAGTAGCGGCGACAGCAGCATCAGCAGCAGCAGCCACCCTTGCCGCAGGCAGCACCAACAAACATCAATTGTTGTTCTTGTTTTTGTTGTTTTACAAAAACAAACAACGACAAATACGTATGGCAACAATAAACGGCGGCAGTGCCACAAAAGCAGCTCATCAGTAACGCATCATCCGCACTCGAACTTATCGACAGCAAACAGTCGGAGAAAATCAGCAACAACAACAACATGAACAATGCACAGCAACAGCCTCAGCACAGTGCGGTCGACTGCGACTGTGGCTGCGGCCTCAGCAGCAAACACTCGACCCAGAGAACGAACAGTTCAAGCGGCAAAAACGAGTAATAAAACATAATTTACCCTGCAGTAGCAACAACAACAACAACTACCGAGACAGCAACAGCAGCAGTTGCCACAATGGGCGCAACGACAGCAGCAGCAATGCCCGATGCGGCGTACACCCACTCGGTTGACGCCAAGTAATACACACACACACACACACGAACGAGACTACACACGTACACAAATACCCTTTTTGCGGTCGCTCGCTCTTCGCACTCCACAGCGAATCCAACTCTCTTTCTCACTGCTTTGGCTGCTGGCGGTTGTATCTTTTTGTGCTTTGGCCCCCTTGAGCCTCTCAACTCCCCTCCCTTAGACAGACAACAATCGCAGATACACAGCTTTGAACGCATTTCGAATGCTTCTCCATCTCTTTCGGCTGCTGTCGTTTGCCGCATTTATTGATTCTGCTCACCCGACAGCGCTCGCATTCTCTTCGCATTTGTTCCCTTTTTTTACTACGAAACTTTTGCACTTTTCATTCACCGCAACAAGCAGCGCAATACTCAGCCCACCCGCCCAACGCTGCACTGGCGACCCGACAAACGACGTCGGGCGTCGGAACGCTTCGGTATGCGCGTTGCGCTCACTCTCCGACATCTGCTGGCAGAGCGCAAAGGTGGCCCAACGTCCCAGCGCGCTGATATCCGCATTTAATCGACACACACTCCATGTGTGTGTGTGTGTGTGTGTTTCGAATGGTAGTAAATTTACTACATTTTTGCGCGCTAATTGAGTGATAAATTGGGAGTGGATTTTTGTGCACTTTTGTTATGCGGCGAGTAAGTGACATGCCAGCCGACCGAGTGCCATTCAACGCGCGCTGCGTGTGTGTGCGTGCGTGCGTGTGAGTGAGTGCGCCTGTGTGCGTGTGATCAGTTTTCTGGCATAGCAATTGATATGCTCAGATTAAATTGTTTAATGTTATTATTATAGGAAAATTAAAGTACGGCGAAATATTCAATTGCGCACAGTGCGACTACTGAGAGCACGAGAGCGCGTCCGCGTGTGTGTTTGGAGCGCAATGGCGACGAACGATTTGTGCGTGTGAGAGCAAAAGGGCATGAAAACACAATATTTGTAAATGGGATTTGCTGTTGAGCAGCGCATGAAGCGATAAATAATATTCAATGCTGCCGAGTGCCTTTTCAAACGTAATTCGATGCGCTTTTAAGTAATTGTGCGCCGATTATGTGGGTAATTAATAAAAAAAAAAAGAACTGCTGATATTTGCTTATCGACTGATTAAATTACGATTAACTACTTTCGTTAGCTTGATTTGTAAAATGTTTGTCATAAAATCTTTTAGATTATTTGCAGTCAATTAAATATTTAACTACCAATACTTTCAGTAGTAGTGTTGAATTAATTTTAATCTTGAGAGGCCCGGTCTATTGAGAATTTTTTTGAATTATCCAGAGTCACTGCTTTTATCATTTTTACTGATAAAAGCAGTGACTCTGTGAGCAGTGATATCTATAAAAATAAATAAATAAAATATTATAAACTTTTAAAAAACATTTTTCAAAAATTTTGACTTTTGAAAAAAATATTTTCTCAAAAAATAAATAATAATTTCTATTAAAATAAATCAATATTTTTTCAATATTTTTACTTTTAGTCAAAAATGTTTTTTTTTGCTTTCCTTCAGAAATGTGTTCTAATTTGAATAAATATAAATAATTTAATGTTCAGCTAGGCGAGGCCCGATCTATTGAGAATTTTCAAAAGATAAAAATATATTTAAAAAATATATAAAAAACTTTTAAGAAACATTTTTCAAAAATTTCAACTTTTGAAAAAATATTTTCTCATAAAATAAATAATAATTTCCATTAAAATAAATCAATATTTTTACTCTTATTCAAAAATATTTTTTTTGCTTTCTTCAGAAATTTTTTCTAATTTGAATACATATAGATAGTAATAACAAATATTTTATTTATATAATAATTATAACTTTTATTAGGATTATATTTTTACCAATATTTTTACTTATGTTTCAGAGTTTTTTGTATAAAAATAATTATAACTAAATAGACATAAATATAAATAATCTTTTCAAAAATAATATCTAATATTTTTTATTAAAAAAAATTTTTGTTTCAACTTTTTCTATTTATTTTTATATATATAGACAAAATTTCTGTACGAAAGTAAAAACAATTATTTTGATGTATTTGAAGTTATTTATATGAAAAAATATTTCGAAATTTGTATTATTACATTGCAAACAATTATTTGTATTTTTTTGTATTTACTTCCATATATTTATTAAAATTAGAACAAATTTCCGAAGGAAAATAAAATTTAAAAAAAAGTTTAATAAGTTTTTCTAAATTTTTTACTTTTCTTTAAAAATATATTGTTTAAAAATATATAGAAATAAATGAAGAAAAACAAAAATATTTTCGTAATGCAATAACACATACAAATTTTTTAAAATACATATTTGTCCAATTTATGGAATATCAATCGAATCTAGGGCCTCTGGTATGAGAAGCTAGCGCGCTACCCGCTGGACTATCGAGACCGGTGAGGTTCGTAAGCTTGATACCAAATCGCACAAATTCTCTAAAAACACAGGCATCCTAAATGATCATCAGGTAAAGAACTCCAACTGGTATTGCTAGGGACTCAACAGGGTCCATGCGTGGCCAATTCGGCCAACCAGTTTAACCTAACCTAACTGAACCCGTTTTATCTGATCACCCTTTGTGGCCATTCAAAGTGGCAATTAGTTGTAAAAATGGTGCTAAACGAGTGAGAAGTTTTCTGCAAAGCACGAGACTACACTTATAGCTATTCTTAGCACTAGAAAGACCATTTTTAAATATCTGTATTTTCTGAAGTATTTCTATCTTTTGCTTTTGCTTTGGTGACTTTTATTTGTTTAATAGTGAAAAATTGTATATTTTCTTTCAATTTATTTTGTGAAAAATTGGAGAAATCCGATGTGTACTGTTCGAGATATCAGCGGATATGATATGTAGTCTTCGTAGGTATGGAAAACTTGCGGTCTTTCTAGTTTTAATGACATTGTAAAACTTATCATACAATTTTTTACAATAAAACTTGTTAAAATTGTATTTAGTACATTCATATTTGTTTAGATGTAATTGACAGTTTTATTTACTTTTTAGTTGAATTAGAAAACTTCAGATATTTAAAAAGTTCGAAAATCCTGCCTACCCCTTGTACAAAGTGGTTTGAATTTGTGAGCGTCTACTGTATTTTGTAATCATTGCGAATTACAAATTATATCACTTACACTCCAAACCGCATTCTGCTCCTACTAATTCCCAACTTTTTCTGATTATAATTTTGTTGTGATAATCTGAATGGGGCAAATTCCACAAACATTCTCTGTCACGCACGTGTTCAATAAATTGCTCCATACTTCACGAGCGATTTGCTGAACTTATTCAAAAATGTTGATCGCTCTTTTTCGTCGCTCGCAGTCGCCGAATTGGCTTTGCGCTTTATCGCAGCGAAACTCCTCGCATCGCGCAACGAGAATTCGCTTCGTCATTAACTGAGCCTAAAACTAGGAAACCAGTGGTGTCCATTCTTCTGCTCACGACTGACAGCAACCATATATTCGTATACTCGCGTGCAGCCGAATGGTCATCACTGTACTAAACCCATTAACCCACCTATGACCTCAAAGCAAACGTCAGCAACTCCTAACAACGCCTGCAGCCTCCGTTGCCCGCTTGGCCGACGCCAACACAGTTCCACTTCCTGACAAGTCGTACCCCTCACGCACTCCACCTTTTCTCTTGCGCTAAAGAGCGTAAATCAACATTTATTGCCGCACACCGCCGCCTTCGCCTTCGTCATCGTCATCGTCACAGTTGCGCTGAACAAACCACAACAAGCGCCACTGCCACTTAGCAGCGCACTGCCAGTACACACATACAACAAAACACTGCTAAAAACTAAAAATCTACTACCATGTGCGACGAGCGCAAAAAAGCGTAGTAGCGCAGACTTGCAAGCGCGCAGGAAGCAGCCAAAGTCGGAGACGGAGCGAAAAAGGGGAGCCACTTAATGCTCGAAAATAAAACCAAACAAATTGACATATGCATGTGTAATTATTACATTAAGTTGAAGTGTTGGCGACGGCAGTGGTGGTGCGACAGCGGCAGCAGCAGCAGTCGGGGTGAGCGCAAGGGCGACGCAACCAGCAAATGGAGAGCCGAATGGCAGCGAAACCATTCCAAAATAAATCAACAGCCGCGACGCAACAACAAGAGCAACTCAGCGCACAGAGCGAGCGCCGAAATTATGCACCGAACAAAGCTGAACTGTGCGGTGCGTGTGTGTTGTAAATGTGCGCAACCGAGAACGAAGCAGAGGGCGACACACAGCATCGAGAGAGCAGCGCTGCCGCCAGTGACGTTGACTGCAACAGCAACGAAGGCAGCGACCCCATGGCGCGCACCAGTCGTTGCTGTGTCGCATTGAGAGCGCGCGCACTTTTAAATTGTAGCCGAAAGTTGATTTGTTGTTTTTTGTTTTGCCTTTTGCGCACTGTGGCCATCGTTGAAATGCTCGGACGAGTGCGCTGTCGCTGCGGTTCGAACTGTGCGCTGCTCTGCTGCTGCTGCTGTTGCTGTTGCTGGCGTGTGGTATGACGACGAAAGGTGGTCGCCGTGGCTGTTGTTGTTGCCATTGTTATTGGTGTAGCTGTCAGATACATTTGTATCGGTCGTGGCGGCGCGCGCTCGTACGTTCACTCGTGTGTTGGTCTGAGCGAGAGCGCAGCGCACCAAGTAGCGCAACGAGCACCTGGAGCGCAGGAGCGGTGCAAGGGGGCCGCAGACGCAAAGCAAGCCAGCAGCAACGAACCAACGACCGACCGAACCAACCAACCAAGCAACCAACCAGCCAGCCAGCAGGCAAGCAGCCAGCCGCCAGTGAGTTTTGTGCTGTCGCTGGCAGTCAGTTGAAGTTTAGTTCCTTTCTGGCTGCTGTCAAATGTCGTCATGTTTTCTTGATAGTACGCGCGACGCGGCAACAACACACTCACCAGACAACTGAGCCAAACACTTTGACTTGTGGATTTTCTTCAAATTTCAAGCGACACTCAACGCGATACAAAAGTGCTGAAAACGTGAAAATCGTACGAGAAATTCACTTACAAAAAAAAATTGTAACTAATTGAAATTTGCTAAAATTCAACAACAACGCAAAGCATTTTGCAAACACAATTTAAATGAAAAATTTACAAGTTTTCGAAAAATTTTTGAAATTAAAGCAAACAAATATTGTCGTGTGTCGTCAGTGAACAACGTGAATTAATTGAATGTTTTAATTAATTGCAACGAAACATTTAATGAAGTGGCAAATTTATTTCGAATATTGAACGGCAAAGTGAAAACTTCTCGCGGCAAAGGAAAAGCGGAAAATCCGAAATAGCAAGAAAAGGCCGCAGAAAGAAAGCCACCAAAGTCCGACTGTGTTTTGGCATTTGGCAAGTGTGAAGCGGCAAACGAGCGCAACAATTCACGCCGCTGCTGGCATTCAATCGAGACAGCAGAAATTATTCAAGCAAAAAGTTGGTTAAATGCCGAGCAAATATTCAGGCACCCCAACTGTGGCAGCAACGAAAGCGTAAAAGCAACTAAGGAAAATTGGTCAAGCAAGCAAAACAAAAAAGCCAAGTAAAAAATAAAATTTATTTAAAAACGAAATCAAGTAAAATTCATTGGGCCAATTGCAAGCGAACCGGTTCGAGTGACAGCTCAAGTGCGGTGAAATTACCAACAAACAATAACAATTCCACAAAAATAATAGCAAACAGTAAAAAGTTCGTTGCGATTTGAAATCAAAATTGAATTGGCTAAACAACTAAACTTGTAGAAAAGCTGCTACAACAACAACAGTAGATAATAACACCGCCAAAACACAACAACAGCGAAAATAAAAACAAAGTAACGCACGTGCATGTGCGTATGTGTGTGTGAGTGCGCTGCATGTGCGTGTGTGTCCATCCGTGCCGCGACATATCTATGTGTGTGCGTGTGCGCGTGTGTGTGCGTTAAGCCGACTAAAGTGCAGCAAGTAAATTTCGCCGCATTTCACTGCAGCTAAAACAACACTAAAAGTTGCAAAAGGAAGAAAAAAGTCAAGTTTTAAAAAAAAAATTAAGAAACAAATTTTTAGCCAAACGAAAAATCCACAATACGTTAGAATTTTTGGCTTAAACTAAAAGTAAAACTAAAGTTCGGTTAGTTCGTATGGAACTAAAGTTAAATGTGTGTGTGTGTAAAATTAATTGAATTGTCAAAACGCAAAATTGAACCGCTCGCATTGACATTTGCACAAAGCAGCGAAGCAAAACAGAAACGAAACCAAGAGAAAACCAAGAAACAACAACCAAGAAATTTTGTGTAAAAAAAACAAAAAAGTTCCTGCTTATGTTGGCATAACAACAAAACAAAACTTGGATTACTTAAACAGTATTAAACAATCATCTACTATAACTAAAAACAACAACTAAAAATCCACTTAACACTAAACACTCAAACGCTGCGTATGAGAATTTATTTCAAACACAACCGCAACAAGAACTTAGCGAAATTCCAAATCTCTGCGAACCAAGCAAAAGCACAACAAAAACGCAACCAAATGTCATGAAAACGACAAAAAACAACAAACCCAATAATAACATAACAACTAACAGCAGTTGTCAACAAAGCCGCACAATAAATTTTGCATAAATTTCTATCACTGATCAAACAATTAACTGATAAATGTAGCAGCATAATTCGCAACAACAACAACTTGCACAAAAGAAAATCTGTACGAAAAGCAAACCAAACACAACAAAACGAAAAAACAAGCAGCGAAAGCAGTGGAACTATCGTCGTCGTTCGTTGTGCAAAAGTGCGTTCGAGAAATCCAGCAACAGCCAAAACGTTCGCAAAAACGTTGTTTTTCGAGCAATGCAATTGATTGTTGACAAAATTCCCATGTTTTCGAAACAAACATCGAAGCGTAATTCCAAAAAGTAAGTCACCAAACCCAACTAACTAGTACGAACTTTTCACCACATCATTTATGCGACATTAACTAAATGCAACTAAACAAACAAAACAATATTCGAAATAGCCGAAAAAAGAGAAAACCTAACGAGCCCAAGTGCACGCAAATCCAGTCACGAGAACGCCGGACAAGTGCTGCAAATCTCTGAATTGCTTTCCAAAAGTGTCAACGACATTTGAGGCGTTCTGACTGCTGCTACTACCACCACCACTACTACTACCTACTACTACTACTACTACTATTCCCACTACTTTCTCACTACATTCTTAAGCGACAGCAACCGCTCAGCCGGCCAACCGTAAGCAACAGCGACAGCAACACAGCCACTGCAGCCTCACTAAGTAGCATTAAAGTCAAGCAAACAAGCTAACGCGAGCTAATAACACGAGGAAGCGCGCCAGCCGTAACAACAACAACAATACGCTTGCTGTTGCCAACGCTGTGATGCATTGCCTTTCAAAAAAATAACAATTAGGTAAAGACCAAAACAAATTTCTCTTTCTCTTTTCAAAACAAACTGCATAACGCTAATTTCATTTCTTTTTTTTTGTTGTTTTTGTTTATTTTTTTTGGTTGCAGTTTTTGTGAGAAAAACATAGTTTTCTTATTTTTGATTAGTCTGTTTCTTACATGCAAATACGAGTATTTATTAAAAAAGAAGTGTTTTTTATATTCAAGCAAACATATAAAAAATAAATAAGTCAAAAATAAAAAAAATTAAAAAATAAAATAAAAAATTTTAAGAAAATAAAACTAAGAAATTAAAAAAAATAAAATTAACACATATTTAAGCAAATATAACGACAAAACAAGTTAAAAATAAAAAATAATAATTAATTAAAGAAATAATAAGTAATTATTTTAAAAAATAATAAATTATAATTTATTAAAAAATTTATAATTTAAAACATTTAAAATTATTTATTTTAATAATAATTATTATATTATTTTAATAATAAAAAAATAACACAAAAAGCATCATTAAAAAATATATGAATAAAAAACGAATAAATAAAAAAATAATAATTAGAAAAAAATAATAAAAGTAATAATTTATTTTATTAACAAATTAAAAACAAAAAATTATTTATACAAAATACATCATTAAAACAAACAGATGAATAACAAACACTAAATAAAATTAAATTTAAAAAAATTGCAAAAATAAAAAATACAAATATTAAAAAAAATTAATAACAAAAAATAAACAACTAAAAATACTTTAAAAACAAAAACTATTATATAAAATAAAAAAATAACAAAAAATATAAATTAAAAAACAAGCAAAAATACAACAACAAAATTAAAATAAAATAATTAAATTAAAAAATTCAATAAAAAAAATAAAAATGTTAAAACAAAATTTAAAAATTTTAAATCAACAAATAAATAGTAATAAAAAAGAAATCAAACAAAAAAGTTTAAATAACACCAGCAATTATAAATATGTCAATTATAAATTAAAACATTGGAAATAAAAAATGTATAAAAACGAAAAAAATAAAATATAAAAAACTAAAATTTAATTAAATTCAATTAACATAATTAAATAAAATCAAAACCAACAGATAAGACACCAATACAATTAATTTTAAAAACGTGAATTCAATATTTAAAACCATTTTCTTATTTTTTAATTATGCTTCTTTTCCATAAATCAAAAAATGAACAAAAGTAAATAATAAACAAACAATAAAAAACTACAAATATGTAAAAAAACAAAAATTAGAAAATAATAAAATAAATAATAAAAATTAAGAAAAACAATAAAAAGTAAACAATAATATAAGTCAAAAGAATAACTATAAAATTAAAATAATTAAAAATAAACACATGCAACAACTGATAAAAAAGTACACAAATTCAAAAGTTTTTAAATATTAAAACAATTTTATTGTTTTTTTTCTACGTAAACACGTTTTGTTAAAAAATAAAAAAATTGTTTGCATATATAAAACAGACAATATAAAAATATCGTAAAAAGTTAAGGAAGAGCAATAATGACAAAATTTTAAAACTTTAACCCTTAAATGCATGGGGCAATTATTTTCGAATCAATCTAGAGCAAGCACAAACATGATTTAAATTGATTCAACAGATTTACGAAGGATTTAGGAACTGTACCATATATGGTACGCCATGCATTTAAGGGTTAATATAAAAACAAAAAAACACAAATAATCTTTTCGATTGATATTTTTTTTATTAACGGAAATCTATAAAACGCTGAACTGTAATTTGCACAAAATGTCAAACGAATTTTATTTTAATTACAACAAATTTAGGTTTAATTGTTTATGAAAAAGTGTTTATTTCATTTTTTTCGTTATCACTTCTGCAACTCTGTCTGATAAAAATGTTTACCTCTTTTGCTTTCACTGCTAAAACCAAAAACAATATTTCAATATCATAAATGTTATAAGCAAATAACAAAATGAATACAAAAATCTTCTAAAATATTCTTTTTTTTTGTTCGCGAAATTTCTAGCTGAGTGTTTTTTATAGCAAACAATTTAAAATAATTTTGAGGCATAATTTTTTTCAAATATTTGTATAACCTTGTTGTATTTTTTTACTTACTTCTTCTCAGTTTTGCAATTTTTTGTCTTACAAAAGAAATTTTTTTTGTTTGTCAATCTTTTTACAATTTGTTTTATTTTTTCAAGTTTTTATCTTTTCAAGTGATTTTTTGCTGTTCTTGTTGTTTTCTTGTGTTGGCTTTGCGATTTTTTTTTATAAATTAGACTGCATTTGCTGTCGCAGTGTTTATTGCTTATTGCTGTCGTCTTAATTTAAATGGTCGTGATTGAATTTCTTTTATTTATTTGTCGATTTTTTTTTTTGTGTGCTCATTTGTTGTGGTTCGATTTAATTCTGTTTTTTGCCCTCTTTGTACTTTGCTGTACTTTATATGTGTTTGGTGTCATGGCTGCATAAATCAACGGCACAAAATACACAAATAAATACACAAAAACAGCAACAACAGGTGCAGGTGCTGTGTTCTAGCAATAAAAAACAACCGAACTTTCTTATTTCTTTCGTATGCACTTTGAATTGTCTTGCAAGCTGTGCAAAGTTCAAAGACATATTTGGCTGCTGGCTCAACTTTATCGTTGTTCAAATTTGATATCTGTTTGTTGTTTTTGAGTTTTGTTTTTGAATAAAAAATGTGCTATAATATAAAACACATATTTCCTACATAACTTTTTTGCTTATGTAATGAACCAGAAACATTCTGAAGTGAAGCAATAATTACAACTTTAAACAAACAATTAATAAAATTTAAAAAAATTAAAAATAACTAAAATATTTAATTAACACACACTTAGGGCGACAATAACTTCTTATCGACCTGGCGCCACTGACTTACTGTCGTTATCATCAAACAAACAAACACTTTTTACTTGAAATATTTTCAATGATGGCATTCACTTTTGTATATCTTCCCCCTCTGTGGTTTATGATGTCAAAACTAACTTTCCCACTGTTGGCATTTTTCATTTTTATTTTTGGTGTGGATTAAATTTTCCATCAATTTGCGAGCAGCAAAAAATTTACTTTACACCTGAGCCACATTTTCGTGCACACAAAAACCACGCTTTGTCTGACGCTGGCACCCTTATCTCTGGCTTTCAACAAAGCCAATGCAAAAAATTATCTCAGTTTTATTTTTGCCGCAATTCACACAGCTGTTGTATTCCTGTGCATGGTTTTGCTTATCATTTGTGGTCGCCTGAAATATTTTGCCAGATTTTAATTTTTTGCAAAAAAAAAAACATAAAACCATTTTGTACTGGCAACAAAGTTTATGAAAAAAATGAAACATTGTTTATATTGTTGAAAAACAGTGGCTTGAAAAATGTGCAAAATAAAAGTAATAGATAAGCTTAAATGTGCGCAAAAATTAAACAAATTTGATATTCGATTTTTATGCAGGAACTACTGCAAGTTTTGTGGCATTTTTTATGACTATGTGAAAGCTACAGACATTTTTATTAAATACAAAATTTTTTTAAATTAAAACAAAGAAAAAATTATATCTAAATTATAATTTAAATTATTTACAACGCAAAAAGTAGTACAATTTTTCAAACCAATTAATAAATAAATATAAGTTTTAGTACAAATAAATTCATTATTTTTGCATTTTAGGTCAAATATGCGTCGTTTTGTTCCATAACTTGTTGTCATTTTGAAGATAATTCTAGTATATCTCTCTCATAGAAATCCTTGTCTCTATTAGCCAAAAAGTGGAAAAATTTATTTTCACAAGCTTCTTCTGAGGTTAATTCTTTAGCAACAAAATCATTCGACAGGAACTGGAGGCAATCACTTGTTGACAGGTTTGGTTGTAAGATGGATTCATAGAATCCTCCCAACCAAATTCCCGAAGCTTCTGGTGAGTCACTATCGATGTGTGTGGCCTGGCGTTGTTCTGATGGAACGCAATTCATCTCCTATTACTTCCTTTTTATCTTTGGAGGTGTTCCACTTTGCTCAAACAAAACTGAGTCGAGCAATCATTACACTGCCTGAAAAGTTTGTTTTTTAGTATGGAATCTTATCTTTCTAATGTCATCTGGTGAAATTATTAAGATTTGACTTATAAAAAGCGAGAACAGATTACTTAAGCCATTTATTGAAAAGATAATGGATTTCTTCTTACTGCATTACTAAGTACTACAAAGTAATTAACACTTTTGCAAGATTTTTTTGTTCACAAATAGCGCGAAAGATTAAAAAAATAATAATCAATTTCCACTCTGATTTTATCTTGTTACATTTTCAAAATTGTTCATATTTTAGAGGATTTAGACAACATAAGTTAATATTTTAGAGTAGTAAATTCATTCATACTCAATCAATAAACAATAAAGGTATTTTTAGAGTAGGGTAAAAGTGTTTATAATTAGGGATATTCATTTGTAGGGATGTTCACTGTACTACAAATTCTTTGGTTAATATTTACAGGTGTAAACATTTTAAATTTAAATTTAAATTTTGTCGGTTAACATTTTCTCTGATAAACACTAAAACCATGGATTTGAGTCCATAATATTTGAGTCATAAAATACACTTTTAATGACACCTAACCTTAACCTTAAAAATAAGAAAAAAAAATTCTCTAAGACAGCAAGACTTTTCATTGATATTTTGTTTGTTAAACTTACAACTTTTTTTAAAGAATACCAACCAAAATAAAACTTGAGGTTATAAAAGGTCGCACATTCAACTGTTTTATTTAAGTAAATATTAGCTATAACCCATTCAAAAGGCATATTCCAGCAAGTTCTGGAAATGCTGGAAATGAATCCATGGCACACAGCAGCTCAATCAGTCCTCATTGCTATCTGTGCAACATTAGCGAAATGACTAATCAAGCACCAGATTACTGCTCGATTAGTCATGTGGCAAGCATTCGAAAATGTCAACAAACTTGTACCATAGAAATAAATTTGACTAAATAAATTCATTAATGAGTGATGCAAAATCACCACTAAACACATTGAAAGTTATCTGACGAGTTGCTTATCTGCCGCTCACTGACACAGACGCATTCCAAAATAGCAGAAAATTAAGTGCAATCCAGAGTTTTCAATTCAATGGCCTAAAAATACACACGCACGCACACACACACACATGTCTATCTATGTGGAAAATATATTTTCCTACCCAACAACAAGCAGTCAAGAATGCCACAACATATGCAACAACAAAGTAGCAGCGAGCAATATCTTCATATATTTAGCTACATTTTGTATCTGTTGTACGATTTGATGTATCAGCTTATCGCATTACAATTCATTTACACACACACACACACACATACAAACCACTACGATAAATGCGCGTACGGCGCATCAAACGAATTTTCCGCGCTCCCTTTTCTTCGACATTTCTTGTTCGCTTTCTTGCGCTGTTTGCGGTGCCTTGTTGTGCAGTTCATTTGGAAATTTTCTCCCTTTACTGTCGGCAAAAAGAAAATAATAAAAATATGCACGTATATGAAAGGCAAAGTAGAGAAAAGACGAATATAAAAATTTTTCCAAGCAAGGCGGCTGCAATTGTAAGTAGTTGTGATGCTGTTGTTGTTGTTGTTGTTGTTGTTATTGGTACGCTACAGCAACTTCAATTGCAGCTTCAGCGGCGTTTCCCATACGTTTTTGCTTCAAGGGGACCGACCCGACCTGGAACGCCGCTGTTGCTGCTGTCACTGTTGTTGTTGTGGTTGTTGTTGTTGTTGGGCAGGGGCCCATCATACACTCGGCATGTATCTTCTCATGCATGCAATGAAGATCTTTCTGGGCGACCAAAGAACTTGGTTGAGATTTCAGTGTGCAGCGCATGGGAAATCAACAACAAAACCACCAACAGCAACAGCAACAACAACAACAAATGCAATGGCATCGAGCGTGTAGCCACAACGCCTGAACAGTGGAAACGTTAGGGAAAAGGTCAGACATGTATTTTGTGAAAATTCTGTTTTCTCTTTAGTGTTTATGTGTGAGTTGTTGCTATTTTGCGGCAATTCCGTGCAGCGTTTCGACCGCTTTCGATCGCGTTGTGTTTACCTCTTTTGCTGCGTCTGCCACAATGTTGTTGATCTATTGCCGTCTTTGGCTTCTTCTTAGCTGCGCATCTTTCACATCTTTCATTACAATATTTTGCCGAATAATACATTTTCGAATTTGCCGCAGTTCTACCTACGCAGACCATCGACCGCGACCATTCATTCGGTTCATTGCGCTCGCTCGAGTTGCTTTTGTTGCCATTCTGCTTTGGCTGGTTTGTTTTTTTGTTCTGTGTTGTTGCTGTTGTTGGCTTTTTCTGCACGCACACTTGGCTACTTTTTGCTTTTTGCTACTTTTCCAAGAATAAATTTCGTTGGTTGTATCGACGACAGCGGTGACAGCGAGCAACGTTCGACATGCGAAAGGTTGGTGACGTTCATGTCGATGACGTCGACAACTGTTCGCAGTTCGAACCATGGAAAAGCCTCTTCAGTGCGTTGAAAAAAAACCAACCAACAACAGCAAAAACAACAACAACAACATTTTTGTGCCAAAGTGAAGGGATTTTTTGGGTGATATGATTTTGGTTGCGGGTTTTCAGTCTAATTTTGCTACTTTGCAGGTACTTGACTGGCAAACTGAAGCTACGAAAAGTGTCTGGGCCGTGTGAATGTCAGGTAGAGGTGCTACGCATCGGCAGCTGAATGTCAGAACGTTGCCTGTACGGTTGTGTTGGCAGCGAGGCAGGCATCGATGGCGCAGCTGCCGAACAGGTGTGGCCATGGCAGCGGAAAGGTGCACGTGCGCACTGTTACGATGACAGCTGCGTGTACGGCCGGTAGGGGGCGGCATTCAATTAGTGTTAGCGTGAAATTCAACTCACTCTACGGTGTAAACAGGCCGATTTGTGGCAAAAATTTCATTATGAGTTTTAACCCGAATGTGACGGAGTTTCTTTTTCTTGAATTTTACGAAAACGTGACTTGATCGAAATAATATGAAGCATAGGTAGGTAGGTAGGTAAAAGAAGCAGTCCGAGATGTTGAAGACTAAAGGCTCACATAGGCTAATTTAGCCCGTAGTGGTAGCGCAGGACTTAGTCCCAATATAATATGAAGCTTAATAGAAAAAAATATATATTTTTTTACTGCATTAATGCTTCTAAGGAAATTAATTTCATAAAAGAAAATCATAAAAATATGAATTCGAAATTGTATACCATCATATTTTACCCACCTGCCAAAATGTCTTCCAGAGTACAAACATTTTCAATGAAAATTAATTTTAAACTAAATATTTTTAAGTTTCATAATGTTTATTGTTTAATGTTTCTCACTTTAAAACTTCTTCAACGCAATAAAAAAAATTGCTTGAATAATTGTAACTTTGATAACGTTGCTCTCTTTGATAACGTTGTGGTACCGCAGGACTTAGTCCTAAAATAATATGAAGCATAATAGAAAAACCCTTTTTTTTTGTTACTACATTATCACCTGGTTAATATATTTATTTATTTATTTAATTATAAAAAACATCGGCATTTAAGAATCACTTCTTTTGCATGCCACAAGTTGATAGCAAGTTGGTAACAATTCAATTCTTAATATTTAAAAGAAGAAAAAAAAGGAAAAAAAGAGTGAAGAAATGCGTCTAATGCTTCTAAGGAAATTAATTTCATAAAAGAAAATTATAAAAATATGAATTTGAAATTTTAAACCATCATATTTTACCCATCTGCCAAAAATTCTTCCAGAGAACAAACATTTTCAATGAAAATTAATTTTGAACTAAATATTTCTAAGTTTCATAATGTTATTGTTTAATGTTTCTAACTTTAAAACTTCTTTAACGCAATACAAAAATTGCTTGAATAATTGTAACTTTGGTAACGTTTCTCTCTTTGATAACGTTTCCATTCAATCTCTATAACACTTTAATAATTTTTCAAATTATTAGAAGAAAGAAAGAAATAACTTTTAGAACAATTGTATCCTTGAAGATACAGTGCGCATTTGAGGGTTAATTGCAAACTTTGAGTTAGATGGACAGACTACAGACAAGTTTCCCAGCAACCTCCACTCATGCATGGTTTATAAGCTCATCTCTGTCTTCCTGTTTCTTATAAATTTTTCCTTGTAATTCAATTTAAATATTTCTCCTTTCAACCTACAATCTGTGCTTAATGCAATTATGCGCACGTTCCACTTAAAATTAATAATAACCAACACACACACATTTCAAGGACCTTTCAAAGCTTTCTGTGTCATGCATACATGTAAATAAAAATCACATGTGCACACAGACACACCTACACATTAATAAACGAAAAACACCTGCTTCAAAGGCGGCAAGCGACAAGCGGCACCCACTCAAACTTGACACAAAGTCAAACAGACGCAGCCAGCCACCCACTTAAGTCGCCCACGTCGTCAGCCGCGCAGCGTAAACACCGAACGTTTGATTTGTTAACATGCGCATATATTGATTGTTGTTTTTGTTGTTGCCATTGTTGTTTGTTTTTAAGGTTGAAAATTTAGAGAGAAACAATTTTGCATATTTGAATATTTGTTGGCAATATTTTCTTCATATTTCTACAACTTTAATTCGATAACCAAAAAAATAAATATATACACAAATTATGGCACACGTGCAACAGAAACAGCAAAAACAACAACACGCCAACGTTATTATAATACCAAACACGCACCCACACACACCCACACACACACATAAACACACAAATATGTCTAAATGCACCGAAGCAAAAGCAATTAGGTTGGCATGCAAAAACGCACATCAAACGTTCAAACAGCAACAACCTACATACATACACACTCACACACACATACATATATACATGTAGCAGCCATTGAATCGAACCAAAGGACACTGGTGCGGTGGTGTTGCACGCATGTCGACGCACACTCGATGGCAAACAAAAATGTTTGCTTTAATTGAGAGAGTAAATTTTTTGGTTAACAAAAAACAACAACAACACCACTAACTACAACAATAATATGCGCCATGTGTGTGCGTTGGTAAGCTTGAGTGGGTTTTGTTAGTGTTGTTGTTGTTGTTGCTGTTAATTATAGGCCAATGTGGTAAACTATATTTACACTTTAACTAAGCTTGTGCGTTGTATGCATTGTTGCTGTTGTTGTTATTATTATTATATGGGCTGGTTTGTGTTGCATGCAACATTAAATACTCACACAATTTAAATTTAATTTTCAATAAATTTTTTCATTTAAAATATTCCTGAAGAAATATTTATACAGAAGAAGAAAGTTGAAGCCATGAAGTGTGGAGTGAAAGGCTAAAAAGGGCCCCGCGGCTTTGCACGCAAGTTTGATTCAGTGATCCCAATAAATCAAGTTTCTCTTAACCCATTGTTGATCCCGTTAAATATTTAAATTAATATTAAAATTAAATACTTGTCTAATTATGTTCCATTTGAAGTGCTTTTGCCCTTAAATCGTGTTTTGCCATATAAACTTTTAATCCATTGCTGACCTTGTCAAATTATGATTTTCAAAAAAATAAAAACCTCGTGTTTAATTATTTATCATTTGTAGCACTTTCCCGAAATTTAAAGTCAATAGGCTCATCGGTTTGTTTTTTCATAGTCTTCTCGTATTTTTTCAATTTAAAATAAATTAAATATTTAATTAAATAATTTAAAATTTTTTAATATATTTATATATATTCGCCTAATTATTTCCCATTTAAAGTGCTTTTGCCATTTAATCATGTTTCGCCATATAAACTTTTAACCCATTGTTGACATTGTCAACTTATGATTTTAATACAAATTCAAAACTCTTGTCAAATTATTTCACTTCTTCGAAAATTAAAGTCAATAGGTCCATCGGTTTGTTTTTTTCATAGTTTTCCCAGTATATAAACCTTAACCCATTGTTGACCCCTTTAAATATTTACAATATATTTATATATATTCGTCTAATCATTTCCCATTTGAAGTGCTTTTGGCATTAAATCATGTTACCTCTTATAAACTTTTAACCCATTGTTGACCTCGTCAATTTATGATTTAAGAAACAATTAAAAACTCGTGTAAAATTATTTATCTTTGGAGCACTTTCTCAAAATTTAAGTAATGTCAATAGGCCCATCGGTTTGTTTTTTTTTTCATAGTCTTCCCGTATATAAACCTTAACCCATTGTTGACCTCTTTAATTTTTACAATATATTTATATATGTATATTCGTCCAATTATTTCCCATTTGAAGTGCTTTTGGCATTAAATGTTACCTCTTTTAAACTTTTAACCCATTGTTGACCTCGTCAATTTATGATTTAAGAAACAATTAAAAACTCGTGTAAAACTCGTGCATTTTCTCAAAATTTAAGTAAAGTCAATAGGCCCATCGGTTTGTTTTTTTTTTCATAGTCTTCCCGTATATAAACCTTAACCCATTGTTGACCCTGTTAAATTTTTATTTTCGAAAAATTGAAAATCCGTGTCGAATTATTTTTGATTTTCAAACCAAATTTACACTTTTTAATTTAAACCATGTTTTGGCCCTTTCGAGAAAAATACCGTCTTAACGAAGGCTATTTTTTTTTTTTTTAAATCCCATCTTAACGAAGGCTATTTTTTCATATCTACCTATAGTTAAAATTTCAATTTAACATCTTCAGTGGTTTGGGTTGTGCTATGATAAATCAGTCAGTCAATCATCTCAGTCAATCTCAGTCAGGACAAACAATTCTACATAGATAGGGCTACAAAAACTGTTTCAACTACTTTCGATGTCATTCAATAATGCAAAATAAAGTCATTTCTCGTTTAAAATCTGCTCTCACATTTCAAAAGCCTGTTGAAAACAATTCTTTCTTTATTGTCACAATAGCCGCATCCGTTCAGGCACGCATCCTTTAAGCACACAACGCAAGCATCCACTTCATGTAAAGCCTCAAATTAACTTTGCATACCTTGCAACCACAACTCGCATAACAAACAAACAGCAAACAATTCTCAAATTCTCAAATTGAATACGCTTCTACCAGTCAAACAGGCAAACAAAACTTTGAGAAAGAATCAGCCGCCAAGTAGCGAGCAGTCAGCACTTGAATTTACATGCCTCTACACTTCCGTGCGGCTGATTGATGCTGCTGTGACTGCGGCTGCGGCTGCTGTTCGAAGAACGTACAGCCAACCCGGTTCCCGTTTGTCTCACTCGATGCATTATCCGGTCATGTGCCTACCTGGCTCGCCCCGTGTAAACATAAACGTCAGTGTTATCGCGTTTTATCTGTGTGATCCCTTTTTACCTTCAATTAATTTACCCAAAATATTAACAAATGATGCGAATATGGACGAGCATTTGCGCTGCTTACCTTCTAACCTTAAACACCCGTAACAGCCGCACGCACACACACACACGCGGGCTGGCAGATGCAGACGCACAGGCACGTGAAAGGCACTGAAGACACAACGCTAGAAGAATCGGGGGAAGCATGGCCGAGCGCACAATGTGAATCGAGTGGCATGAAAAGAATCTACCAAAATATGTGCCGGTTTCACACGGGAAATTCGGTTTGTCATGCATAATGCCGCCGCCGTAAGTGGGTACACAAAGAAGAACCAAAAACAAAAAAAGAAGCAATGAAAACAGCGCTGGGAAAGAAGCAATGGAAGCGGCAAGGAGGCAGCAATTCTGTTCAACCCTTGAAAACCAAAGTGTGTGAAGGTTGTCGCGTGCAGGCGGAAAATCAGCACAAAATCACAAATGCGACATTAACAACATCAAAGTTGGATGAACGGAGACAAAGCATAGGAAAGTTGGTCTACGTGCCTGTATCCATGAACACTTTCAACAAAATATAAAAAAAAGTTGAAGCGTTTGTTGAACGGATTTTTGTAGTTTTAAAAGAAGAAAATGAATAAATTCATTTTCAAAAATTCTATTTTCATGATTAATCAGCTGGATCAGCTGTTATTGTTACTTGTATGCTCTCTCTCTCATTCTCTCAAACTCACTTGCTGGCTTTCTCAAACTCTCTCGCAGGCTCTCGTATCTCTCGCTGTCTGCTACTCTCTCTGTTTAACTTTGCTTTCGTTTCGTTGACATTTAAAACCCCCTAATCGTTTTAGTTGTTAGATACTTTTAGGATATTTAACATTATTAATATGTTCTTTCACACACACACTCAAACATAATGCACACACACACACGTCAGCATTAGTACGCGCCACGCCATTTAACCGCCGCCGCCCGTTGTGCTGTGCACAGTTTAACAAATAAAAACATCAAATGTTTGGTTGTTTTCAACCCCTAAACATTGATTACCACCCGGCGTTGGGCATTTCAGTTAAATACAAAAATAGCAACAACAACCAACAGTGAGCAGATAACAAACTCAACGCCGCCAAAGTCAATGAAATGTCATCATCACTGTTCACACACACACACGCACACATACACAAGTGCATGGTGTTACATGTGTAACACCCTGTAACCAACCATTTTTTTATTACCTACAACCACCACCACCAAAAACAAGCAACAACGCTATCAACGAGGGTTAAAATGCTAACAACCGCGTTGCCGTCACCGTCACTTTCTATGCATAATTTTAATTCACACTCAATTTTGCTGGCAACACTGTCACACCAATGGCAGTAAAAACAACAACAACAACAACTGGAACGCATGTGCCACCTTTAATTAAATGCATTACGTGCGCCCAGGGCAGAAGCTGTAACGGCGTACACTGTTGTTGTTGTTGTTGTTGCTGTTGCTGCTGTTATTTGTCATACAACAACCAACAATAAACAGAACATAAACGACCACCAATGAGCAACAAAAGTAATATGCATCATGTTTTCTCAATTTGTTGATTGTAAATTTTGCCATAGAGACCGTTGCGGGTTGTGGGCTGCTGTTTGTTTTTGTTTTTACTGATTGAATTAAACACCTTTTTAATTGATATTTTGATTATTTGGTGCGGCAACTAAAGTGTGATTTGAGTTTTTACAACATTTGAGAAAATGTCACGTGGCCAGTTGTAGGGGAACAGTGCAATGGAAACAGGCTACAGCTAAGTACGAAACTTTCAACTGTACAGTAGACGCTCACAAGTTCGAACTCTCACAAATTCAAATTTTCCAAAAATTCGAACCTCATATCAGGTGTACAACTTTGCTTCCGCCGTTTTCCGATAGGTGGCTGTACCGGCTGAGGCTGGTTGAAATACATAGATGGTAATACCTTTAAAGTGAGTGTGGACAGTGCCTAACGAATTGTCATCGCCGTTTCAGTGACAGTTGTTCTTG
Source organism: Melieria picta (assembly GCA_964056695.1). Classification (NCBI taxonomy): domain Eukaryota; kingdom Metazoa; phylum Arthropoda; class Insecta; order Diptera; family Ulidiidae; genus Melieria; species Melieria picta. The sequence goes on along the minus strand of OZ057399.1, from coordinate 13,450,383 downwards.
TTTTCGTATTATTCACGCTCGAAAATGTCCGTTTATGTGCCCAATTCTCGCCATTTGCGGGATCAGCTCGGTGTGATTTACTACGAGCTCTTAAAACCGGGTGAAACCATCACAGGAGATCGCTACCGAACGCAACTGATGCGCCTTAGTCGCGCGCTAAAAGAAAAGCGGCCACAATATCAAGAGCGACATGACAAAGTCATCCTCCAACACGACAATGCTCGGCCTCACGTCGCAAAAGTGGTCAAAAAGTACCTGGAAACGCTGAAATGGGAAGTCTTGCCCCACCCGCCGTATTCCCCAGATGTCGCCCCTTCTGACTTCCACCTATTCCGTTCGATGGCACACGGCCTGGCAGATCAACATTTTCAATCCTTCGAAGAATTGGAAAAATGGATTGCTTCATGGATAGCGTCAAAAGAGGACTCCTTTTTTCGAGCCGGGATCCGAAAATTGCCGGAAAGATGGGAGAAAGTTGTCGCTAGCGACGGACAATACTTTTAATAATACATCTGTAAGCACTTTTTCGCAATAAAGCTTTTAATTTTGGAAAAAAACGGCGGAAGCAAAGTTGTACACCTGATATTTTACAGCATTGAATGCTCTAAATTTGGAACTGGCGGTTCGAATTTGCAAGCGTTTTCCATTTTTTATTTTGCGCTCACTGTTTAGATGTTTATTTTGCTTACACAAATTAAAAGAAAAAGGGGAATCCCCAAATTGGCAATGTTTGGCCGCATGCTCGTAAATTATTATTACGTATGTAAACGTTTGGCTCAGTTTCGATTAAGAAGTAAAAAAAAATTATTAAAATATCGAATTAACGTAAAAATAATTGACTTTGAACTTTAAAGTGAAAATCTTAAAAAAGTTTGATGAAATTGCTCAGGAAAATGGCTTAGCTGTGGATTTATGGATTATATGGAAATTTTAAGCGACTATTTAACCCTTTACACGGCAACAGCGAATTTGTTCATCAAATGTTGTTTTTAGATATAAACCTATATTTAAAAAACACGTATTTTTTATTTTTTAATATACTTTAATTTTGTACGGTTTCTTTGTAAAAAACATTTAAAAAAAAAGCAAAAAGCATTAAAACTGGTTTTTTAAATTTAATATGTTTAGTTTTAAATGAAAATTTTTAAAGCAATTAATGCGTTTGTTGTAGCATAGTCCTACTCCGCATTTTTCGCAAAGTGTTTGTGTGTTTTTTATTAATAAGTTTTAATCACTTTTGTTTCACTAAAATAAATGCGTGCAACTTTTCGCAAAAACGGTAAAATAAGTGCTGTCAAGTAAAATGTAGCTACTTTTTCCCACTATTAATGCCAGTATTTCAAAAAAGGAAGCTTCCATAGTTGTAAAATAGCAAAAAAGAGTCCTTTTAATAACTTCTTTCGAAATTACGGGCAATTTTACGGTTGGTTGCAGATATGCAACTGTACCGTGTAAAGGGTTAAACAAGATTTGTATGCGAATAAAACGTATTAAATTTTTTAATGTCAAGAAAAAATGGCATCGCATTTAAGTCTTTAGATGTCGTTTCAATATTTTTGGGACTTTTTACATGAATTAAAAACTTCAAAAAATTCGAACATTTCGGAAATTCGAGCTACCCTTTGTACAAAGTGAGCGTATACTGTAAATCATTTTCTATGTCCTACTGAAAGCGCACTAAAATACCAATTCGTGACTTCAAGGAAAATCATTGCAATGCTCGTAGTGGTTTGAAAGTTGTAAGCTTTCTTCTGTTTTGGAATCAACGCAATGCGCGTTGTGGTTTGGATCCTATTTCTATCGTTCTCTAATGTTTTAAACACTTCTGTTTTGGGATCAACCTAATGCTCGTAGAGGTTTGGATCGTTTTTCTATAATTTCCTAACATTCCTATCTTTAAGTCCACATGGTTTGGAACCTGTTCCTATCACTCTCCAATGTCCTTAAGTCTATTTCTGTCTTGGGATCAACCCAATGCTCGTAGTGGTTTGGATCCTGTGTTTTGATGCATCTAAAGAAAAATATATTAGAGTAAAACTCTACTCTTTCTTCCTCCCCAGTGTCCCCGTTTTTAAGTCTATTTCTGTTTTGGAATCAACGCAATGCTCGTTGGTGGTTTGGATCTTATTTCTATCATTTTCTAATGTCTCTAACATTAAGTTCACTTCTGGTTTGGAATCAACGCAATGCTCGTAGAGGTTTCGATCTTTTTTCGATAATTTCCTAACATTCCATCTTTAAGTCCACATCTGTTTTGGAATCAACCTAATGCTCGTAGTGGTTTGGATCCTGCACTTTGATGGATCTAAAGAAAAATATGTTAGAGTAAAACTCTGCTCTCTCTCACTCCCCAATGTCCCCGTTTTTAAGTCCATTTCTGTTTTGGAATCAACCCAATGCTCGTAGTGGTTTGGATCCTACACTTTGATGCATCTATAGAAAAATATGTTAGAGTAAAAGTTTTTCGTGTTTCTTTATTTTAAAATTTTTTAATTTTATTTCCTACAATATGCAATAAAAGAAAAACAGAAAAAGTCTTCAGCCAAAACTATGTATAAATTCTCAATAGGCTTTTAACAAAAAAATTATATTTATTTAATTTAATATGCTTAGTTAAAATTTTATTGAAACAAGTCAACGCAATTTCAATATTAATTGAATAATTTTCGTATGCGTCATATTTACCTGCAAGGCTTTGGTTCCATTGACTGTATTAGGTAACGAAATAATTTGAAATCAATGATTCAACATTTGCCGATTACTCAGTAATATTTATGTTTATGGTGCAAATCAAAATAATGTGGCAATAACGATCAACTAAGTAAATCGGGTCGATTGGCCAGTGGAACCAGCTAGATCCAGTTACCAAACACATTGCACGCATCGACCAATTAACTAAATGTTTAAACTAATAAGTTGAGTTAAGAAATTTACGCCATGAATGGACTTCTTAGCGCAAGCATGCCTTATCTGTTAGCGACAAACACACAAACGCACACTGATATTTACATACATACACATTATTCAGGTAACTATTTCAGTGGCCCTATCGGCAGTGTGACTTTTATTGTACAGCAACAACAACAATTGCACGCGGGCCACATGGCGATACAAAATTAAATCGAATATTATTTGCAACTATAGTCAACGCAATGACGATTCGCTCAGATTGTGTTTAACTAATTTTTATTTATATTTGTATCTAAATATATGCTTATGTACATATGTACATATGTACATATGTGTATTTATCGATAGGCCAGAAGGTACTTATCGGTGCCGTTGGACATGAATATTAAAATGTCCTTCACACATGGGCGGCAATGTGTTGGTGCGAACAAGGTTTCATAAGCACTCATTTATATTTACATATCTACATGGCGACATGTACAACTATTTACATATACATAGGTACATATGTACATGCGCACTAATGTAATGTCGGCACGAGGCGCTACGGCGCGAAAAATCGCAGCCTGAAAAGTAAATTAACCACGTGATAAGCGTTGAACTTATTTTAACGACCCAATTAATTACTGATATCTGCACTCTCCATACACACACACAAACACACACACCACCTCATAGTAGCAACAATTAAAGCCCAGTGCGCGCAGCACTAAAGCTGGCGGCTGTCTGTACGCGGAGTTGGAAATACCGCCGAGCATAGATAGGACGGCGATAGAGCGGGCGGCAAAGAGCGTTGAAGTGACAACAGACAAAGGCACACATAGCAGAGTCGTACTATGGGTTTTGCAACGCAAAAATGCGGCCGGCGGGGAAGGCGGGGGGAGGGGGGCAGCAGCCCAGCGCCATAGTTTAAAAAATTTCTATTATTGAATGCAAAGCGGCCTAAAACGAATGCGGTGCGCGAAAAAGACCTACAAACTTGCATTGTGACAGAAATTCATGGCAACCTTAACTAAAGCAAACACAGGCGAAATGAAGTTAACGAAAATGAGGTGAGAAATGAAAGCAGCAAAAAAAACCAACCATTAGAAATGTGTAGAAAGGCACAAAACACAACAACAACAACAACAACAAAAGTCACTAGAACATGATTATATCAGCTAGAATGGAGAGCAAAATAAAAGTGCCCAAGCAAAAAAAAAAATATAGTATATAAAAAAAATTTAGCAACAACAATGCGCAGCGTAGATACGTAGATACAATGGAAACGCACAAACAGACATAGTTGTATGTATGTAACGCTGTGCCACATTCTGTACGTAAAAACGCAAACTTATTGGAATCCGGACACAATTCATGGAACTTATGGCGCAACTTAAACTCGAGTCGGCACAGTGAGACGAAATTAAATGGCATGAAATGAAATGGAATGGAATAAAGCGAAATGAGGTGATGTGCTGTTCTGTGCTGTGTTAGTGTTAGTTAGGGTGGAGGGGGTGGCGCAACGTTAGCATAAAACAATATGGGGGCCTCCCGCATAGGAAAAAAAATATTTATATAATTTATAATATTTGCCATTTTTTTCTTCATCTACTATGCTGCGTTGTTGTTGCTGGTGTTGCGTTTTGCGCGAATTTTTACTTATAAATTTGTGATCGTTTTGTTGTTTTTCTATTCGCTTATCAGCATTATCAGTGCTCCATTTGTTGTTCCATGGCTGTTGTCATTGTTGTTATTGTTTGCATTGTAGTTACTGCTGTTGGGTTGTTTTTGTTTTTAGCAGGAAAGCACAAAATGATGACATACAAATGTTTCATTCGCACATTTCCAGCGAATCCAATCAACAGACAAAAGTACAAAAAGAAATTGCTGCAAAGAGCAAAACGAAGTTCTTAAAAATCACAAAATTCCTGTAATTAAGGCTATCTTAAGTTTAAATTGTTTTAGTTTCTAATTAAAAACAATTGCAACAACAAACAAAATTATGAAATTGAACAAAAATACGAATTAAAGCAAACGATTTTGGAAAGTCTTCCCTTAATTTAAAATTAAATTCAAATACAAAAGTTGTTTTACTCCAACAAAGTTTGAACTAAATCAATTTAAAAGAAGTTGCAGAAATTTGAATTCAACAATCTGCCGAATAAAAATATAAATAAAAAAATACAAAATGAAAGAAATTTTAAGCTAAATGAATATTTAAAAAATTAAAAACAAACCTAAAAATTAACAAACTCGATGCAAAAGTTAAAATTAAAATATTTTATTTATGATTCTTCAATCAATATACAACTCAATAAACAAAAAAATCCATGAATTAAAAGTTTCAACAAAATTAAAAAAAAACTTCTAAACTTACAACTAAATTTAAGAAATACATATACAAAAATTAAAAATATTAAAAAAATAAAAATTAAATATTTAATTAAAACAATTCAAAATGTAATTAAAAAAAGAATTTCAAAATTCCCTTAAATTAAAATTAAATTCTAATACAAAAGTTAGCTTTTTTTTAGTTTAACTTATATATTTAATTAAAAAAAATAAATTAATTAAAAAAAAATTTAAAATGAATTGAAAAAATCTGAGTTCAACAAAAACTGCTTAGTTAAAGTATAAATTAAAATTAAAATAAAAAAATGAAAGAAATAAATATTAAAAAAATTTATAAAAAGAAATAAAAATTAAAAGAAAATAAAATTACAAAATATTAAGAATTAAAAAAAATTCAAAATTAAAAAAAATAAAAATTTCAAATTAGAAAAAAAATAAAAATTAAAGAAACTTAAAAATTTAAAAAATTTAAAAATTAAAAAAAAAAATTTAAATTAAAAATAAAAAAAAAACAATTTAAAAAAAAATTTAAAAAATCAACACAAATGCAAAGAAATAAAAATTTCATTTATGGTCATCCAATGAAAACAATGCGCAGCCTTAGCAAATAATTGGTCCTGCTGCGTTGAGGTGCCCGTACTCTGTGCCAGTAGTCGTAGCATCCAACTGCTTTTAGGTTAGATTGGCTTACACTGGCTACCAGTGGTGCCGTTTTGGTCAACTTGGACCAAAATTGGTAGCTTCGTTTCATACATTAAGTCTTTGGTAGATTGGTTGGTTTGTTGTGATTTTCAAGGAATTTTGGTAGGCAACACACTGCATTAATAAATTTTCTATTAATTTTTTTATGATTTTAACATGACTCTGTAGCTTGTGAAAAAATTTTACGTGCAAAAGTTCAAACAAATTTTATTTTGGTAGGCTGAGATTGATTTTGGACCAATTTTGGTAGGGAAAAAAATTCATAGTGGCAACACTGCTGGCTACAGTCTCGCATAGACTCGGTTCGAGTTCGTTGCGTTACCAAATGAGTACCAGTTACTAGGCACCAAATGCACTCTATGTGTCAGCAACTTATGTAGCTAATTGTACCTAACTTCAATTTAACTAAGCACCGAAATTTGAAATGGTAAAATTTGCAACAATTAAAATTATAAAAATCACTACAAAACCAAATTTCTATAGACACAAACTTTTGCTCCAATGAGCACTTGGAGCTCATTGTGGCTTCAGTTTGAATGGCAAACAAAACTTTTTAACAGTGATGGCCATTCTGCACGTAAACGTTGTTGCTACCGCTCACGAGAAGCCGAATGGTCATCACTGCTTTAAACAATAAATACCAGAGTGCGGTTTGTTTTTTTGCACAAATCACTCTGCGTAAACTTGCAGAGCTGTCAGTCTGTGTCTGTTTGTGTCAAAGACACTGTTTGTATTCTTTTCTTCAAATTAATACATAATAAAAGTCGAACATAATTAGTAAAAAAATTCTAAACTTTTGATGTGAATGCTGTCTTTATGACAATTCAATTTCAGTTTCGTTGCCTGCGTGGCCAAGGTGTATAGCCGCTCCATAAACATTTTTCGCAATTTATTTTCGTATATATTTAATATATACTATATATATATGTTTATTGTCAATTTGCTATTTCTTAATTTTGTTATTTTTATATTTTATGTTTTTTTAGTTTTATGCATTTTGTATATTTTTTTTAAATTTTTTTGTTTGGAATTTTTGTTGATTTCCAAACTGGTTTGTTCAAGTACGCGCAAACGTAAGATACACTCTTACACTCACACACACACAGACACTACATTCAAGTATACAGTAGAGACAAGTGCATTCCGGCACATCAGGCGGATCAGCATACATACAGCTATGTATGTATGTATGTATGTATGTATGTATGTATGTATGTATATATGTACATGCAGATACTATTTATGTGCAGCAGCATTGAGCGTACAATCTATTCGATTTCATTGCTTCATTTGTTTCTTTGCCTTTGCGACTGCACCGAACTGCGCCCAAGGCTATGCGATGAGTGAAGGAGAAAGAGGGAGAGTGAGCAAGAAGGCTTGCTTTGCTTTATTTGGCAACTGTACCAAACAAAAATAAAAATATTTAGAACAAAAAATGAACTTTGAATTGGCACTTCAATAGCTGACGCCCTCAAGGGTCAGCAAGTCCGGTGATTTTTTTACGACTGAGCAGGCTGCCAGCTTCAGTCTCATTATCGCCCCGCACATTTGTATTGACTGTTGTAGTTTTTGCCTACCTCATAGCTTAGTTGTGACGCAACTTGCTCGCTCAGTTGCTAATTATTTCCTTGGCACACAACGAAATCAGCACATTTACGTTCGGCGTTCGTTTCGTTTGTTGTTATTCATGTTTTGCACTTTCGCCCAATAGTTGAGTGAAACCAACAACGCCACAATTGTACAAGAAATTCAAGACGAACGTCATCAATGTGAGTCGTAACGACACAAAGCCAACACGTCAGCAATGCGGCCATTCAACAGCTTCCATTGCTTCGCTGTCGTTTGCTCTCGTTTGCTCTGCAGCCTTGTCACCCAGTTAGCGCTAACCAATTTCGTTCAGCTCGCGAGCAGCAGCTTTTGTTTTTGTGCTAGTCACATGGGCGATCGTGCAAGCAATCGGGGCCAACGTAATCGCCGCCCTTTAGATACGCGCAGATTGCATAGCTTCATCGAGATACGAGTATTACTTAATTGTAATTAAAATTGATTATGTGAATTTCATGTTCAGCGTTGGAACGCCGCTTAGAACACAACTGGCAACTGGGCCCAATCGATTGATTGTCCGATAGCGAGCGTACTGCATTCCTTCAGTTCGTCTGTGGCCGGAAATCGGTCTAAGCGTATCGTCTAATCAACTGACAGTAGCGCTTATCGCGCGCTATATAACTGAATAAAATTTGTTGCTAGTCAATTGTTGGGCATAGCGGGGCAGGCGGTGAAAATCTGTGCACAATATTGTCGCTAATGAGTGGCAAGTTTGCACTTTGAGTTGAGTGCAATGCGTTGGGTTGATTGCAAAGTGCAAAGTACAGCTTAAAGCATACGAAAGAGAGGCATAAGCGGGAGTGAGAAAAAGATAAATAAAGTGAGAAAAATAGTTGGAAAGAAGATGCAAAAGAAAGTGAGATGAAGAGTGAGAATGTGATAAAGTGAGGTTAGGTATTTGTGTTTGAGATTTTCTCGTTTAAATATTTTGTACTTTTTGAATGGTTAGTTAGTTATAATAGTTACTTGGTATGTTAGTTAGTTAGTTATTTAGTTAATAATTTAGTTGGTTAGTAAGTTAGGTAGTTACACCGGGCAAGCTGCCTGTCTTACCTAACCTAAGTTAGTTAGTTAGTTTGTTACTTAGTACTTAATTAGTTAGTTAGTTAGTTAGGTGGTTAGTTAGTTAATTTGTTCGTTAGTACTTAGTTAATTAGTTAGTTTATTAGTTAGTAAGTTAGTTAGTTAGATAGTTAGTTACTGAGTACTTAGTTATTTAGTTAGTTAGTTAATAAGATAGTGAGTTAATTACTTTGTACTTAGTTATTTAGTTAGTTAATAAGTTAGTTAGTTAGTTAATTAGATAATTAGTTAGTTAGTGAGTTACTTAGTACTCAGTTAGTTAGTTGGTTAGGTAATTAGATAGTTAGTTAGTTACTTAGTACTTAGCTGTTTAGTTAGTTAGTTGATTAGTGGGTTAGTGAGTTAGTAAATAGTTAATTAGTTAGTACTTAGTAATTTTGTTAGTTAATTAATTAGTTAGTTAGTTGGTTAGTCAGTTAATTAGTTTGTTAGTTCGTTAGTACTTAGTTATTTAGTTAGTTAATTGGTTAGTTAGTTAGAAAATTAGTTAGTTAGTACTTAGTTATTAGTTAGTTAATTAGTTAGTTAGTTAGTTAATTAGATAATTAGTTACTTTCTTAGTACTTAGTTATTTAGTTAGTAAGTTGATTAGTTAGTTAATTCGTTACTTAGTACTTAGTTATTTAGTTAGTTGGTTAGTTAATTAGATAGTTGGTTAGTTAGTTGATTAGTGGGTTAGTTAGTAAGTTACTTAGTACTTAGTTAATTAGTTAGTTAATTAGTACTTAGTAAGTTTGTTAGTTAATTAATTAGTTAATTAGGTGGTTAGTCAGTTAATTAGTTTGTTAGTACTTAGTTAGTTAGTTAGTTAATTAGTTAGTTAGTTAGCAAATTATTTATTTAGTTGGTTAGTACTTAGTTATTTAGTTAGTTAATTAGTTAATTAGTAAGTTAATTAGATAATTAGTTACTTACTTAGTACTTAGTTATTTAGTTAGTAAATTGATTAGTTAGTTAATTCGTTACTTAGTACTTAGTTATTCAGTTAGTTAATTTGTTAGTTAGTTAATTAGTTAGTTACGTAGTACTTAGTGAGTTAGTTATTTGGGTGGTTAGTTAGTTAATTAGTTAGCACTTAGTTATTTAGTTAGTTAATTAAATAGTTAATTAGTTACTTAGTATTTAGTTATTAGGTAGTTAAGTAGTTAATTAGTTAGTTAGTACTAAGTTATTTCGCTAGTTAATTAGTTAGTTAGTTTCTTAGTACTTAGTTAATTACTTAGTTAACTAGTTAGTTAATTAGAAAATTAGTTAATTAAATTGTTAGTTAGTCAATTCGTCTAACATTGCACATTTTTCAAAGATTGTTGTGGTAGAGATACAAAGATTAGTGTCATAAGACCAGCATTTGAGCTTTATCGAAAAAATTTGAAACTAAAAAGTCCCTCATAACCTATAAATTGCAAAAAACCTAGTCTTGAACTTTGCTCCACTGGATTTTTAGTAAGTACAAATGATTTGCGCTGGAACTTTCTTTCGCTACAAAAAACTACAACCAAAGTGCCCATCTTGCGCGCAATTGCGAAATATGTTATTTTAACGCTGCAGAAATAGAAACAACAACAACAACGAAAGGGAAATATGAAAAAATAAAACAAAACATTGACGGAAATTATGACAAGTCACCAAATGACTTGCGTTGGCTAAAGAGTTTACGCTGTCATTTTGGACCAATACTTGTTAGATTGCGCCGTGTAAGAAATGTTTTTCACCATAAAATTGTTGATATTGCGCCGCTGATAAGATATGAATATATTAGAGAATATAGCAACTACAAATAAATGCAACAACAACAACAACAGCAACAGCAGCAGCAGCGAATGAAGCCACAGAAAAAATCAAACGAAAGTTAACACATCAGACAGTCAATATGGCAGATACGAATAGACACACAAACACACATACAGACACAATAGCACAATGCGGTCTTTGAACGGATGAGGGGGGGGGGGGTGCGCAGGCCGCTGTCTAAGGGCAGCAAAATGCCAAATGCGCGTGTAGTTGTTTTATCAAATCAATTTGATAGCTTTTTGGTTATGCCAACTATTTATTTAGTTAAATAGAATGAAAATGGCTGCAATGAGTCACATGACACAAAGCTGAAACTGAATGAAATGTCAAGGCATGTGTGGCAGTAAGGCGTGAAAATGAGTCATTATGGCACAGCATTTGTGGACACACACAAATCATTAAACCTTAGCGGCAGACATAATCGGCCAAAAGTGTTCACAAACAAGTTCACTCAAAGTTAAAGGCACCAAGCAAATCACACAATTCATCAACTTTTTCCACTGCCACTGCCTAATGCACTTCCACACTTCATAATTTCCAATAAATTCACTGCTGCGCCCTCAGACCCTCAGACGCTCACCACCCAAACACGCTCACAGCCAACACAGAGGTTTTAGTGGCGCGCAGCCCCCTCAAATTTTTGTAGACAGCCATGCAATGCCAATAAAAGGTTATAAAAATAAATCAGCAATATTTACAACAACAACAACAATACATCTTAAGCGCATATAAGCACATAGAAAGAGGGCGGAAAAATCACCAATTGTAGTTGAACAAAAAAGTGCGCAGCAATGCAACCCTCGTGCGAGGCATAGCTCAAGGCGCTCAAGCGTCGCTTGTAAAGGGGATTTGCAATTCGATATTTGTATGCAAATAACAATGAAACAAATTTAAGATTTGACAAAAGTCGAGTCGGAAAACGTTCCTGTGGCCATGTACCATCGATTTGGCAAAGGCAAAAAAAAAGACAGTGCGGCAGAAAGTGAGCGCCAATGCTTATTGGCAATATTTATGGCGTTACTCTGACTGTGCACACACACACACACACACAATGATACTGACACTAATACACAAACATACTGAAAATTGTGCTGCAGCGCTTGGAACATTTTCACTTGTGGTTTGTTCTGCTTAGGTCGAAGACATATTTCTGCTGTCAGAAACAGCGCCCTGCGGCTTGTTTGTTTGGCTTTCAAAACAGTTGTTTTCCAGAGGCTGGCTTTTTTTGTTTGTTTGTTATTGTAGTTGGCAATAATTTTATTATTACTGTTAGACACTACTTTGTGCATATTAGGTGATGCCACACGCAGACAGTCATACCAAAAAATACAAAAACAATACAAACGCATAAGGAAATGTTTTGGACCAAGTGGAAGTTCGCACACTGCGAATAAATTTTATAAATTTTTACCAGGGAAAGTGAGCGAGAAATGGCCGAAAAGCAAAGTGCGTGTCGTGCGGTCACACTGAACGACGACTCAACACAACCACACATCATGAAAATTCTATTTTAAGCACATGGCAGCTTGATAGGGGGAGGGGGTATGTGAGAGAGGGGGACACGAGCGCACGTGCGCACGAGTTTTCTGTACTTGCAGCAAAAAGTCGATAGTTGAAAATGTGCGCGTTATTTGTGGCAAATACCATGGCGGCATTCACAATCGCTTGCAAAGTGAAAAAGAACAAATTAAATTTATACTACACCAAAATATTTAATTTTTAATTTTAAAATTTTTCATTCATTATCTCCATTTATTTTTTTTAATTTATTTTTATTTTATTTTATCTTATTTTATTTTATATTATTTTATTTTATTTTATTTCATTTTATTTTATTTTATTTAATTTTATTTATTTTATTTTATTTTATTTTATTTTATTTTATCTTATTTTATTTTACCTTATTTTATATTAATTTATTTTATTTTATTTTATTTTATTTTATTTTATTTTATTTTATTTTTGGCTAAATGTGTTGTTCCAGTGGTTTATGGATCCTGCAATGATCCAATCCTCTCCCTTCCAATTCCCCTTTGTACTCATGTCCCACTCTCCAAATCCACCGGCTCCGGCCATTTGTGTCGTCCAATGTTCTTCAATTTGTCATTCGTGTTTTAACAACGAAATAAAACGCACCTCAAAGCGAAACCCCCACGCCTTTTATTTATTTTACCAGCATTACGCCAACGGCTCCAGAGACACTTATTTAATTTAATTTAATTTTATTTTATTTTATTTTATTTTATTTTATTTTATTTTATTTTATTTTATTTTATTTTATTTAGAGATGTGTGAATGTGAGAAACACATTTTTCTAAAAAGAAAAATCAATCATTATAAATTCAAATGTGAGTTGTGCGCACTTGTGACAAACCCAGTGTTGCATTTAAGTTAGGTTAGGTTGGGTTAAGTTAGATTAAGTAGGGAAAGATATGTGGAAGGGAAAGTTTGGGGTTTTAAACCCCCAAAATATCTGTTTGTTCTAAGAATTTTGAATGGCAAATATGATTTCAAATGGAATTAGTCTCAAAACTTGGACTCAACTGAAATCCTGTGTGCACCACTGTGTGCCCTAGGCTCCTTTTACACTCAGGCCCTGAGTGAGTCCCTTCTGTTACTTCTCTGGAGCTAACCAATAGTCTTCATCCATTCCAAATCACCTCGACCGCTTAATGAAGCAGAACAGATCAGATCAATTAAGACTTTTGGAAATCTGTTTAAGTTGTTCAACTGTTTTTTCCTTGTATGAATACCACAAATGAAGTCAGTTGCAATTTCCTTTTTTTTTTTAATCTCTACTCAACTGCAGCGGTATGCTGTCCGTCCGTTCAGCAGTTGTGGGCGTTTTACAAATTTGTTTACAACATGTTCGCATTAAGTTTTTGCCAGTTCGTCGATTGAGTGTGGCAAAGTGGCCCAACTTGGCGCTGCCACTTGAGCCAAATTTATGCCTATTGCCTGCAACACTCACACTGTGTGTGTTTATTTACGCGTTGCTAAGCGTTGCCAACTGACATCATAAAAACTATGATTTACGTTTGTTGTTTGCTAGAGTGAGGCAAAAATAGCCACATTTTTCAGGGCGTTTTCATATTTTATCGTTTTCGAAATTTCAGCAATCATTTTGGCAAAAGTAAAATGGGCATAAAATTATGGCCAAAAAAAACCCATTGCAAGACAATATATTTTTAATTTTTGTTTATTTTTGTACATTTGCAAAAGTCTTCGATGGCATTGCACCAAACAATCAAACTTTGCGTAAGTTTTTGTGCTGCTTTTTACGACTTAAGTGAGCACCAAACATGTTGGCAACTGTTTAGTTACCGTTAGGGCAAAAATTACCCCTTCAGTTAACAGTAGTAGCCGTCGTCCTTCATTAACCGTCTTTCAAACTTGAAAATGTATTTCACTTTATGGCAAAAATATTTCCCATACATTAACGATTGCATTGATTTTTACAATTTTTGAAGCACACTTCAGACAAAATTTGTATATGAAAAAATTCTTAGAAAAAAGTTTGTGGCACTTGAGCGCATTGTTACCTTTTTCCACAGCCAATTCCAATTATTTTACGTTCAAAGGCAAATAAGCAAATCGGCGAACCCTTACAAGCAGCCGGCGACCACCAATGACGGCAGAATATGGACGCCAAATAAATGTCTTAAAATTGAGACCGTTACAGCCATAAGAAAACAACAACAACAACAATAGAAGCGAATAGCAATAAAGGGAACCAATAAAAAAAATTGTGCGCTGCTTAAAATGAAACCCTAGAATGAAAGTGAAGTTGTGGAAGGAGATTTTAAGGAATAAAAAAATAAAATAAAATTGTAAAAAAGGACAAATTTAAAAGCGAAAAAACTGAGCCTTGTGGAGCTGCACTGCTCAACAAATTTAGTTGTGGAGTGTGGGACAAGATTTTGATGTAGAAACTAAAGAGTAAAGAAACTAAAACGTTCAAATTTGCTGCTGTCTTCGTAAGAAGTGGTCAGTCGAAGAGCAAAAGAACAGAACTCTGGCAACGCCACAATGAGACTTTGGGCCACAGAGCAAAATGACGCATTCTCAATATTGACTGACAAATTGCTGTTCTCATGGTTGTGTGCAACAGAGAACTCAGAAGCCATCAAACAGCAGCACAACAACAAAGCACAAAAAACGCACTGACGACAGCGCCGAGAGACGCTCCACAAAGCGTCGCAGTAATCAGCATTGCTGGGAATTTGACGCAAAAGAGTGGCAAATGAATCTGCATGATTTCAAATTAAAAACGCAACCATTGTTTTTTGCATTTTTTTTGTTTTTGCAGCGAACGTTTTTAATTAACAACCGCACCGATTTCACAGCGCAGTGATTGGCAACTAAAGACAGCAACAACGTTGGCAATTCGGCATTTTGTCAACATTGCTGCATTAAACTTTTCATTTGGTGAAAAAATTTTTATACTTTTCAATACAATTCACATAAAAGTCTCACAAAAAATCGAAAATATACAAAATCAAGCAAAAACCTCACACAAAAGCAAGCAGACGCAATTTGGTTCATGGGCCAAGGGACGGGGGGAGGGGGTGAGAAAAAACGCCGCGCAAATGCTGCATCCCCAATGAAGCGTTGTGAAGCGTTTTTGTATGTGAAACGTAAGGTACGCTTTATGTGTTGCTGCTGCTGCTGCTGCTTCCTCTTCCTGCATGCAATGTGCGCACTGTTGTTTTTTATATTTTTTTCAACAACCTTTTTGTTGTAATTGTTGTTGTTGAGTATGCAAAAAGCGGAAATTGTCGCAAGTTGTTGTGGTGGCGCGTAGCATATGAATGCGCGCCGCAAGAAGCCCAGCAGCAGGCAACACCAATACAACCACCATCAACAGCAACAACAACAACAATAGTAGAAGCAACAACAATGCAAAATCCTCAACCATACATACAACCGTTGAACTGCTCAATTGCGCCGGATATGGATCGAACGATTTTCAGTTTCATTTATTTTGTTTGTTGTTGTTGGAAAAAATGCAAAGCAACAACAAAATAAGAAATAAAATCAAGCAAAATGAATATTAAAATGAAAATGAAAAGATGTAAAAATATAAATGAAACGATTCAATACAAGGTTCATCAAAACAAAAAAGAAATTCAGAAATATATACAAAAAAATATATTACAATGAAAAAAAATTTTTTTATTAAAATTACAAAAAAAAGCATAAAGGCTGCATTTGCGTTGCTTCCCTTATTGCTGTTTCGTAATCACATTGGCAGTTGAGCATACAAATAAACCAATAAGCGCACTCACACACACACATACAGACAAACATTAGCGCAACTCTGTGTTAGCTTCTGTTGCAGCCTGTGCAACGTTGCAACAACAATCGCGCCGCACTTAAACACCCTTGAGCCCAACTGTCAGTGGCCGCCACTGCGTTGACAGCACACATGGGCCGCTGCCCCGTTGCTTTTTTTGTTTTTGTTTTGCTCAACAACGCAAACGCTTTGATGGATTGACGAATGGTTGGTTGCTTGGCTTTGCACACAATTGTCAGTGCTTTGGTGGTTTGTTTTTATTATTGTTGTTGTTGTTGCTGTGGCTGTGGCTGTGACTGTTTGGCTAAACAGCCACCGGGGAGCGTTGAACAGATGCGTGATTGAATTTTTGAGTTTTATTTCCTTTGTTTGGCCCTTTTTTGTGTCGCTCACACCACTCACAAGATTCGATTGCACCAAATTTTTTTGTTGTTGTTGTTGGTTGTAGTGGTGAATTTGATGAGCACAATGTTGCACCATTAATGTGGGGTGGATGCTATTGGAAAGTGTCGAAAAGGCTCATCAATGGTGTAAGCAATGGCAAAGCGCAATTTTATGCCTCAGATGGTCTAAAAAGATAAAACTGACTAAAGATCACATAAAATCTGATATTTTTATATTTTTAATCTTTTGTTGATACTTTCAAGCATTCAATTAACATGATTGTTGCTGTTGAAGGCGTCAAAAACGATGCCGAATAATTCAGTGTACAATGGTTGGCAGTGTGGCAACGCTTGACGTCATCGAGTGCGAGATAAGAACGGCCGCAGATAAGCGCTAAGCTATTTGTTGTTGTGCCGCTTGCATTGCTTGGTATACTTGATCAACGTTGCGCTGAAGATCATCAGTTTCGGTGCCACTAATAAATGCACAATGCAGAGATAAGCATTGTTTCGAACAACAATAGCAGCCAGATGTTTGGCCAGATCGATGTTGACAATGAAACTGAAGTTGTAGATAAAAGTTAAAGTGTCTTAAAAAGCTGATTACGCTGTTGACTCGCTTATGATCTTTCAAAGAAAATTTAGACGAAATCCAACTAGCAGTGGATATTATTGGCGGTTCTGGTGGTAAAATTATATCTAAATTTGGAATTCATGGAAATTGTTTAGATTAAAAAAATTCCATAAAAAGCAAAAAGCCTTAGAACTAGTGTTGAAAAGAGCTAAAATGGCGTTATTTATGACTGAGGCAAATGGGTTTAGAAAAAAAATTAAAAAAAAGAAGTTAATGAAAGCTTTGTGAGCGCTCAACTTTGCACTTTACAGGTGCCAAACAAAACATTGGAGCACAAAAACTTTAAAAATAAATAAAAAAATAAATAAAAAAAATATAAATGAAAAAATAAAATAAACAAAAAATAAAATAAACAAAAAATAAAATAAATTCAAAATAAAATAAATAAAAAAAAACTAAAAAATAAATCAAACATTAGTGCACAAAGTGGCAAAACAGTAGTTTTTGGCGTTGTTTATGACTGAAGCAAATGGGTTTAGAAAAAAACTAAAAAAAAAGAAAAGCTTTGTGGGTGCTCAACTTTGCACTTTACAGGTGTCAAACAAAACATTGGAGCACAAAAAATATAAAAATAAATAAAAAATATAAATAAAAAAATATAAATGAAAAAATTAAATGAAAAAATATAAATAAAAAACATATAAATAAAAAATGAAATAAATACAAAATAAAATAAAACAACTAAACAATAAATCAAATATTAGTGCACAAAGTGGCAAAACAGTAGTTTTTCACAAGCGAAATGGTCAAAAATCCACAATTCAAATTTGCACATAGTCAACTAAATACATAAAACACCAAACGCACACACACATACGAACATATATATTTTATTTTATTTTTTTTATTTTATTTTTATTTTTTATTTTGCCTTATAAACTACAACTGGTGCTATTTTGTCATTTGCCCGCCGCCCATTCGCCCCCATTCAGTGCACTCTGTGCCCCAAATAAGCCGATAAAGCGCTATTGTTTTTGTGTTTTGTTTTTGTATTCAATTTTTTAAAATTTTGTTTTTTGTTGATTTTTGTGCAGCCGCACCAGCGCCAAAATGTTACAATTAATCGATTTTTACTCGTTGCGCGCGACACTTTTGCTTTGCGTGTGTATGTGTCACATACTCTCACACACTCGCGCACACACACACGCATAGCAAAGTACATTGTTTTTAAATTGTTGAATTTTGCCATGTTTTTAGTTCTTGTTGTGGTTGTTGTTGTGTGGCGGCGTTAGTATAAAATGCAGTGAAGCGATATATTTTTAATTAATTTTAAAATTTCATGTCGTTATTTAATCAGACAATCTATAGAATAATATGCTTGCTGCGCCCTCGCGCGCGTCATTTTCAATTACAATAACAATAATAACTACAACTACAGCGAGCTGAGATTGCATTTAGCAATGTATGAATTTTTGTGTGATTAAAATTGCAAGAAAAAAGCATTTTCAAATAAAAACTTAAATTAGCAATTTTTGAATATTATAAAATCCTTAGTTCATTTTATGCACACTTCATATAATAATTTTTATTCACTAAATCAAATATAAAATGAAATATTTTTATATATATTTTTTTAATTTTCTAGTATTATTCATGAAAAATTTTTTGTTTTCAAAATGTTTGCCATTTGTTATGCGGTTTTTGCTTGGTCAAGTTCAAAGCAATAAACAAAAAAATAGAGCAAAAGGCATTTAATTAAAAGTAAAAATTTTATTATTATTCAATATTTATTTCCATTTTGTGTGCAAACTTTCAATTCCATTGCATAAGAATTCTTGAGGTTTCTTATTGAAATTCTGTACAAAATGAGTTTGTCAATCTGTTACAAAATTAAACGATATTCCTTTCAAATGATTCTACAGGCTTCTGAAAATATGAAATTCGTATGCGGTTTTTGTTTGGTCATATTCAATGTAATAGAAAAGTTGTTTAAAAAGTAAAATTAAAAAGTAAATTTTTCATTAATACTTAGTATTTGTTCCCATAAAGATAGATTGGGTAGTTTGCTACAAAATTGAATATTATTCAATCTCAAAAGACATAAATCTCATGGAGCTCAGGGAGAAGCTCAGGGAGAAGATTGATTATAATGTAATTTACCATTCAAACTGTTAACATATTTGAAATTTTTCAAATATGTTAACAGTTTGAAAAATTTCAAATATGTTAACAGTTTGAATGGTAAATTACATTATAATCAATCTTCTCCCTGAGCTTCTCCCTGAGCTCCATGAGATTTAATAATAATAAAATAATGTAATTTCCCATTCAAAGTGTTAACATATTTGAAACTTTTTTTGTGGATTTATAATATGAAATTACACGTCTTCTTTAGGCTTTTGGTGAAAGAATACCACATTTTCTTAACTGCTTGCCCAGTGGTTCGAGAAGGGGGAAGCATAAATTTTGTCCAACTGCTATGCTTCCTAGTGGAATAAAATTACCTTTTTGACTCAAATGGGAGTGACAGAACAGGTTCGGGGCCCATAAATGCAGCCTCAGAGCCTTTTCTAGCTTAGGAGTTCGAGGTCTCGTTACCAGTTCTGAGTCTGAGGTCTCGTTACCAGTTCTGAGTTTGAATCTGAGGTCTCGTTACCAGTTCTGAGTTTGAATCTGAGGTCTCGTTACCACTTCTGAGTTTGAATCTGAGGTCTCGTTACCAGTTCTGAGTTTGAATCTGAGGTCTCGTTACCAGTTCTGAGTCTGAGTCTGAGTTCTCGTTACCCGCAATTCCTACTGGCAACATTACAAACATTTGATTGATTTGTGCTACAGACGCAGGTTTCTATTAAAATTGCAAATTCCAAGTTTTCTCGTATTTCATTGTACAACAATTTACCGTCAGAAATGCCAAAAGTTAATAATCAGAGAAATGCACCAATTTGACAGTTTTCAGTAATCGCATTAAAGCAACTTTTCGTATATATTTTTTGCATTCAAAATCCATACATAAAAATATACAAAAACAATTCACAGTAAGGGCGCAAAAATTGAGTTTTTTTTCAAATGTCTGTGTTGTTGTACGAATCACGCTGCTGTTGTGTCTATGTGTAGCTGCATTGCTGCCGCCAGGGTTGCCAATTCGTTTATGTTGATGTGCCTTCAACGAGCAAATGTGTATGAAGCGGTAAAGTGCGCGACGCTGCCACCAATGAGCCGGTCACTGACGATTACGTTGACGATGAGTTCATAATGTGAAAAATTATTGCAAACAGTGCAGCCTGAATGCGGCGGGGAATGCTGCTGATGAAGTTGATGAAAACTGCTACTGCTGGTTGTTGGCGATTCCAAGCGACACGCTACACCAGCGAAAATGTTGCCAAGCGAAATTGCTTTCGTTATTGTTTGCTGTGTGTGTCGCGTTGCATATCAAAGTGCAGTCGGCTAATTGAACCGATCAGCCGATCAGCGGGCGCGTAGCGTGTGCGCTGAGAATCGTACGAGCAAAGTAAATAAAATTGTATAAAGCCAAGAACGCGCCACATCAAGGGCGGAAAAATTAATGTGAAAACAATATTCGAGCACAAACTCACACACACACACATTTACTGTTCATATGTATGTGAGTACAGGCGTGGCGTATTGACAAAGGCGCGCACACTGAGCGTACAACCGGACAACTCGACAGTCGGACACACACGCACACATACATACACACCGAGCAAGCAAATGTGGCGCGTTATCCGCTCTATGAAAGTATTTTTCGTTGTGTTTGTATTGCGCGGGTGCTGTCGCTGTTACGGGGCGCGCGGGGTGCGGAAATTTACTTACGTTTCATTTGACAATGTTGCTGTCGTTGGTGCTGACGATGGCGATGGCAATCGACCGCCCGCCAAACAACTTTATTGGGCTGCAATATTTTGCCGTTAATTTTCATTCAACGAAGCAGTGGTCGCCACACACACACACACACACACACACCCTCCCACAACAACAACAACAACCTCATCACGCGCTCGCCAGCATGCACACACACACACACACACATGCATTGTCGGCATCAGCGCCACCGTCCAACCAGCCATCAACTTTTCGCCGTCATTCGAGCGTTAAATATCAAAATCGAAATTGAAATTAAAATTGAAAAACAAATACAACAACAATGCGAACGCAGAACAAATAAAATATGTGGCGCATCGGTGGGGTGATTTGGCATTTGGGAGGGCGAAAACAACACCAGCAACGGCGAAAATTATTATATCTGTGCGGCTGTGTGTGTGTGCGTGTGTCGGTGCGACGTTTGGATTGAAAAGTGGTTGAAACGGTGAAAACGTTTGAGCACATTGAAAAATTGAAAAAGCAAAAACCAAAGTGCGCATTATCGAGCAAAATGTGCGCCGATTTTCGCATTTTAATTTAATTTGTTAGTTTAATTTTGAAAAGAAACGTTTTGTTTTGTTTTGTTTCTTTTCGTTTTGGCTATTTGGAAATTTGTTTTTATTTGATCTCGCTTTGCTTTAGGTTTTAGGTGTATTTTTTGTTATTAATAAACTTTTCGCTTTGAAAATTGAGCGAAAATGTAGTGAAATTGTAGTGGATTTTTGGCGTTAATTGACGTTTGCGTGCTTGTTCGAAGACATTTATGTGTGTGTGTGTGTGTTGTGTGAGGGTGTGTGTATATGTTTGAATATTATGTTATGTTTGTATGTACCGATATTTGTGCTTCATGCTCGATATGAATGCGATCAACTTTGAAACCAGCCAAAATTGTAAAAGATTGAAATTATTGCATTTTTTTGAGGTTATAAAACTTATTAATAATATTCATATTTCCTGTCTGATGTTTATATGAAAGAAGATGAAAAT
The DNA here is from genome assembly GCA_964056695.1 of Melieria picta. Classification (NCBI taxonomy): domain Eukaryota; kingdom Metazoa; phylum Arthropoda; class Insecta; order Diptera; family Ulidiidae; genus Melieria; species Melieria picta. The sequence goes on along the minus strand of OZ057399.1, from coordinate 13,428,839 downwards.
ATGCAGAGTGCTTATTTGAGGGAAATTTATGCGATATAGAAAATTGCTACGATATTAAAAATGTATATCTACGATTTAAAAATTTGCCTATAGCTATGCTACGGTTTTGGTTTAGGTCAAGATACGGAATTGGGATGAATATTTTGTTGTCATGTCATGCTTCGAAATTTGTTTGAATATTGATATAGTGTTATATTTGTATATATGTATAGGCTTGATATAGTATTATGATGTGACTGAAAATGCAGCCTAAAAGCATGCCACAATCTAGGCCTAGTTCACAATATGGAGTTGTTATAAAAGTTATACTGTCATTTAGTGGTTGCAAGTCAGCCTAAATTTATGCTTTAATACAAAAAAGAGATTTATTTCTAAAATCAAGCATGAAAACATGCCACATTCTGGGCCTTGTTCAAGATAAAGAATTGTCATGATAATTAAATTCAGCCTAAATGTATGCTTTAATAAAAAAATAGATCTAATTTAAAAATTAAGCTTGAAAACATGTCGCACTCTTGGCCTTGTTCAAGATAAAAAATTGTCATGTTTATAAAACTCAGCCTAAATGTATGCCTGAATATAGCAAATGGATCTGTTTTAAAGCCTGAAAATATGCAACATTCTTGGCCTTGTTCAAGATAAAGAGTTGTCATGAACGTTGCATTATTATCTCATACTTGAAACTCAGCCTAAATATATGCCTGAATATAGCAAACAGATCTATTTAACAATACAGCCTAAAAGCATGCCACAATCTTTGGCTATTTCAAGATGTAAAGTTTTCATGACCGTGAAACTCAGCCTTAATATATGTCTGAATATAGCAAAGCAATCTATTTCAAAAATTTCAGCCTAAATGTATGCTATAATCCATGCTTAGTGTGATTCTTGGTTTTACCAAAGATACCTCAAATTTTAACTGTTCTAGCAATTGCGCCCAAATGCATGCTGCATGCTTTAATTGGTCAAAACTTGCAGCCTGCTGCAACTGAAACAAGTTTTACTGTGATAAGTGCACGCAATGCAAGCTTTATGACATTTTTTGTTGCCATCAAGGGATCAAAATTTTATATTGAACCCTATTTTGTTGGCATATGTACAAATAGAAGAATATCTTTCGACCGTAAACATTTCTAAAAACATGTTTAAAAAGCGCCAAGTGTCTTCTGCAAGCTGCCCATACCCAAAGCAAGGCTTCAACTACTTAAATATTTAAGTCTTTCAACTTCTTTTAGCTTTTATTGAATAATGTTTCCAATTTTTCAACATTTTTCTTTCTCACAAAAAGCTCATCAATTATTTTACTGTCTGCCCTCTTGACTCACAGCATTGCACACTTGCATTGCTATCAATAAAATACGGATTAAAATAATAAAAAAAAAATCAATTTTCAGTTTTAATCAAAAAAACCCCGTAAATAGCTACCAGCGTCTGTTCAACCCTCTTTTATCACCCACACACACACAGAATCATCGAAAGCCAGCACACCTTTAGGGCTCTAAACACAAGTTCAAACCTGCCGCCGCCCTCATTACGCTCTTCACTTCCCTCCTAGCAAACAGCGTTGCTATAATAAAATAAAAAGATTTTCCACACTTGATTTGGACTTAAGGGTGGCACAAATTTGGCTCATCCATCTATCGGCCTGTCAGAATCAGCGCACGCTTTTGTCAGTTTTTTTTTATTTGGTTAGAGAAAAAAATTTAAACCAAAACGATGTAAACCAGAAAAGAATTAAAATAGAAGTAAAGCAAATAAATTGAAAAATACAAAGCCCAAAAATCCAGTGTGTATATTTTTTCTTTGTTATATTTCCCCACCTCTGGGGTCTGTGTGTTGCTGTTTCGTTGTTGTTATTTACATACATACGGTGCGAAAAAAAATTATTATTTTTTTTTTGGCGTCTGTCTATTTGTGTGGCATTCACGTGTTTGCATAATTACACGGAAATGTGCGTTGCTGCATTCGTTTCCCTGTCATGGCACATATGCATGATGTGTATGCATGTATGTACATATGTATGTCATATCGTAGGGGTGGAGAGCAGTGAACGTGTGGCAGTTTTCAAGTCTATGCTGCACTGCTGACAGTGTTTCGAGAATACTTTGTGCAAACTCACCCTCAGCCGGTGAAATGGAGAGTTGTTGTCTATGTTTTGTTGTTGTTGTTGCTTTTGTTGTTATTAAATAATACCACCAGCAGCATATAGAGCGCTCGGACATTCGCCCAGCGACGCCAAAAGCGGCCGCTCTCCCACTCAGCCCACTCGAGTTGTTGTTGTTGTTGTTAGTTTTGTGTGCTTGTTGTAATTGCTGATTACAGTTTCTGTGCTAAATGCGGTTTGCTGCCAACCTGCAAAACACATTAAGTCGACTTGTGTCGACATCGAACGCGCCCAAGTCCGTTCAGTGCGATCGCTACGAGAGTGCTTTAGCCTCACTCAAATTAGTTAATAAAGTGTTTTTCGCTCAGCTGTCGTTAAACAATTGCGGCACTTATTTGACGACTCGCTGTGACCTTCGGTGCGGCCACAGCAGGCCCACTGCCTCCTCTCTTCTTCACACACGCCACGCGTGACTTTACACTGTCCAATGCTTCAGTGACTGCGATTACATACAAATTGCGCTCAATTTGTCTGATTTGCGTCGCAAATTAATCACGCAATATTTTGCCGTTTGTCATTTTGCTCTCAACTATTTTTTTCAATAAATTGTGTTTAATTTTTTCATATTCAGTTATGGCTGACGAAAGGTTAGATACCAAAAAAAAAAAACAAACCAAACATTCGTTGTGCCATTTGAAGTTTGATTGCGTTCTACTTGCGGCGTACTTTTAACTGTGCTGCTACCTTAGCACATCTATTATGACTGTAATTTAAGCGTGACAAAATCACAACCCTCCGCCAAACAACCTCACAACAAATACAACAACAAAGGCATTAAACAAAAAGTAACAACTAACTCTGAAAATTGAAACGCAGCTAGAAGCGGGAAAACAGACAAAGTAAAACGCAAAACAAAAATCGAAAATAAGAAAAAATCGAAAAATGAAAAATTAAATTAATAATAAAAAAATAAAAATAGAAAAAGGAAAAATAGAAAAGGGAAAAATCAAAAATTAAAAATTAATAATAAAAAAATAAAAATAATAAAAAACAACAAAAACACACAAATGAAACCGTAACAATTGTGAAATAATCCAAACAAAAAACAGCAACAGCAAAAATAATTTCAATATCAAAACAGGGCAAAAAACAGAAGAAGAAGAAGAGCATTGTAAATGGCAAACGGACGTTTAGCTCGTAAAATTCATAAAATTGCAGTTTTTGCGCAATTCGCGCAATGAAAGGCGAGTAAAAAGCACCAGGGCGGACAGCGAAAGGGCGCCGAGCGCGGCGGAAATTGTCATTTTGCTATATAGTACCGCAAAAAAAATCACTACATATATATTTCGCACATAGTTTGCACGCTACAAGTTGCCTGTCGTGTGTGCCGTGTGTAGTCGGCCGCACTTGCGACAAGCATTTACTGTGCGCCGAGATTGTCGACAATGCCGGAAAAGGTGCTAATTGCTGATATTGACTTGATTTTTGCTCATTTTTTGCCACACAAAAATAAAAACACATACACACACTTACACATACATATATAAAAATAGTGCAAAATAACAAAAAACAATAACAAAAAAGGTGTTGCGCACTTACAGGTGGCTGGAGGCGGGCGCGCAACGCGTCTTTGCAACTAGTCATAAAGTACATTTTTCTATTTGAAGTTATCAGCGCGCAAAGTTATATTTCAGTGCTATTTTCCGCGTGGCCATTTCTATTGTTGTGCTGTCGTTGTGTCGCACGTCGGTGTGCGTTCGCCATTCGAAATGGCAGTGCGCTGCGAGTGTCGTTGGCGTCGTGTATCTTCGCGCTGAATAAATTTATCTAATCAATGAAGAAATTTATATCTAATCAAAATAGCAACAACACATACAACAAAAACGCGCATTAGAATAGCGGTAGCGTTAGCTGACACTACTTTATCTCTTTCGCGCATTTAGCTATTTTCTCGTGCAGGTGCAAGTACACTGGGAAAAATTTGTATACAAAATTTTGTATTTTAAGCTAAAACTAAATCTGTTATTTTTTACATAGTTGGCTTTAGTAATCGGTGCTCAGGTTGTATGAGTGCCTTCGAGTTATGTTAGGTGACATTCAAAATATGAGATTTCGTACTAAAAAAGCTTCTCAAACAGTTTTGTCATTTCTTGACTCATGGGACAAATTTCCATCTTCGCATCGCTGATAAATCGCAACAACATCGACCCATTTCTGAAGCGAATGGTCACTGGTGATGATAAGTGGCCAATTATGACAACGTCAGTCAGCATTGATGGTCAGAAGGGTTTCGCTGGGTTCGCTATTATTGACAGGGAACAATCTTCTTAGAACCACTGTCCCCTGACCAAACTCTTAATTCGAACTTTTTCTGTAATCAATTGGATTGTATGATGGAAGCATTTGCCCAGATTTAACCTAAAGAAGGACATCGATAGTGACTTACCAAAAGCTCCGGGAACTTGGTTGGGTGATTCTTATGAATCCACCTTTAAGTCCGAACATGGCACAAAGTATAACTACCTGTTCCTGTCTATGGAGCGAATGATTTTGTTGGTGAAAAGATAGCCTCAAAAGAAGCCTTTTCAAATCAACTTTCCCAGTTTTGCACCAATTGAGAGGAGGATTTCTGTGGCAGAGGCCTAATGGAATTACATTCAAAATGGCAAAAGGTTATTGAACAAAACGGTGCATATTTGACATAAATTTCATCATTTAAATTATGCCAAATAATGTCTTCAATTTCATGCAAAAATCATGGATTTATAAATTAATTTAATTAAATAATTTTTGTGGTGTTTTGGCAGCTCAAACCCCCCAAACATCTGTTTGGTACGAAAAATGTGAGTGGCAAAAACATGGCATTGGACTCAAGACAATCCCTCCCCTGCCCCCTTAAAATGAAATCCCATATACGCCACTAATATTATATAATTATTTTGTTTATATGTTTAAAACAAGCGCAGCACATTAGCGTAAAATAATTGCGCGCATACGTCACATCGCGCACGCGGCGCAGTTAGGCACAATTTTTAAGTTTGTGTATGTAAAAGAAAAAGAAGCAACAAAAAGCGTCAATACAACATCGGCAACGCTTCATTTCCGCTTTATTTATTTATTAATATTTTGTATAATTTTTTGGAATTTTGTTTTGTTGTTTTTTTTGTTTAGTTTGCGACGGTTACTGCTGCTACTCCATCAACTTCGACTCACATACAATTTTCGATTTTCCAGTCAAAACGTATTTCTCGCTCACTGCTAATATTGATGTTGTTGTTGTTTTTGTCATCATTGAATGATTTGCTGATGTCTGATGTGTTTTTTTATTGTTTGTGCCCATTGTTGTTGCTCTTGTTGTTTTTGTATTTTAATGTTATTTAAGGTGAATTTGTTGATTCTTTATAAACGTTCAAGTGTGCGATCACGTACACCTCTTCTTCTACGCTCACTCCCCATTTGACATTGAGCCGCGACAGCGCGTCGAGTTGCTGTGCGCGAATCGCGTTGAGTCTGTACGACTCTGACAGCTGTCTGTTTGTCCGTTTGTCTGCCCATTTGACTATTTATCTGTATGGCTGTTCGATGCGCTCTCTGTCTGGAGCTGGTTGCTTGTGTGTTGACTTGTTTGTCTGGCTGTCTGATTTGCTGACTGACTGACTGTCGGCATATTTGTGCGACTGATGTATATTATTGTTGTTGTTGTTGTTATTATTATTGTCGTTGTTGTTGTTGTTATAATCGGTGATGCGTATGCTAATGATATTTTAGTTATAAATTCCTATCGTATTTAATTTTTTTTCTATTACATTTTTGTTTTGTTGTTTTTATGCCATAGGCAAATTTTGCTTAAACTACAAAATTTCATAAATTTATAGAACAGAATCAAAAATTAGAAAATGAAAATTGAACAAATTAAATATAATTTAAAAAATTATTACAAACAATTAAAATAAAATAAAATAAAAAAATAAAATAAAATAAAATAAAATAATAATAATAATACAGTGGTGTCTGGATATAGCGAACTAATTATTGCAAGACCTGTTCACTGTATTGAGGTTGTTCACTATATCAAGGTTAACATTTTTGGTCAAAAACTCGTTTATTTGCTCAAAATACACTTTTTGTTTTTTGCTTGAACATTTTTTTCTATATTTAGAAGCTTGATGTCAAAATTTGGGTGTTCACTACAGTCCATTTCATAACTATATCACCATCTTATTTTTATAACTCCTTTGCAAAAGGAAACACTTGCAAAAAATTTGCCAATTGTTTTTTGTTTGTTATTAAAAGTAACGTATATTTGTAATTTTTTAAATAAAAAAACTACTATTGTTTCACATAAATGCCAAAAAAATATTTTTTTTACTGTTTCATAACTATATCACCACTAATCAAATACTCATTTTTCTTGCTGTCAAAACAATTTTTTTGACATTGTAATGCTGTAAATTATACTTATTCATTCGTTACACGAAATGCCGCGCGGAAAATATTTAACGGTCGAGGAAATTGGCAAAATTAAAGCATTTCGTGAAGTTGGGTTATCCTTACGCGAAATTGGACGCAAATTGGGGCGTAATCACGTGACAATCGCAAATTTTTTGAAAAATACCGATAGTTATGGCACAAATAAAACGGGCGGCCCCAAAAAAAAATTATTACCACGAGACGAGCGTCGAATTGCCAGAGCTGCAAGCAATTCTACCAAAAGCTTAAGACAGTTGCGGAATGAATTGAAGTTAAATGTGTCACTGCCCACGGTTTTTCGCGCACTTCAAAGGTGCCCGCACCTTCAAAATCAAAAAATGAAGAGCACGCCAAGACTCACCAAACGTCATATCGACGCTCGTCTAGGATTTGCACGAAGAAACTTGACCCGTAACTGGACCAAGGTACGTAATCGAGAAACATGTTTTTAATTTCGTGTAATTTTATCACCGCTTTCTTCTCAGGTAATTTTTTCAGATGAGAAAAAATTTAATTTGGATGGTCCAGATGGTTTCCAGTTCTACTGGCGAGATCTTCGCAAGGAACCACTATACTTCTCGAAACGGAATTTTGGCGGAGGAAGTCTAATGGTGTGGGGTGGGTTTTCATCGTGTGCAACACTGCCATTAGCCTTTCCGTCAACTAGGATGAACAGTGAAGAGTACGTCGGAGTCCTTGCGAATAATCTCCTGCCCTTTTTAGAGAGCCGCAGTGAGGGGGAATGGGTTTTCCAGCAGGATAACGCCGCTATTCACGTGAGCAGAGTATCAAGGGGGTGGTTTTCTGACCGCGAAATTGCTGTTCTTGACTGGCCTGCATGTTCACCAGATCAAAACCCAATGGAAAACCTCTGGGGAATATTAGTACGGAAGGTTTATGCTAATAACCGGCAGTTTAGTAACGTGCAAGATCTACAAGCTGCAATAGAAATTGCTTGGGTTGATATTCCACAGGAAACGCTCCAGAAGCTGGTCGACAGCATGCCAAATAGACTGGCCGCGTTGCTGGAAAACAGGGGTGGCCCAACCAGCTACTGAGTTAACAACTTTGCAGTTCGTTAATTGTTTACTCTTAATTAAAATCAAATATTGCAAGTGGTGATATAGTTATGAAATAGTAGAAAAATAAACTTGTCAATAATTATCTATGTAACAGCCTTGTTTTTTTTTTTTTTTAATTTTACATATACGTAATTTCAGATAACTAATAAAACACAATAGGCAATTTTACTGGAAATGATTTCTTTTACTAAACACTTGCAAAAATAAGACGGTGATATAGTTATGAAATGGACTGTATATCGAGGTGTTCACTATATAGGGGGTTCACTATACCCAGACACGACTGTAATAATAAAATAAAATTTCATATTTTATAGAACAGAAATAAAATTTAGAAAATTAAAATTAAATAAATTAAATAAAATTTAACAAATTAATACAAACAATTAAAATAAAATCAAATAAAATAAAATAAAATATAATAAAAGAAAATGATATCTAATGAATAAAATTTGAAATGAAATGAAACATTAATTAAAATTTTTATAGAATAACTGCAATAAAATTTAGAAAATTACAATTCAGTAAATTAAATAAAACTAAACTAAAAAAATTAAAAAACTAAGCTAAAAAACTAAAAATTAATACAAAAATTAAAATAAAATTTAAAATTAAGCACACAAAAAAATTAAAAAAAAAGTTAGTTATGAAATGTTTTTTTTTTTAATTTTCAATGTCATTTTTTAAATATTTTTTAAAATATTTAATTTCTTTACTGAATTTTTTCATTTAATTTTTCTATTATTTTTTTTTAACTTTGGAATAGAATTTAAAGACAATATTAATCAAACTATAAAACAAATTCATAACTCAACCACTTTTAGTTTTCATAATGGGTACTTTTCATCCTAATTGCAATTGTTAAATTGCTTTAATTGACCTCAAACTTACTAAAAACGAGGCCCCACTCAAACGTTGTCCACTTTTTGTTATCTCAACTTGTTTCACCAATGCCGCTTGCACTCTCTTCGGCCGCCTTGCTGCCTTCTACTTTCTAATCGATTAAATTACTCGTGTGTGGTGTGCATGTGCACATCTTAATTGCGCCTAAAAGCGTGCAATGTGTGCACATGCAAACTGCAACTTCCAACTTTCCACACAATTTAAAACAACAACAACAGGTCGCCAATACGTTTTGCTCGCTACACTTGATGCCATCACATTTCATTAGCCGCTCGCCGCCGTCGTCCCAACTACTTACAACTGGAAAATGACAAACAACAACAACGGCAATTACAAATAAGGTCATTTGGCCATATGGCCGACCGCATGCCACATGCAGTGCGCCAGTGCAGTGTGGTCACTGCGCCTCACAGACCGGCACCATTATTTGATGACCGCTCGTCGCTAAGGCCGGTTTCCGCAATACGCCATGTACATGTGTATATGTATGTATATATATATATGTAAATGTCTCGGAGTGCGTGTGCTTGTGTTGGACTTTATTTTCCAGTGTGTTTTTTCTCAGTTTTCTGTTATTTTTTTTTGTTTTACTTTTCATTTCTAACACACATTCTGAGGCACCTTTGCACCGAATCGTGCCGCCTATTTGTAAATTGCGGCACAGCACACGCGCACTTAACTCAATTCGTCAAGCCGCTGACGGTGAAACAAGTCAAGCGGACGCACAATACATCAATATGTCAAATTGTTATGGAAATGCGACGTTGAATTGTCACCGGAATGGTTGAAGCGCGTTGTAGTAAACTCACACTTGCCAAAGGGGGTTGATGGAAAAACAACAACAACGGCAGCAATACACAGTGGCAGCATTATTATTATTGTATTATTGGCTAAAAAATCAATTAACTGATGTTTAATGAATGTAACAAGCTGACGGTTTGAGTGACACCTTTGCCATTGACTAATAACTCAAGAAAGTGAGGTTATGGTTAGGCTAAAGGGTTTTGACTTATAGCGCAAAAATATAATAACACAAATACACACAAAAAATATAGTACACAACATTTTTCTTGGGCCTAAAAAATGTTTTAAAATCTCGTATAAATAATTTAGTTGAAAAAACATTTAGTATCCAGTTAGAGTGCATTTTAACTCGCTTCGATAGCTAAGAAACCAAAGCTGGACTCGCTAGAGTCAAAAAGTGTTGGGTTGTTTTCAAACGACTTCTGTTGAAGCTGCATGGACAAGCAATATCTGCATGGATGTAATATTACTAACAAAAAAATTATTTAAATATGTATGCCAATATTGAAACCATGCTCGGAAATTATACAAAATTTGCTTACATCTCACGTAGAATATCTAGCCTAACCTAACTTAATTCATCCCAAAAACATTTACACATTTAAATACGAAAAAGCGAAAGCGTGCATGATCTCAACAAGACCAGACAAAAAGACTATACTTTTATCTATAAGCAAAAGTTCAAAATAAAGCAAATCCCACTTCTTAGTTGGTTTATTTGTTCATCTCTCGGCCTGTCTCAGTTCCTTATAACACATCAACATTTAAATGCCACACAATTTGAGGAAATACTTTTTGCGGGGGTTTTTTCTTAGTGTATTGAGTTTCGTTGAATTCATTGGCAATTCGTCATTTAACCGAAATTGCGTGTGTGTCGTGCGAAATTCTTATTTAAATTTTGAATTGAAATTCAAAAAAGCTTCTCAAAAATAGCATGCAATAGCACATTTTTATACAGTGCGAGAAATTGTGTGTATAAGTTTTTTAGTTATATCAGAATGTGAAGAACCAAAAAAAAAAAAAATCAACTCATTAATTAAGCAAAATTTACATATACAAAAACAAAGTAAAGTAAAAACTAAAGAAAAGCTTCCGGCAGTCTTTTAGCCTTTATATCTTTTAACCCCAAACTATGTATTATTACATTATACCTTTTATAGTTGTTGGATATGAAACCAAAAAATAATAATAGTGAATTAGTAATAAAAACTAAAAAAAAAACTAGCAAACGATTTTTTTGAAACAAACAAATTACAAATTTACAAATTGAAAGTATTTTCTTGTAATTTTTTTCTTGTAATTTTCTAAATCTTCGAAATTTATTTAACTGCTGGCTTAGTTAGTATTCGAACCCCCAATTCTCTGATCTAAAAAGGTTGTTGTAGTTACAATTAATCAACTAATTAACAGATAATAACAATACAAATCTTTTTCATAAATTATTTACTGTGTAGGTGTGCTTTAATTATATGTGGTACAACAACTTTATTTGCACCTATACCCATGGATTATGTACTTGCGCATATATACCATACAGAAGTACACACGTCCGAACGCACATGTCTATAAACATGTACATGTGATTTTATATATATATTTGCCAATTGCTGTTGTTGCTGTGGTAATTGTTGGTGCTGACCGTACGTTCATATGCCGATATAAACTAAAAATATATTCATTACCATATAATTTTATTTAATTTTCATTTTGTACAACGCTTCGATTGCCATTTAGCGAAAAATGCCGCTGCCACTGCTAAATACATTTCGTTGTTGTTTTTGTTATTCTTGTTTTTGCAAATACGTTTTTCTTTTCTTCTCTGCGAGTTGATTTAGTTTTGTACGGCCCGAAGTGAGAACGCGCAATTATTGTCGCTTGTTACTTCTCTCCTCTTCATTTGCCTGCGCCTACAATTGCATTGCGATTGCTGCTGTTGTGGTTGTTGTTGTTGTTCCTACTGCTACTGGACTAGCAACTGGCAAACGCTTCAGTTCCTCACATTTAACTTTGTTATTATTGTACAGTTAGCAGTCTCATACTTAAGTTTGTTGGGCTGCTGCTCTCTCTCTCAGCTGAACTACGGTGGGTGGCATTAGCTGGCTCCCGCTGCACTGCCACTACGGTTCTTTCTTCTCTTGTGAATTGTTTGTATTTTTATGCACAGCATAGCTGTACTTGCCGTATCATTGTTTTTGCTGTTATTTAAGCTTTTCGTAGCGATTCGCTGCTTGTTCGTTCGACTCGTCGCAATTGGCATTTATTATTATTGGCTGCTTGTGTGTTTCTGCTCCCGTTTCTCGTTGTACTTGTGTGTAGTTGTTGTTGCATTTATAGTGCTTAATTATTTTTACCTTTAACAATTGTGCAGACATACAAAATTATCGAATGCGCACAGCAGACAGGGAACGCGTGAATGTTTCGCTGTATGCGCGCGCACGAGTGAAGCGGAAAATTGGCTTGTCGACGCACATTGGCCGCACTTGGCGCGCCTACAAAACGATCGACCACATGCGGCCGGCACTTGCGACACTCGATTATGCGCATTCGCTGAATATTCATGCGAATTTTCTTCAATTATGCATCCTAAATAAATACAAAACGAACGCCAGTGGATGGCATACATTTCAAATCATTTCAATAATGCATTGTTGTATGTGCTAAGCAAGTGTTCGGCACAAGTGCTAATGCACGAGACAACGCGAATTATTGCAAATAATGACATTTACTCGTATGTGCAAAACTTATAATGATGACAAATCAAAGAAAAAAAAACAAAAATTATTCGATTTGTTTGTTTTTGTTTTGTGCTTCACTAATAAATTCATATGAGTTGTGATGCCTTCACTTGACATTTTCATTACCTACTTGCCAAAGCGGTAAGTGCCGCCAACACCACCAACGCCAACGTTGGCTGGCTAACAAGCAAACTGACAGAAACGACAAAAACAACTGCAACTACAATAATAACCGTTGACAACTGGTCTATTTCAAATTCCGTTTTCTCCTCCTCGAGTGCTGTTTTGCACGCCAGCCGCAGTCGTCGCTGACTCTATATTACCCCGCCCCCATCTGCCACTGCGTAATCAATGTGCTGCTAAAATAATCTGCTGCACAAACATATTTATATTTATTTCAATTTATTTTCTTTTAATGCAATACAATAAATTTTATTTGATTTTAATATATTTTATTTAATATTTTTTTTTTTAATACCTACATATTATTTTTTTAATTATTTTATTAGTTGCTATTGTATCAATTTATCTTATTTTCTGGCCATCTTGTTTTCTGGCCATAGAGGCTGCTTTGCTTCTTCAACTCTTTTTTCTATAGAAACTCTCTTTCTCTCTAAAAATAACTTTTTATACTACGCTACGCTACGACTGTGTGCCTTTGACCCAGCGTCAGCGCCTTTGGGCACTTCAGACCACCGCATTTGAAGAAGAACCGCAGCGAAAGGGCGGAAGACCGCAGCGAAAGGGCAGAAGCTATACACAACCATATAAAAATAAGAGCAAAAATAGTTAATTGTAGGTGTTGGAATTTTTTACAACCCACAACCCAACATAACACCGCATCGTACCACAGTGCATCGCATAGCACAACCCTACTAGCAACATTTATACAAAATTTTAATCAATAAATTGACAGCAACAACAAAGCCAACAACGGAAACCACTGCTGTCCTCATGACCTTTTTCTCGCCTGCACAGTGACAGTGACAGTGACTGACACACACACACGCGTACTCAACGAGTTGAACTCCCACTGCCATTCATACGAAGCGCTGCTGTGACTGTGTGCGTATTTGTACAGTAGGGTCACAATTTAGAGTGTCACAAGTGGGCTGCCACCCACTGTTGCCTAGAAAGCAAATTATGTCAAGGCGCGCAGGCTGGTCTCCTTGATATTCAAACGAGAAAATCGCACTCGCCCACACACAACGCAAATTGTTGGTAATTGAAACAGAGACGAACAGAGTGCAGCTCAAAGGTTAACTTTGAGTTTGGGTGGTTAAGTCGTATTTTTGCAAGAATTTTCTTATGTTTTGCGGTGCAGCTAAGCTTACGGAGATTGTCTAAAGGTCACCAAACACAAATTGGTGCATTGTTTGGAAATTTAATTCCCACTTGCGCCCAAATGAAACCACTTTGTGTCGCTTGCCACAACTCAGAGACACGGCAGTGGGTGCCAACTGTTTTGGAAAGAGAAAACACATTTTTCACACTTTTCTCAATTCAATGACAAGGCACGTGTGCCAATTGGGAGCAGCAACGGGGGAAACTAAATGTTAAGCAAAAAGTTGAAGGTTCATTTAAAGCTGCAAGTGGGCAATTTCTAGAGGAAGACTCCATGGCTAGAAAGGCTTCAAACAACTTTAAGCGGCACTTGGCAAGCTGAATTAAATTTAACACTAGAAAGACCGCAAGTTTTCTATATTTACAAAGACTAAATATCATATCCGCTGATATCTCGAAAAGTACACATCGAATTTGGCTAATTTTTCACAAAATAAATTTTTAAAAATTATAAAATTTTTTCACGATAAAAAAATAAAAGTCGCCAAAGTAAAAGTTGATACAAATACTAAGGAAATTTGGATATTTAAAAATTAAAAACCGTCAAAATGACTGCAATGGTCTTTCTAGTGTTAAAATTTAAACTGCTTTTCAAAGGCCACAAAGCAGTTCTTGTTGCGCTGTTTTTGTTTTTTTCCCTAAAAATTCCTGATACAAAATTGTTTTTTCGATTCGTTTTTTCGTCGTTGCATTTTTTTGTATAAAATTTACTCTTAAATATTCTGTATTTTTCGTCTTAATTAAATGGCAGTTGTTGCTTTAATTTTTGCCTGTTTCCAGCTGCCTTTCTGTTGCCATCTTCTGCGTTGCGCAGCACCTTTCGTCGCTCAACTTCCTGCGATGCAGTGCACACACACACACCTTTGCTCAACGCTTATTTATGAATAAAAAAAACAAATGTTACAACAACAAGTACCAACAAATTACGCATACATTTTTTTGGTAACGATATTTGGCTGTTTGCTGTCGCTACATTTATTGTTGTTGTTGTTGTTGCTTTCGCTGTTTGCGTTGTCAACAGCTACACGCGCCATTTACTTGTTTCTTTATTTTTCACCATTTCGTGTCCTCCGCTCCTACAACAGTCGTCTTGTTGTTGCTTCGTTGTACAGTTTTTGTTTTTGTATATGTTTTTTTATGTTGATTATTGCCCCAACCACTCATCCTTGAAGCGCAGGCAAAATAATATACCAAAGAGTGGAAAAAAGTGATATGCGCAAAAGAATGCCGTACCGAGCCGAGGACAGGTGGCAAGTGGCGCATTAGTGTGCGTGCGTGCATATTAATGTAAGTGTGACAGTGTCTAAATGTGAGCGAATATGTGTGTTGCTGTGCACATACGCACCTTAATTCATACCTTTTGTGTGTGGCTATTGCCTCACACGCAAATGAATTTATATATACATATATACCCACGAGTATATATGATCTTCCATATAAGAAGCATGTGTCGCCTTGTGACCTTTTTCGTATTTTTCAGCGTCCTTCTTGCCGCCTAGCAGCACTTTGCTTCTTGTCTGCGTCACTTTTCTGCTACTTAATAGTCAAGCTGTACGTACCATACGTGTCTACATACATGTATGCAGTGCTCTACAGAAATTTGCATACTTTGTAACTTGGCATGAAGCTGTGTGTTGCCAACAAGCGTATCGGCGTTCGTTTCAAATTTATGACATTGAAATGCTAATCCACAAAATCTTCACCATTGCCAAGTGCCGCATTGCGTTCCGAGCTCGCTTCCCACACGTCAGGCGTTGCTCTTCCTGTCAGGCCGCCTTGTCGTAGGTGCCATTTGGCATAATTTTACACGGCGCACACACACACATCGCTGAGATGCTTCAATTTTCGCCAAGTCAACGCTTCAGCTGGCTTCAGCTTTCCCTTTGCTCATTGCACTGCTTTACTTCTGATTGTTGCCATAATTTTTTCCAGTGTGTCGTCGATCGGCGAAGCGGTTCACTCTTTTGCATACGCAACGCTCGGAATTTATTTAGTTTTTATTTGTTTCATTTGACTTTTTTACTTTTTTAACGTCAATTGAAACTTTTATTCCACTTTGCTTATATATTCTCGAGCAAAAATTCAATTCTTATAAAAATAAGAAAAACAAACGCTCGAAAATCGTTAACAAAATCTTCAGTTACTTTTGGAAACGCGCAAAAATCATAAACCGAAATTTAAGAAAAATTAAAAAAATAACAAAAACATAGCAAAACGCTAAGAAATCAATAATTGCTGCCACATAATAATTGCACTCATTTATTAGCATAAATCATCTGAAGGCGTTTCCCTAATTGTGTTCTTCTTCTCTTTCATCTTGACAGAAAAAATGATGAAATGAACGGCCAAACAGGCTCCTCAAGGGCTCCAGCCTTAGGGGGCCAGATATCACCAGCAGGCAGCCACACATCATTAGATCCGCAACAAACTAATCAGCAGCAACAGCAGCAGCAGCAGGCGGCGCAGCAGCAGCAAGCGCAGCAACAGCAACAACAACAGGAGCAATACTACCCACAGCGGCAGCAGTCCAGCTATAGCTTCCAGCCGACCAACAACCCGCACTATCCGCCCGTGTACCCGGGCCACCAGCAACAGCAGCCGCAGCAACAACAACAACAGAATGGCGCTGCGCCAAATGGCGCCTACTCGCCGCTAGGCGAAGCGGACAGTCTGCGTTCGCTGAAGAACACATTCGGGCCCAATTCCGAGTTCACCGCCGGCGGTGAGCGCAACGGCGCTGGCGGCGTATCACAGCCGCCGATATCGCACAGCAACAACAACATCCCGTACAACAATAATATGGTCACAGCGACCGGCAGCGGACACATGATGGGCGGTATGGAGAACACGAACGCCAGCTACGGCCAGGTGAGTTGGACGCGTTTTCTAGCAGCCAGCAACAGTATCGGGGCCAAGCGCCCAAAAGTAGGCCGACACGTAGCTGCAGCTTCTGCTGTTTCGGGTCCATTGCATTCTTTTAACGCACCTTTTTTGGTGGGCAAACGCTAAAGTCTCTCTCTCCCTCCTTCTACGCGCGCGTGCACATTCCAGATGAGTGGCATGCATCCAGGAGGCGGCGGCGGCGGCGGAGGCGGCGGCAGCAGCATGGGCAACACGCCGTCATACATCAGCATGGCAACGAGCAACGTTGGCTCGCCCATGGCCACGACGAACGGCAGCAGCGCCCACATGCCCAGCGCCAGCATGGGCGCCAACTCTGGCAATCCCAGCGCCATGGCACTGTCCAGCATATACAGCGGCAGTATGACGAACGCATCACCGGCAGCATCGGCGGCGGCCGTAGCAGCGGCGGCGTCGGCGACGCGGCATCAGGTGAGTAGCAGCGACGATGGCTGGCGTCGGTGTGACGTGGGGCTGCGCAGGCGAACGGTGGCGACTGGTGTCCACTATCGGCTACTCAGTGGTGCAGTGAATGCTGCGCTTCCGCTGCCTTCACTGGCTCGCTTTTGTTGTTGCCCAGCGTTGTTGCCGTTACTGCCGCTGACCGAAAGTCACCAACACAAACCCACCGGCTTGAGACAATTGAGCGCAGTGCTGGGTGCGCTTTAGTTGCAGCTGATTTTTTATAAATGCAAAATATTGTTTTAAGCTTCAAAGTTGTTGTCAACAATATTCTTTGAGGAGATTTATTTTCGCAATCAAATGTTTTCAATGCAACCATTCACGCTGTCACTTTGCACCTTCACACTACGTGGGCGCCACTTAGTTGCCGATTGCCAGCAACATTGGCCCTGCAATAGCGACAATTGCTTGTCAAATCAACAATCCACATTGTCAACGATCCAGCGCAACATCGATCGTGCAGTCGACGACCACAGCTGCCGGCAGTGATGATGTCGCCGCGATGACTTCACGCTGCACAGCAACGCTCATTAAACCATAATTAATGCAATCAATGACACAATTAACGAAAATAACAAAAGTCAATGCACAGATGCTACCAATGAAATCACAACTTCAAATACGACAACTGCACTCACAGCAGCGGCTGCGCTGGCTGTCATCGAAAAATTGCAATCATTATTTTCGTTACGTTTAGCATTAATATCGCTGACACTATTATTGGCAGCGCCATGCTGCCGCGACAATTGTCGACTGCAGAAAACAAATGTCGTATGTCCTACTAGACTCAATGGAACATACGACATTCGTTTTCTGAGGCGACGAATGGCCGACTGCAGATAATCGAATGGCTCGAATGGTTCCTTACGCGCGACTAGTGAGGGTTTGTGTGTAGTGCAACAACAACAGCACAATTGACAGCCAGCACAATCAATAACGAACAGCAACAGTGACAAAACAGCGACAGGCCAACAGCAGATTTTCAATTGACTCGCATTAATAACACGTGAGCGAATACAAATATTGCGAAAGCAATTGTTGTCGACCGCTGTGCAAATAAATCTACACAGCGCGACGGACAAATCGAGTCAAGCTGCAACCTGCTCGCGGGCGGGTTAATAAAACGAGGCGCACGGTGCACTTTGCTGCCGCAATGTCATGCAAAATTATGCGCCACACACACACACACACACACATGCAGACAGTCGCGTAGTTGCAGTGCTTGAACTCAATTGACTTGAGTGCAATTATGCAGCCGCCATCGAGCAAAGCAGCGCAGCGCGTGCTGGCCGCAATTATGCAACGTAGAAGTCGACTTAGTCCAAGTCGCAACTGCAGTCCAGACAATGAGCGTCTTTGATTCATTTTGAATGCATTTAGTGGACAGGCGGCATCGGTTGACATGTCAACGTGTCAATAGTGTCCACTGTGATACTGTGGGCTGAGAGAAAAGTGCTGCAAACAGTTTCAAAATGATTCAATAGGACTTTAAGCGTCTTCTATCATTTATTTGCATTGCCACCTTTTCTAACAAAAAAAAAACAACTGCATGAATGTGCAATATTTGTGATACTTATTGTTTAAATTTTAGTATCTCACAAGGATTCCAATCTGTGTTCGGTTGTAAACACATCCGAATACAATGTTCCATCAGTTCTATTAAAAACCTCACACTTACAGCGCCCCTCATAGTTCCATGCTGTGCCACCGCTTCCCCTCCACCGCGTCAAATTGCATGTTGACAACGCTGTGTATATGCAAATGGACAATTTGCTTACAATTTTGTTGCTGCCACAGTCGATTGTTGTTTTTTCGCGTATTATGGTTGCAATTATTAACCCTTTCGCTACAGGTTTTTACTGGGGAAAGTTAAAATTTTAAATTTTACGTCTTAGGCTTCTATGTGGTTATATTAGCAACATTCCATACGAAATTTTTTAATTTTTATACTCGGACCCTGTATTTTAGAGTGTTTTTCTATGAGAGCAACCACATCGTTGAGGCTGTAATAATTTCTTAAACATAAAACTGTTTACGCATAACGAAAATTTGAATATTTCTTCATTTACTTCAGCCAAAATTAAAAAAAAAATTATCTAAATTGAAAGAAAACGTCAAATTAAAAAGTTCTCTAATTTTTTTCTGCTTCTTCTTCCTTTACTATGTCAAGATATACCATTAAAAAAACGTGTATACTTCTCTTCTTTAAACTTAAATATTCAGTTTATTAATTTCGTATTTTTCCTAAAACTTCAAACTATTCTAAGGACCAACAAAAAAATGTATTCTTGCAACCATAGAAGATGCAGACGTCCACAAAGTAGCATGTTGCCATATGGCAACAAAATAGCGAAAGGGTTAACAGAACAAATGCCGCCGCCGCTTGTGTTTCTTCTGATTTATTAATGCATTTTCGTTTCAATAGCAATTTTAATTGTTTACAAACGATTTTTTTAGTGCACACCGCGAACAAATTCATAGTGCAACGGCACGCAATTGCTGGACATGACATTAACAACAACAATTACCATCATAATTAGTCGAACCGTGCGCTGGCCAATCAAAATGCAGTACGCAACTGTTCGATTGCAGCAAAAAAATAAAAAATATTAAATAAAAGAATGAAAAATCGTGTGCGCATGCGCAAACTGCGGGCCCTGTGTTATGTCGCCGCAGCCAATTTGCGCTGACCGCAACGGCACCGATCCGCTGCACAAACAAACTTCTTAGCAAAGGTCAATTGTGAAGGCTTAGATGCTCGTCGCACAGACTTGTCCGACAGCGAAGAGACGCAGCAGGGCGCTCAAGAGGCGATTTGCATCATCTCTACATTTCTGCCTCATTCCTGCAAGACTCAAATGCAGATTTGTATTTCTGGCACAATTTTTTTTCATGCATCAGCCCAACGTCCCTCTTTTTATAGTCAGTTGGGCAATTTTCCTCAAACCGACTCGCATCTAAACACATTGCTCCTTCTATCCACATTGGTCTACATTTGCGTCTTCTTTTCATGTCGTTTCAGCAAATGTCTCCTATGAATCAAATGCAGAACCTGTCGATGGGCGGCAGCAGCATGCAATCGAGCATGTCTAGCATTTCTGGCATGTCGCACCAGCAGCAGCAGCAGCAAATGAACGCCATGAATCCGATGGCCAAGATGCAGGGCATGGCCAATGGCGGCTATGCGCGCCGCGCCACTCCCTACCCGATGCCGCAGAAGCGCAACATGTACCCACTGAACGGCAACGGTCAAAATGTTCCTCAGCAGCAAGGCATGTATGGCCAGCAGATGCATCCGCAGGCGGGCAGTGGTGTACCGGTGCCCATGCAGGCCGCCGGCTACGGACGCAGTCCTTCGATGACCAGCTATGGGCGCGCCAGCGGCGGCGTCTGCACAGGTCCCGGCGGCATGTGCCCTGGCATGGGCGGCATGGGCCCGGGCGGCATGGGTCCGGGTGGCATGGGTCCGGGTGGCATGGGACCGGGCGGAATGGGCCCCAGCGGAATGGGCCCCAGTGGCATGGGACCGAACAATGGCATGGGTCCCGGCGGTGGCATGGGTCCGGGCGGTGGCATGGGTCCCGGTGGTGGCATGGGTCCCGGCGGCGGCATGGGACCCGGCGGCATGGGCATGGGCCCGATGCAGCGCGGCTGCCCCGTACCTTATGGCGGCGGCAACATGGCTCATCACACACCACAAGTACAATTCTACGGCAGCAACATGAGCGGTATGAACGTTAACGGTAACGGTGGCATGGGTCCGGCTGGTCCGGGTGCTGTCGCTAGCGGTGGCAATCTTTACCAAAATCAAGGGTAAGTTTCAAACTTGTCAATCAAATTGAGTGAAGTAAAAATTGATTTTTCGTTTCTCTACTTTCTTGCGCAGTTTCCAACAAAATTATCAACATAGTCCAGTTCCTGGCAATCCAACGCCGCCATTGACGCCCGCCTGCAGCGTGCCGTACGTCAGTCCGAATCCCGAATGCAAGCCACAAATGGATAACGGTGAGTACGCTTCGCAAACTCTTGTCCAACTCACGATACTAAATTGCATCCATTTGTATGCGCTGTGCACAGGCGAAGAGATGCGGCTGACATTCCCCGTACGTGACGGCATCATACTTCCACCGTTCCGCTTACTGCACAACCTCTCCGTCAGCAATCACGTATTCCACTTAAAGCAGAATGTCTACAATACGCTGATGTGTCGGTGAGTACCAGCCCGCCCGGTCGCCACTAGTTGCGGTGCAACTCTGAGCTGAGCAACTAACAAACGCAATATTGTCCTCAATCCGTACAGCTCCGATCTCGAGCTGCAGCTGAAATGCTTCCATCAGGACGACCGGCAGATGAACACCAACTGGCCGCACACCGTCACCGTCTCCGCCAATGCAACACCACTGACCATTGAGCGCTCCGAGAAGACGGGCCAAGCGTTACGGCCGCTGTATCTGAAATCCGTGTGCCAGCCCGGACGCAATACGCTCCAATTGACCGCAAGTTCCTGCTGTTGTGTAAGTGTCCAACTCGACAATCGATTGCCAAGGCGCACAAATTTAATGTTTCGCTCTCGTTTCCATTGCAGTCCCATTTGTTTGTGCTGCAACTAGTCCATCGACCATCCGTGCGACAGGTCTTGCAGAGTCTGCATAAACGAAATCTGCTGCCGCTGGAGCATAGCGTTGCGAAGATCAAGCGCAACTTTGCCATGGGCATCTGCGGACCGTGCGACGACCAGTCGCCCAAGTGTATCAAGATCTCACTCAAGTGTCCCATCACCAAGTCTCGAATACGGCTGCCGGCACGCGGACTCGAATGCAAGCACATCCAGTGCTTCGATCTGGAGAGCTATCTGATGATCAATTGCGAGCGCGGTACCTGGCGGTGTCCCGAGTGCAAGTATGTTCGCTCAGGGTGACACTCACAACGAACTCGTTTTTTAATATTCTTCTCAATTGCAATTTTCAGTAAACCTGCGTTAACCGAAAGCCTTGAAATCGACCAGTACATGTGGGCCATATTGAATACGCTGGCCAATTCCGATGTCGAAGAGGTGATTATGGATTCGGTCGGGAATTGGCGCGCGGTGCAGGGCAACCAGCAGGGCTCGCCGTGTGGACCAGCATCGAACAGCAATATGCCGTTCATCAAGCAGGAGAACCCAACCGATGACGTTACGAAAGCAATGTCGCCGGGCTCAACGCAACTACCAACATGGGACAACTCGCAGGCGATGAGTCCGTACACGTGTCATGATATGAATTCCATAGTAAACGGCAACATGATTTGCACTGGCCAAGCGTAAGTTGATCATTTCGATTGGAAAGTGAGGTCGGCAGAGAGAAAGAGTTTTCCCTAAAGTCTTTTCAATTACAATGCAGCAACAGATGTTCAAAGAAAGTTTGCTGCAAACCCTATAAAAACGTGAATTTGAAGTGTCATTTCGAATGATTCAAGAAATATTTTTGTAACTTCACCTCTCTTTCTCTCTCTTGCTGGCTTCAAACCAAAGATAATACATATACAATATGTGTACTTATCTTTGTTCAAACACTTTCTAGTATTTAAAAAAAAATTACTAATTTTCTTTATCCTGTTTGCATTTGAATAGTGTTTGCCGGCCTTACGATGGCGGTTTCACTGACGGTGGCCCGGAAACGTGCGATACTGGAAATTCACTGGACCAGCTCAATGCCATGGAAAAGTGCCTCGCAGATCAGGTGCGTGAACGCGGCAAACGATTGCAATGCGCAAAATTCGACTAAACAAATTGAAAATCATTACAGATGCCGCATACTCCGCATACACCCGGCGGCGGACCACCTAGTGTTGAGAACAATTGCCCATGTCCGGGCACGCCAACACCCGGCACGCCCAATGCCAATCGCCAACCGGATTCGCAACAAACACAGCAGGAGCAAATCATAAATTCGCTAATCAACTCAACTCAACCAACGGGCTTGGTGAATCTCAACGACGGCGATTTGAATGCGGATTTGAATAATTTACGAAGTGCAGATGGCTCAAACAATATGAATGTAAGTAGAGAACGATGCGGCGTAAGTCGAAATTGCTAACGTTGCTTGTGTCCTTTGCAGCTCCTGCCGGACGTCGATCCAATGGAAATATTATCATATTTAGATCCACAGCCGGATCTGAATACGCCGCCGTCGAGTGGTTCCAGCAACAACAACAACAATGATGACATACTGTCAACGCTATTCGACTAAACACACACACACACGCGCACGGAGTTGTGCTGCAGCAGCAGCAGCAGCAGCATCGTGAACTACTTTGTCTATTTGTGTATGCGTGCGTGTTGCGTCCTGCCGGCCCTCAACTACGCCAAAGGCACTTTGGGCATTGCGCTTTAAACGCCAAGGCGACACAGAAAGCAACCAGCTGTGGATGCCAATATGGAACAGTAGCAGCAAAAACAACAACAACAACATCAAAATATTAGTCGAATTTTAACGCTGAAATGCAAAAACCAGAGAAGCATAATCTACAAGTTTCTTCAACCAACTACTAATGAACCACACCACCACAACTACAACCACAACTAATTTTTGCTGTAAATAGTATTATTAAAATTTAGAGAAAGGAGCAAACCAACATTAAATCATGTGTGCATATAATGATAGCAACATTGAAGATGTGTAGAAAACGTACCAAGCAAAGCAAAATCCCGCACTCCCGAAATCCCGCACAAACATCAATCCCCCAACACACACACACACACACACCTTCGCTAGTTATCCAACAAACTGTCCGCATGCTCCTCCGAAACTAAATAAGTTTTAGTATTAAGCGTGGCGTGCAAGTCAACGCCGTAACAACAACAACAAAAACTAGAACAACCACAATTTGAAAATTAGGCTAATTTGCAAAATTGAGAAGAAGAAGAATTGCGGAGAATTGCATCGAAGTGTGGCAAACGAATGCAGTCGACGATAAGAGATAAACATAAAATAAGGCGGCACTTGAAAGTAAAACGATTTTGAAAACAGTGAAATGTGATTTAAAATGTAAAGCAACAACAATATTACGTTTTTTGTATGTATGTATGTGTACTTTTAAGCTGGCAAGCGGGATAGGGCGCGCGGGAGGCCGATGCTGGCAGCGCCTGTGGTGGCTGCTAGCAGCTTTTGGAAGAAGGCGACGAGACGAAAGTGCAGCACTGTCTCCGCGGTCTACAGTTGCCGCCTCATTCGCTTTTGTTTTCCGAAGTATTTATGCAATTTTAACTAAAAAGCTGCTTAATCTTCGTATGTGGAAAACCAGCAGCAGCAGCAGCAGCAAAAATTAATTACAAAAAATAAGTATTTTGAATTTGTTTCGTTTCTTGTAAAAATTGAAAATTTTATAAATTTGGTTTTGAAGCAAAATTCTGGTGAAATTCACAAACAACAAACAAACACACACACACGATTAAGTTCTAAGCTTAATTAATTAGCAGCAGACGTAAGCGAAATCATTAAACATTTTAATGTTTCCACTGTACAAAGTATTAAAAACATAAACAAAAACCACAACAACAACAACTATTATTATTACAACTATTAATTAAATGAATGCATAGAAATTTGCGTAGACGTGAACATGAAAGAATATGAAAGCGAAAAATTAAAACAAAAAAGTGAAAACAATTAAAAAAAAACAGCTACCACAACAATTTTATTACATTTATAAATTAATGAAACAAATTTAAACTTAAACTAAATTGTTGCATAATTTTAATTAACTTTTTTAATTATAAAATTAACATTTATATATATATATATACATACTACACATATATACAAAAATCAAATACATACAACAACAAATATATATTCATATACATAATTGCATATATATATATATATATATAAATAAATAAATAAATAAATAAATATAGTTTACTTTAAGCATTGCGATTATTATCTTGAATGCAAATACCTACACGTAGAGCGCAGCAGCGGACGACGGCGAACAACCAACAACAACAACCACACAGACCGCAACAGTACCGACATAACACAACAACAAATATGCAAAAGAGAATTTAAACATTTTAAGGATATTAAATAAAACAAGGAATACAATAGCAAAACAACAAAAAAACAAAACCTAAAGTTATTACAAATTAAATTAAAAAAAAATAAAACAATATATATTAAATGAAACAAAACAAACAACTAAATTGAAATTGTAAATAAATTAAATTGAAAAGAAACGCAAATTGATTAAAGTACACAAAAATAAAAAAAGTATTAAAAACAACAACAACTACGGCATGTTTATTTTGAATTTTATTTATATTATTATTTATGTTATATTTTTATTGTTTTCTTCTTTTAATTACAAAGCTGCACACTTTTTCTTTGCTTTTTAAGAAGAGAAAATTTGACCATTTGGAGTAAATTTTTATGGGTATTAAAAAATTTCCATAAAAATTCAATTTATTATCATTTATGGTTTTGGAGTTGATTGTTTTTAATTATTTAAAATCAAAATTAGTTTGAAATAATTTATTTTCGAATACATTATTGTATTATATGTACATATATACACATTTTTAGGTGTATAATTACAAATGAAAAAACAATCCAAGCAATATTTGCTGTTTTTAATTTGCATATAATTTAATTTTGGTTTCAGTTAAATTGAACTGAATTGTCTTCTAGTTTTGGCAAAATTTCAAGTTGTTTTAAAATAATTGTAGGAAGCAAACATTTAATAGAATGCAAATAAATGCGAAAATTTGCTGTCTGGGTGCGGGGCACTCCATAATGTAGACAGGACATAATGCAGATACATTTTAAAAATTTCGACAGGGCAAAATGCGGATCCCAGAGAAATAAAAAGTGAACTAGGTAGACCCATAGTGAAATTAATAAAGTGTGCCAGATAGCAGGAACTCTCTCTTCATCGTACACTTATTTTCTGACAGTTATTGTCATTATGCTGACAAATGTCAGAGTTCATAACCCGTCTGTTCGTTCTGCACCAAAACCGACACAAACAACGCAATTACATGCCAGGAAAAACGTGCTATCTCTGCAAAACCACCGGCAATGCAGTTTCTATGTTTTTCTAACATAAAATGCATTACGAAAATATATATTTCTGGAGTACTGAGAGTCAATTTTAAATTTTGAGCTATTTTAGCGACAACAAAAATAAAGGTTAATCGAACTGACACAAATAAATTGACACTTTGACAATTGCTACTCAGAGAAATAAGTGTACGTCATCTACCTGGTACACTTTATTGATTTCACTATGGGTAGACCTTTTTTTATTTGAAAAGGAAAGAGAAATTTGGAAAATGTAAAGTCATAATGCTCAAAAAAATTAATCCTGAATAATACATATTCGTTTGATACTTGAAACTGAATACTTGATTTCAAAGAACATTTGCAAAACATGAAAATTTTAAGAAATCATTCCTATATTCGTAGCAGCATAACTGGGTTAGATTAGGCCCCTATTGGGCCCCTAGCTGTACAAGTTAGAGCTCCTTAGTGTTGCGAATCGATGTAAAAGTTATCGGTACGAATGTGGATGTTCCTAGCAAAGTTCAGCAACGAGTTTATTTCAAACTTGCGGACCTTGTCTAACCCAAAGAACCGGGTCCCTAAGAGTATAAGGCACTGTCTTGAGATAGCTGAACAGAAGCATAGAATTTGCTGTAAGGTTTCTCTTGAATTTTTTGCTCTGCATTTCCGGTATTCCTTCGACTCGATGATGAGGAATTTTTTGTATCAGGCAACGATTTGAGAAGTGTTGTGTTAATGGAATGGAGAAACGTTTTGACAGAAACATTTTCATTTTTTATTCCATTTATGAAGAAATATGAAAGCTTTGTCAATATCTATGGTCTACTTTACATTCTAATGCAGACAAGACAAAATATGGAAAATATAGAAAATGCATACAAGACCAAACTGTTGCTTACTTAGCCGAGAATGAAACTGTTAAGACAAACCATAAACATTTTAATAATGTAGAAACTCTAAAACAGTTTATAGAAATATTTGTTTGCGTTTGGTTCTGTTTGCATTATGTCTGATCCTCATTTGGTGCTGTTTGCATTATGTCTTTCTGCATTGTGTTCTCCTGTATTTCGTCATACACCCGCTGGGTCACGAGCTTCCAGCTAACAACTTTGATACTTTCACATTTCAAGCGGTTCAAGAGTTGCCCACATCGAGTTATAGAAAATTAATAAAGTTACTTGAAGCTAAGGTAGATGTTTTTAAAGGTAGGAGACTTACCTTTCCTTTCCTTTTAAGATGTGAATTAAGAATACGTCTTCTTCAGCTTGAGAGCGCCGCAATTTGTGATATTCTGATGAAGAGTTATTAATTTCTTCATAACAAAATCACAAAGTGTCACTCGCAGCCACCACATTTTAGTGATAGCTTGGATCACTTTCACTTATCTCTCTAAGGAAAATGGAAAAAGTAGCCACCAGGTTGGATAGCTGAACATTAGAATACCACAAGGCAGATCAGCCACAATATAGAAAAAATATAAAACAGTTGCCAAGTGGGAATCCAGAAATTCAGCAGCAATACTAAAATTCCTCTCGACGGCTAAACTAACAGCTACACTTTATGTTCATGAAGGAGGCACATCAAATCTGCTCAGAAGGTCTTGTGGGGGTTCGAACTGCCCAAAATATGGTTTCAAATTAAATCCAATGTGCTACACTGTTGTAGTGCACTTTGTTTATTATTGATATCGCAACTATTGGAACGCATTTACAGCAAAGTTTTTATAACAAAAAGCCATGAAAGTTTTCAAAATAAAAATTCAATAATATTTGCCATATTTCTATTAATTGATTTTTTATTTCATATATTTTTGTTTGTCGTTTGCTTTCATCATCAAACATGTAAATTATTCCAAGTTTTTGTAGCTTTTGTAATTCACTCAAATACATTCGAATGGACCAATAAAACACTAAAACCACACATTTTTTACTTTCAAACTGTAGTTTATGCTGAGTTACTTCTAGACAAAGCCCCACTAAAAGTCAAGTCTCGCTTAAACCATAGCAAAGCGTTAACGTGTAGTGAAATTTCAGCTAAATCTAAAACGAACCAAGCGCTGCTTTGAAGCAAATATTTAACACATTCGAATACTCAAGTGGCATTTGCTAATAAACCATTGGGAATCATTCGAATGTTTGCGCATTTTAAGCAACAAAAAAAAAGAAGCCGCAAATTGCTTGAAGCGAGTCGGTAAACAAAGCAACATTTTAACTTTAACAAACCGAACTTTGAAGCTAATGACACGCGCAATGTAAATTAAATGTAAAATGGCGGCCACTAGCTGCTTGTAGATAAATGAATCTCAGCTTTTTAGCCCTCTACAAAATAACAAATGACCCTCTACAATAACGAAAACACACAAACAAAACAAACATTAATAAGCAGCAACAAACAATGAACAATTTAATGAATGTGCACAACAAGTAAAAGCTGCAAAGAAGTGAATAAATAAATTTAGTAGTGGTTTCATTGTAAGACAAAGCAAAATATTAAAAAAAAAAATTAAGAACTACAAAAACCAAACTAATTAAATTAATTATGATTAAAATATAAGCAGCATTAGGCACTTGTCATTTTAATTTTAATGAGATTATTATTTATTTGCTTGCATGTGACAAACATTGAAAATGCGCAAAAACACATATGTGATTTTTATTCTAAATAAAAATTCACAACAATTTGGAGCAGTTGCCGATTTACAAAAATACTGAATGAAAAAATAAAACAAAATGAAGAACAAATAAAAAATGCAAAATATTGCAAGAAAAACGTTTAAATACTAAAAAACTGCAAATATTGTTAAAATGCAAAAATTGATAAAAGATATTAAGAAAATTTAAAATCAATAACAAAATTGAAAATCACTACAAAAAAATTACAAACTCATAAAATAATAAAAACAACATTGAAGCACATTTAAAAGGATCACAAGCAGTAATGAGAAATGCAGAAACAAGGAAATTGAGCAACTTTTTGTGTACATAATTAAAGCAAATATTTAAATTAAATTTTAGCCTAAGCATAAAGTCAATGAAAAGGAAGAATATAAATCAGCAAAGAAAAACAAAGGTGAGACAGAAATAAAATAAAATTTAAACAAAAATAAATAAATTCATGAAAATTTAAGTGAAAAATAAAATATTTCACACATTTGCGTTTTTACTGTGGGCACGTTGGGACTGTTGGATTAGCAATATTGCTTTCTTGTCTTTACTGAATTATAAAAAATAATGCAACTCTTTGTTATTAAGTACCAAATCGACGTACTCATCTGCGCGGAAAAATGCTAAATTAACTCAATTAATATTAGTACAAGGCATGAAAAAATGTTAGACTACTAAGCAATGCATATCTTTTCTAGCATGCCAAAAAATATTAAATTGCAATATAACTTTTGCTTTGAATCGCCTCCACCTCTTGTCATTAAAATCCTGCTAAATCCTGCTTGAAATTCAAACTTTTATTAGACATTGCAGCAGCTAAGCAGAAGACATTGAAATTTGCATATTCGTACTTAAACTGAAATGACTTAAATCATAATAAAAAAAACGATATTTTTTAGATATGTTTTTAGTATTTGAGTTTCAAGAACATAAATATAAAAATGTTGAGTTATCGGGTATAAGTGTATAGATGGAGGACTCAACTCAACATAAACTTAGCTGCAAGGCAAGCAAAATTTACAATTATGCAATTATAAATGTCACATTTTGACCGGAATGAGGTAGAACGCTAATTGACATTTTGATGCCCATTGAAAGTAAACAAGTTGGTACAAAATATACTTATCAGGAAAATGTCTTTGATTTACGTTCTCAATTTGTGTGAAAAATTCGATTTCGACTTTCAATGATACTTTGTTATGGATACATGTACGTATTTGCGGAATGATTTCATGTCGCACTGCCGTTGCTGTTGTCTATGCGTAATCGGGGAGCAGTTTTCGCTTAAATGCCTACAAAATTCCAAAATAAATTTCTAATTTCAAATTCTATTAAACTCCAGGAAGTCATCGTCTTCCTCCTCCACTACACTGTAAGCATTTTTGCTGCCGCCAGCGGTTTTTTGCAAATGCGTCTCGAAAAACTCCTCTACCGTGTCCGTGTTCCATTTGGTAATGGAAAGCGTATCCTTCACATTGCCGCTGGCATCGAGCAGCTTAACTGTCGGATCCAAGCCACGCACGTATTTTATTTGCAAATTAGGAAACTTGGCCGGCCGGCCGCTCTTGATGAACGCCTGTATTTGCGGGTAGGCACGGAACTTGCAAGTGCACACCTCCAGTATGGCTTTCGGGTAGCGCTGCTCGGAGGCCGGCACCTGATCCAGCGTACAACACTCTTTGCAGTGCGATCTGTCGAAAGAAAATGCCATACAAGTAGCGTAAATAGCAAATGCTTAAGACCCAACTCACTTGATGGCTTCCAGTCCGAAGTCGTCCAATTTCTCGCACGACGAGCACATTAATTGACCCTTGATGAAGCCCAATTCACGGCAATCCTGTGCGGTGAACTCGGCTATGGCGTTGGCCTAAATGCGAATGCAAATTGTTGTTATTGCATTGAGGGGGAAAGCGGCACAACGTACTCACAATACAAAATGCCAACAGCAACAGTGAATATTTCCACATTTTTGGTGTTAATTATATTATTTTACAGTAATTATTAAAATACTAGACACGTACAATTTTCCACGGCACACGAAAGAAATAAACGTAAATACAAATGTGCACTAAACACAGCCAACGCTGCTCTTTGACATTTGGCATACAGGGCACACTTGAAATTAAATATTCATGTAATTATTTTTTTTCTATTACATGGGGTGATTGTGTTTCCGTTTCCAATTCAAATGCCAAATAATTTGGTTAAATATTAGATAAAATTTAACGGACAAAAGTTATAAATAAATGGGGTATTGATGGGGGGACGACTATTAGCACTGCTTCACATGAAAACACTGAACAGCTTAAATTGTTGTCGATGAGTCGAGAGAATAGTTTCTTAGAAATACTAATAGAAGCAAAAGTTGAGCTTGTAGTGTATACAATAGATTTTGATCGAATGATGTTTTCATTTCTTTCTTTCATTTTCTCTATACTTCAGGTCACTATCTAAAAAAAATATTTTATACACATAGGTATTAGCACCATTGTTTTCACTAGATGTTTATTATCTTCCTAGGTAAAAGCTTTAACTCAACACCACTAAACGTGAAAGCAAATCAATTTGATCGCCAAGTAATCTTAGAATAGTAACAGTTTTAAGACACAACTATTCATTACATTCACTCAGTGATTCAGTTTCAAAACAAACAACTT
Organism: Melieria picta; assembly: GCA_964056695.1. Lineage (NCBI taxonomy): Eukaryota > Metazoa > Arthropoda > Insecta > Diptera > Ulidiidae > Melieria > Melieria picta. Next base: position 13,397,670 of record OZ057399.1, on the reverse strand, counting down.
AAAGAAATTGATTTTGAAAAAGTCTAAAACATTCACTCAGTGACTCAGTTTCAAATCATACAACTTAAGGAAATTGTTCCTGAAAAAAATCCATATAAACAAATTCCAGCATTCAGTTGCCATATCTGCCAACTTTACCGCATATCTCTGTGGCCACAAGTCATGGCAGCATTAATCAGATTGTAGTTTAATTGTAGACTTTCATTCACCACTTAGCACGAGTCGACATAACACTTATTCTCCGCTATTTGCCGAATTTTTTGTATCCTCCGTTCTTAATGAATTTTGACAACAGTATTCTAAACGATGACTCAAAACAAACCGTTGGTTTCGCCGGAAAATAAAGCACTTAATTCAATTGCAGACTACACTCACACGCAGACGTATGACTGGCCGGACAGTCAGTCGTCAAAATGTGCCAAAATACTGCGCTATACACTAAAAGTGCGCTACTCGTACAACGACAAACCCCAATTGGCATTAATGCCAACAGCGACTCACTAACGTTTCGGCGATTAGCGTCTATTGAGGCAAAGTCAACACGTTGGCCACTTTGCTCCTGTCCATTCTTTACGTGCTTAAATAAATTTTTAAATTAGGTTTTTGCTGTTTATCGTTAAATTTGGCTGTAGGGATGCTTTTGGCCCTCACTTGATATATATGAGTTCTCTGATAATACTTGTTTACCACATACTTTCCAATCGAGGCAGTGCACTCTGCCGCGCAATGGCCGCTGCCCATAGCGCACACAGATCATCTTAATTAACACCAAATTACGAAGTGGATAACAATTACAACCAACACACAGTGAAGTCTGCGCTTGTTTTCATGGTTTTGCATTTTTTTCTTATTTTCTTTTCCGCTGTTTATTCTCTTGATTTTCAATTTGGAAATTTCGCGTTTCGTTTGCGGCGTGATCGCAAAACTCTATAAAAGAAGCGGCCGTGCACAAATGGGAAAATAGTATTTTTTGAAATTTTGTTCGGCCAACAAGGGTTAAGAGAGCAACAACAATGCGGAAGTTGGTGCGTGAGCGCATGACGTTAGCTTTTGAAAATTGGCCAATCTTATAATCGATGTCCTTCCATTTTCGCTTCTAGTTTATTTTAGCTGCATTGGCAGCCTGTTGCGTTGCGACTCCGCTGCACTCGCATGAGGAGGACGATTCCAAGGAACACATCCTCAGCGTGCCGCTGCAACGCCCCAGTCCCATCAGTCCCGATGTGCCCAGCGACCCAAAGCCCACTGAAACTGTGGTCAGGATCACCGATCCCAAGGAAGTGGCCAAGTACAAGCGCGAAACCTCATCCGAGTCGCATGAGCACTCTGTGCCCCTGATACCAACCGTGCAGCCGGGCACGTACTCAAACGAGCAAGAATCGCACGAGTCGCAACAATCACACGAGTCGCACGAAGATCAGCTGGCCACCGGCGCCGCTCCGGTTGCAACGCATAATCGTCAGAGGCGTGACCACAATACGGCCGCCGTCGATGAAAAAAACCCATCACCCGTTGCCAAGAAGGCAGTAAAGAAGGACAATCCCAACGCCCCGAAACGCCCGAGTAGCAACGGCACTCCAGCGCCCGCGCATACCAAGAAAACCGCTCCCGCACCGGACACGCAAAAGCACCGACAACGACGTGAAGTGCAGGCGCACCCAGCCCCTAGCACAACCGTCGCTGCAGTGCCGCTGATTCACCGCGACGAGCGCAACAAGCCGCCACAGCTGGCTCACGACGTTCCACATCAAACAGTAGACAGCCAACAACAACCGGCACATCTGCCCGCTAGCAAGCCAGTCAAGCGTGATATACCGGTGCCGTTGGTGCCCAAGTATCACCACCCAGAGGAATCTCCAAAGTCGGATGAAAAACAGGTCGACAAGGATGCTGAGAATAAAAAGACTGAGAAGGACTCTAACAAGAGCGTAGAGAGCGATGAAAACAAGCACAGCGCCGAGCAAAAGAAGTCAACCGACAGCAAAGAGAACTCCAACGAGTCGCAGAAGCCAGTGGCACATCACGCGGTGCATCCACTACAGGCACCCCACCACCCATACGCCGAGCAGCATCCAGTGGAGGAGAAACCGAATGACGCTGCGGCAGTTAGCAGCAGTTCCAGCACTTCAACCACCAGTACTGAGCATCCTGTGATTCGTCAGAAGCCGGTACCGGTCGCTGAACTTTTCTCCAGGTAAATGTACGTATGTGCATACGTTGTTCGGCCTTTTCGCAGCTGGTGAAATGCGTTTGCCTCAAGTGACCAATGCCCGCTTGCTACTGCATTATGACATTTGGCATTTCCGTTGCAATTATTTTTGTTTCCTTCATTTTCAGGCCAAGGCAGTGAGGTGCTAATTGCAACCAGCTGAGTTAAACACGACAATTCTCTTATTCCATTTTATTTGTATTTTGTACGCATTAATGAAATATGTAAATATTGCATTTTGTTCATGAATAAATATATGCTTTGTGAAGCGTGAATAAAGACAAAAAGTGTTAATTATATAAACGTTGCATTCGAAGACATAGGAGGGAGACAGATTTCAACTAATTTTGAAGTTTTCAAAAAATGGCATTTGGACTTTCTTTTTCATATCTCGGTCATTGTATGTAACTGTTCGGAACCTTATCTTAAAAAAAATTGGCTAGGGAAAGCCTTCATAATTTACTCTCTGTACTTTATACAAAAAATGTTTATAAAAAAATCGTCCCTAAACTGTGGTTATGACCTCTGCTCTATATTTATGCATTGGTATTTAATTTGCTTAGTTACTCGTACACTTGGCAAATTTACAGACACATTGGAGTATAATGAAGTTAACAGCGGCTTAATAATTATTAATCAATCAATAACATTTTACTTTGAGTACAATTGCATCTACCCTTTTGCTACAAATACACTTATGCAAATAAATATGTATATACAAAGTTGTTCAAAATGGTATGTTTTAAGGCCATTGTACCCTTGATCACTAAATATCGTGCACTAGCTTTAACAATACGTTTTCTAAGCACTCTTCCATCTCAGCCACACATCTTTACACCGATCTGCTCATTCTCCTAGGTATCCCACCTCCATTGCTTCTTCGCTGGAGCTTAATTGGCAATTACCAAAGTGTTCAGCTGTACTGAATATTGGCACTGGTTGAAATACGCCGTCTTTAAGATTACTCCGATTGCTTGCCTGCTCTACGGCATCACCTGCGCCAGTTGCCTTTGCCTTCGCCAGCAGCGGCTTTAGCAGCAAGCCACGCAGACTATAGTCGGTGACATTCAATTCTTGCTCTGCATTGTCTAGCGATCTTTCCACTTCATCGACGTTGGCATTTACCCGATCGACAAACTGTTCCAGCTTGTCGATGCGATTGCGCAGCAGCTCGAAGTTATCGCTGAACTCGACTATACCGTTGACATGATGTGCCATGATGCCGTTAGTTTCGGCTTTCACCTGTAATGAGCATTGGATAAGTGCCGCCTGCCGCTAGCCGTAATGATACCTACCCTCGACAGCTGAGTTTCGAATTCGTCCAGCCGCGCCAACATGTCCTCGATGTTCATGCAAATGGGATTGATCTGTTTTTGGAATGGTAGTTTCAAATGTGCATATCAATTGTCTTGAATCCGCTATGCACTTACCTCACGTTCCAAATTGATGCTTTGTATTATTTTGGCATAATCCTCCCCTGCTTTCTCCACCATTTTAACGATTAAGGTAAATACAAATTTCTCCTTGTAGCCAAACAAGCGACTATCAGACACCATCGACAGCTGATTATCCCGAGCTGTGTTCGCTCAGTTGAAATTCGCACAGGGTGTCAAATTCTATCCGCAGCACAGTAAACACAGCTGCGATTTCTGCTATTTTTGACATTTGGAGATCGATTGCGCTGAGGTATTTGTTTTGCGACGCCAGGCGAAAATTGCTGCTAAATTTAGCTGAAAACAACGAAAAGTGTAAATATTCGATAATTCATAAGTGGTAAAGGATGAGCAACTACCGCGGTATTGGAGGTGGCGGTTATCCGTACAAGGTGAACCAAACTCGAGCGGCTGGCACATCGATGAACGCAGTGCCGCCTCCCTCGTCGCTGAACAATCGCGGCTACCAACGGGGTGGAAGCTTGGCGGCGCGTGGTGCTGCAGCTGTGGTGACGGCAGGCACCTCCAAGTTTGGCTACTCGACGCTGGACGCCATCACTCAGTACAGCAGCTCGCAGAATTTAATTGGCAAACGCAAGGCACACACAGAGGATGAGTATTTCGATGACGACGAGGAGCAAATACCAGAGCAGGCGTACATACCGGCGCCCGGTTCGCCGGGTGCTGCGCCACAACGTAAGGCAGAGAGCGATTCAGACGAAGATCCGCTGGACCAGTTCATGGCGGGCATTGAGCAGCAAGTACAAAAGGAGAAGGTGCCCAATGAGCACCTTCCGGGAGTGGGCGTACCACCGCAAAGCAGCGCTGTCGTTGCTAAAAACACCAAAGGCGTGCGCGGTGACATTGACGACGAGGATGATGAGGAAAGCTACTATCGTTACATGGAAGAAAATCCCAATGCTGGCCTGCGTGACGACGGCTCGGATGTGGAAATCGAGTACGATGAGGATGGTAATCCCATAGCGCCGCCCAAGAAAAAAGACATTGATCCTTTGCCGCCCATCTACCACTCGGAAATCGAGTACGAGCCGTTCGAAAAGAATTTCTACACGCCACACGAAGAAATCGCCAACCTGACCGAGGAGCAGGTGCGAGAGTTGCGCAAAACGCTGGGAGTGAAAGTAACTGGGCCGGAACCCCCCAAGCCTGTATCATCCTTTGCGCACTTTGGCTTCGACGAGAGCCTAATGAAGACGGTACGTCGCGCCGAGTACACGCAGCCGACGCCCATACAGGCGCAGGCAGTGCCCACGGCGCTGGCGGGGCGCGACATCATTGGCATTGCGAAGACTGGCTCTGGCAAAACGGCCGCCTTCGTCTGGCCCATGCTGGTGCACATAATGGATCAGCGCGAGCTGCGGCAAGGCGACGGGCCAATCGGTCTGATTCTGGCGCCCACGCGTGAGCTGTCGCTGCAGATCTACAATGAGGCGAAGAAATTCGGCAAGGTGTACAATTTGAATGTGGTGTGCTGCTATGGCGGCGGCTCCAAGTGGGAGCAGAGCAAGGCATTGGAACAAGGTGCAGAGATAGTGGTGGCGACGCCCGGACGCATGATCGACATGGTGAAGATGAAGGCGACAAATTTGCGGCGTGTTACATTTCTGGTGCTGGACGAGGCCGATCGAATGTTTCACATGGGTTTTGAACCGCAAGTAAGTAATGCTCATTCTCATTTCTGCCATTTAAAATTTAATTGATGCATTTAAACTAATTTGCCGCTCTCGTAGGTGCGTTCAATTTGCAACCATGTGCGCCCTGATCGACAGACGCTGCTCTTCTCGGCCACATTCAAAAAGCGCATCGAACGACTGGCGCGCGACGTGCTTACCGATCCGGTGCGCATTGTGCAGGGCGATTTGAACGAGGCGAACCAGGACATCACGCAGTACGTGTACGTCTTCCCTAATCCTCTGCAAAAGTGGAATTGGCTGCTCTGCCATTTGGTGAAATTCCTCTCCGAGGGCAGTGTACTGATATTCGTGACCAAGAAGGCGGACGCCGAGACTGTGGCCAACAATTTGCTCGTCAAGGAGCACAATTGCCTGCTGCTACACGGCGATATGGATCAAGCCGACCGAAACAAAGTCATCACGCAGTTCAAGAAGAAGGAATGCGATGTTCTGGTGGCCACCGATGTGGCGGCGCGCGGTCTCGACATACCACACATACGAAATGTCGTAAATTACGACATAGCGCGCGATATTGACACGCACACACATCGTATTGGTCGCACAGGACGTGCCGGCGAGAAGGGTACCGCCTACACGCTGGTCACCGATAAGGACAAGGAATTTGCCGGGCACTTGGTGCGCAATCTGGAGGGCGCCGACCAGCAAGTGCCCGACGATCTGATGGAGCTGGCCATGAAGAGCTCGTGGTTTCGCAGCTCGCGCTTCAAGCAGGGCAAGGGCAAGAAGCTGACTATCGGCGGCAGCGGTTTGGGATATCGTGAACGTGGCGGCGGCGGAGCTGGCTCGAAATCTAGCATGCCCAACGATCCCATGTCATTCTCATCGACCAGTAAATCGCTGTCGTCCGCCGGACCCGCTACCGATCGCTATGCGGCCATGCGCGAGGCCTACCGCGCGCAATACATGAACCAGTTTCGCGCGTCCAGCGATCGCACCTGGGAGCAAACAGTGCCCGAGTCGGGCGTATTTGCGGCGCCGGCACTACCGCCGCGCTCAGTGGGGGCGTCAAGTGGCAGTGGTGATGGCGACGAAGCTGGCCGCGCGCGGCCCAAAAAGAAAAGTCGTTGGAACTGAGCAGCCGTACGGCCACAGCACACAATATTTAGTGGGCTCATGATCGCTTTTAAATTGTATTTAGTATTTAACTAAAGCTTAAAAGATGCGAACATTAAATTTTGCATGCACATTTGATATTTGTTCGGAGAAGGAGCGTGGAAAATTTTAATTCTGAATTTTTGTGGCGATCGATGTGTGCGAGTTGGGGCATTTCCAGACGTACTACAATTTGCCATAAGATGTATAAAATCAATGTACGCTTTGCAGCGCTGCATACTGTCCAAGCCAATTTTCGAGCAGGTTTAGATTCGTAGTTAAACATTTAGTTTGTGTGACTTTTTTCCGGAGAACTCTTAGACCAGACAAATATACGTATAACTGATAAAAATGTTTATGCTTGTGCTATAATTCAAGCGTAGAAATTATAAAATTATGTATTGAACTGATTCGCCTTAAATTTGGGTTTTATTACACGGACGAACTGATGCCGCTATTCGCTGATTACAGACAATTCGGCCTCATGCCTCATTTTAGATCACAGCGCAAATAACGCCGCCCAACGTCAACAAAATGTTTACCATTCCCCACTCGAAACAAAGTTCGCTCAGAGCGAAGAGACGTCATTTTATAGACCATAACACTACTCGACACGAAAAATGCTCCTAAAAATAAAAGTATTTTTTAGACTAATCTTCGGCTGCTGAACACGAAACTGAAAATCAAAAAATTTTCTTAAGAAGCGTTTTCGAAAAATCTTCGAAAAACGCGTTTTTCCCGTCTTATTTCAGTTATGAACACATATCTCGTAAACCAATCATCTAATCATACCCATATCTTCATCATTACACAATCGCAAATATTTTAAAAAATATTTGAAATGTGTATGTCCTTAAAATTTTAAAGTCCTTTAAAAAGGTTTTTGGGTCAGAAAATGAAAAACTGACTATGCCAGGATACTACAAATGACCTCTAGTTTTACGTCTATATCAACATTTGGATTGGTCTCGGAAAAATTAAAAAAAATTTTCGCACGGTGTAATAAATGAAAAGTTGGTGTTTTCACTCCGTGCATCATAACTTTGTTATTTTTCTTTCAATTCTATTGATGTTAGGCTTAATATTTGCTCAAATAATATATCTTTCATCTTAGATTTTAAAACCAGAGGAGATCATTCATTTTATCTATAAAAAAACGATTCGAAAATGTATAATTTTTGAAAATGGTCGAAAAATTCACTTTTTTACAACTTCCATCGTCAGTAACTTACCCAAATCTGATTTGGACAATCGATATATCGTTGGAAAGGTTAGTTAATTGCCTTCTGAACGACGGCCCACTTGTATTAGTCGGATGGTTGGTTTACGAGATATGTGCTCATAACTGAAATAAGAGGGGAAAAAACGTGTTTTTCGAAGATTTTTCGAAAACGCTTCTTAAGAAAATTTTTTGATTTTCAGTTTCGTGTTCAGCAGCCGAAGATTAGTCTAAAAAATACTTTTGTTTTTAGGAGCACGCGATGAACCCATTTTTTGTCGAGTAGTGTAATCAACTGAATTTGTTAGCAGGTGGAGTTTATGAACAATAAAATCATGCACATGATCATTTCTTTACGTCTACAAATGATTTCCCATATACTCACGTTTTCGGTTAGAACGCGTAGGGGAAACTGGGGTACATTTGACACATTTTTTTTAAACCTATATTTCTCGAAACGTGATTGATTAATTTTAAAAATCAATGCTGCTTTCTCGAAAGTGATTATTAAATTTTGGAAATTTAAAGTTATTTTTTTATACAGAAGATTTTGCTCGTTATAATTTCATATTTTTTGAAAAAAGTCATTTTGTCAAATGTACCCCAGTCAAGTTTACCACTTTGAGATATGCATTAAACTCACTTCACAAATTCCTTACGTATCACTGTCACAAAATAACAGAAACTCCCGTAAAAAAAGAAAAGCTTCATGACGCTTTATGAAATCATGTATTTCATTGTTCCCAATAGAGAAATTTCGTTACTTCCACCGATTTGATTTCAAAACGGCCATAGTCAAATGTGCCCCAAAGTCAAATGTACCCGTTTCCCCTACACAGCACAGCGTAGCGCAGCGTCGTACCTATCTGTCCAGCAGTCGGCCGCGATGTACAAAACATTTATTATTTGTTAAGTCAACAACTTTATTATTCTGTTTACACTTGGCACTATTTTTTTAAAAATCCATGAAGAAAATAAGATGTGAAAAGCTGTGTTGAACTGAATGCGACAAAAGTACGCACAAACGTACTATTTGTATAGGCATTCACAATCGCAACGAAAGCAACGGCAACGGTGGAGCGGCGCGTATTTTGATTGAAATTAGCTTCATAATTTGACATTTTCATTTACATTAAAAATATTCCGCAATTTGTGGTGATGATACACAACTGTGTGTTTGCTAAAACGGTGAGAAGGTAATCATTTAGTTGGTGTATTTGCAAACAGACTCGCATTTACTATGTTTACATAATAAGAGGACCAAAGTTTTTGCATGCAACAACGTTTTCACATTAACCCATTGCTGCCTAATGGGTACAATTTTACCCATAAAAATTGATTTTTTAAAAAAATCACAAAAAAATCAATGTTTGAGATTTCTCAAAACCATTGATAGGGATAGTTAGGGTAAAGATGGAACTACCTTAACCTAGTGAAGGTCACCCTAAAATTTCGCCATCTAGCTAGAGTTACCAGACTCCAAAAATCGTGAATTTTCCGGAGGTGGAAAATGTGGCGAAACGTAGTGGCCTTAGAACTTCACAAAAATCTGCCTCCTAACTCACCTGTAAAAAATACAACTTTTGTTCACGTGTTTAGCTGATCACTTCACAAAGTATGGAAAAAAGCTACCATTGCTGCGTAATGGGTACAAAATACCTAATGAATATCTCAGCAACGTGCAGAGATATAAAGCTGAAATGTTGTTTCTGATCATTTTGTGTCACTTCTAGGTCGTGTATGAAATGTTATCAAAATCGTATGGGCGGAACTGGTACCCGGCAGCAATGGGTTAATGAAAAAAGCCCAAAAGATTTGACAACTTTTTATGAAATCTAAAAATATATAGTTTAATAGTTTTATAGCAACTAAACTAGTGAAAAATAGAAGTAGGAAACGCTACTTAATACCTTTGCTAAGCTGGCTAAGTATTAACAAAGACAGGGAAAAACTAGTGGTCTGATTTATGAGTTCTATAAACCGATCCCTTTGCACGAGTCATTTTACGGCTGTTACATTTCAAATCTCCCTGCTTTTTATGTCAATTAGAGTTTAAGGCAGGTTCTCACCTTGTGGATCCGAAAAAGTGCACTTTTTTTAGGAATTTTTTTTGAGAAAACGGTTAAAGATACAAAGCTGAAAATTCTGGATATGAACACACATTTATTTAGAGAATACAATTTTTCAAATTGAATGAGTCAAAAAAGGGGGGAGGGGGCGTCCATCAGTGGCGGCATGTCGGCGAGGAGGTGTCCCGCTACCGGAAGTGATTCCGTCAAAACCCGTGATGTGAAACACAAAAATCGAACACATTCTTAATGTGTACCGTATTATCTATTGAATGAACCAAGATCATGAAAAAAAATCAAAATTACAAAAGTTATGAGGTTTTGAAAAAACAATTAAGATTTTCGCATTTTTTTGTTCACTTATTATTTTTTAAATAAACCATTTTCAATATTTTTGGCTGATCGTGGTTCGTTTATTAGAAAAAACCCTAAGGAACATTTTAAAAAAAATTTGGTGACGATTGGTTCATTCCAGCGCCTTCAATCACTTCCGTTAGGTCCGAAAATGTGGTTCTCAGAAAAACGCGTTTAAAGTTTTAGCTTCGCTCGGCCGGTGCTCGACACTGCTCTATGTAACGGCCTGTAACTTTTGTAATTTTTCAGATTTTGATCTGAAATTTCTGGAGCACATTTTTTAAACATATATCTACACGATAAGGCAAAAAAAAATCGTTTTTTTCCCCCCAAAAGGTGAGAACCTACCTTAATGCGGCACAACTCTTACGATGTATTTAGATGTTGCAAAGTCTCAAAACTGCCATAATTCGACAACTATCCCTAACAATACTGACAACATATTTCGAAATCGAGTCTTGTATGTCGAGTCATGTCTTGTTTCAATTATTCTATTTAAATTAAGGCTCGTAAGTGTGACGTAGACAACGAAATAGTATTTCGATTCCGAATCTGTCATTCTGTGGTCTCAGAAAAATAATTCAATTTTGTTGTTTTATTTAAGCTTCGTTTGGACATAAGGCAAAGCTAGATTAGGTTAGAGAATTAATTATTGAAAATTTTTGTTTCAGCTAAATTTAAATTGAAGTTGCACGCTGATTCGGAAGGGCTAGTAGAGAGCTTTTCATAGGCCCTGCCGATTTCCTGATTTGGTGATGATTGATGTTTGGAATTCGAACCGACTTGTAGCCTAATGAGTCACGGTAATTTGCTTGTTGCTTCTGCTTAATTTGCTTGTAAATTTTTTATATTTCTTATGAAATAATTTCCTTAAAATCTCTATTTGTTGATTTCAATTCTTAAATTTAACTTTAGATTAATGTTTCTTAACCCTTTCGACCCCAAAGTTGCCTGAGAGCAATTTCACCTATTTGTCAGTTTATAGCAAAAGCTACGATTGATTTATGGGTTTAATTTAAGTAGGCACCAACAAATTAATATTTTTAGAAGTGAATTCAAAGCAAATTAAAAAAAAATTTACTGTTATCCCCAAAATAAATTTTCAATAATTTGCAGCGATATCAGGGAAAGTTTGTGTTCTAATTGAAGTCTACGAATTGGGCGCGTTTGATCAATACCCTGTTTCTGTAAATGGTTAAATAAAATCAAAAAGTGATAAATTTGTATTTTTCCATAAATATTAAATAATTTTTCTGTAATTAAAAAATATTTATACAAAATTTATTTAACCCGTTTTAAGCTAAAATTGTTCAAAAGTAAACTAGCTCTAGAACTCTAACAAAGAGGCGTGGCGAATTCAAATGTCGTGTGCACACTTCTTAGGCAAATGTTTCATGATTTAAATACCAAAAAGTAATATCGAGACATAGGGTAAAACTCGGGGTCGAAAGGGTTAAACTAATGAAAGTGACACACCACTATTGGACGAGTGGTTGTGACTATAATTTGATTAATAAGCATATAGGAGTCGTACACAAACCAAATCAATTAGTCATGGCGGAGCATGATGCTCAAATTTACTTGCTTCATTTAGAGTTCACGTAATTTTCTGCAGTTTCACAAACGACGTGACTCAAATGCCAAAAACAAATAAATATGATTTTACTCTATCAATGTTCCTAAAATATAATGCAAATCAAGCACTGCACACATAGCAGACCTCTTTTACTTACATTAAAGGAGACCACTGGACGCTCTCAGATCCCTTAGTGCCCCTTTGGGCTCCAATTTTCTACGACACTTCCCCTCCAAAGCGCCACGCCGCTGGCCCCTTTCACTGTGCTGCCCTTATCTGTCGTGTGCCATTGAAGCACCGACGCGTCGGTCGTTGCGCCCCGTACGGCCATACAAATCGCATTTTCATTATTTCAGTGCGCTCGAAAAAATTCCAACGTTTATTTTTACAATTTCTCGTACGCATTGTTGTTTCCGCATGCGCCTACTTTTACGATATGTACAAAATGTTGTTGGCAAGTTGTGTGCGCTGCAAGAATTTGTCAATTGTGTCAGAATGTGTGATTTGTGGCAGCGCTGAGATGTTGTTTATTTGCATTTTTCGTGTTAAAATTTCGTACGTAGAACACTCGCCACTTGAAAATTGAATGAAATAATTGTTTGCGTCAAATATTTGCCAAGTCTGGTTTCGGAAGAATTTCCGCTTGACGAATGTACGAAGCAAATAATCTTTGCGCCGCGGTCGCCTTTTCTATTCTGCGAATTTTGCGAACTTCACACTCCAGGCCGGCTTGTGAAGCAGTCAACTACACACACACACAAACATAGATGTGCAAACAAAGGTACTAGGAGCGCGGTCTAAGTGCAATTGCCACGAGCTGCGCTGCTTTGCCGAGTTTGGAGTCGTTCGGAATGCGGCGGCGCGACGCGCATTTGCGTCTGCGCATTTCGTCTATGATTAAGCGAAGCGCTGTTTGCATACCAATCAGGCGCCCGGCCCCAACGCACACTGCCGCCTCGGCCCCCTTGGGAGGCTTTGTGATTTCCGTTTTTAGCAGCCGTGTGATTGTGTTTCTATATTTAGTAAATCAGCGTTGACACACCCATAGAATATTATCATGAATTCGACCCAAGTGGTACACGCGTCGGGTACGTCAGTACGCGTCGGGTATATAGAATGCAAGTAAACAATTGAGTCGTTGATAAGGCGAGCGCGCCCGCGATTTGGCACAAAAGTTGCAAACAAGTAAACGCCACACCACCGATCGGCACCGATTCCATACAAAACATGGACTTACGCAGCGGGCAGCGAGTAGAGGGGCCCAGTTGTTTTTGTTTTTCTTGGTGTCATTAATCGTTTACACAAACAGCGACTGCGTCACGGCATGTCTGAGGTCAGTCTTTGTGTTATTTACATTAAAGAAACATTAAATTTCGAATAAAAACTGAGCGCAAACTTGTCGGCAACGTACATTAGGGCATCGAAACGTAAAAGTGCGTGTGGAAAATTAAATATAATAGAATTAAAATCTTAAAATTACTACTTAGAGTTTAAAAAATGAGATAAAACAATGCATGTGCTTGATTAAAAAATATTAAAAAGGATTGTTAGTGTACGGTTTTTAGAAGTGTCCGACCGAAACATCTTTTTTGAGCCGAAACCGAAACCGAATTTAGTTTCTTTTTTTTTAATATTCAGCCGAAACCGAAACTTTCTAGTTGAAATAAAAATCACCACATCAAGCATTTTTTTTTCAACAAACGAATTTTACTTTAAGTAAATAAAGAACAAACATAACATAAATAAATAAATAAGTACTTATTAATAAAAACAATTCATTAATTTTTTAAAAACATAAACATAAAAAAATCACCCTTTCGTACCTTACTCGCTAATATTCAAAATTACATAATTTAATATTATATGCTAAAAAAAGAACTTTATTTACATTGCTGGCATCTAAATTCTCCTTCTCATCCTTTCACTACATATCTGTTAGCTGTTCACTCGCTACACAATAAAATGTAAAAAATATTCTATACAAAGTTTCGGTTTCGGCTGTTCGGGCATTTTTTGGCCGAAACTGAAACCGAAACCACTTATTTGGGCCGAAACCGAATATTCGGTCGGACACTAGTTCTTAGACTTCTTTATGCGTCGACTTTATGTTCTAATAAAAAAAAATCATGCAGTAGTAGTGACCTAAAAATCATAAAGTAAGAAATTACACTTTAACAAAGAAATGTGTTTTATAGATAAGAGTTAATTTAATTTAATAATTGACTGGCACGACAGCCCGCTTACGCGAGACTAAGGCCTAGCTTCCCGCAACCACCCGTGTTGTGCGTGTGAGTTTGTACGCGGGTGGAAGGGACCTACAGTTTTATGCCGGTTCCGAACGGCAGGTTGGGAGCTCTTTCATAAGCAATTTTTACTCTCAGAGGTTTGCCATTTCCAGCGTAGAGGACAGCCACCGAAAGAGAAAACGAGTTTTCCCGTTATTTTTTTAGGTGTTATTACAGGCAGTATTTGAACCTGGGTCGCTGCCTTCGACTCGCGGTCCAACGCACTAACCAACTGAGCCACGGCGGCTGCCGTGATAAGAGTTAAGAGGATTTAAAAAATGGGCTTTAAATTTACCTGTTCATATTTTGTGTAAATCAATAACTTTCATCTCAAAAATTTTGTGTGCCAACGCTTGGTCGGCACCTCAGCTTTGCCGCACCTTTGTGAGGTACGCCAGATGCTAGTAGGTCGGTAGTTAGTCAGAATATCAAGCACCTAAGCCCCCGTGAGTTACCAAGCTTCAATAGTTCGGAAATAGTGATTGCACTCCTGGACCAGTTTTACAATTTCGGGACTGAAAATTGCAATCCCGGGATCCCGTGATTTTTTTCGGATTTAAATAAGGAACTAAAGCAGACGTATTTTTCAATCAAATACTTTTTTTCATATTAATTTAAATTCTGTGGTCTTACCTTAGAACTAAGAACAAAATATTCATTACAAATCATAGTATAATAATAAAGTAGTCAAATAAATGAGAGTACCCCTAATGTACCTCTATTTTGATTGTCAAAAATGTCATAAACAGAGTCTTCACAATGTGTACGATGAAGACGTTGTATTGCATTTGGAATTTATCTATGAATTAATTTTCCTTTTGTTTTCACTACGATTTTGTTTGAATGAAAATGCGATAGTGGCTCAATAAATTTTGAACTGACAAATTTCAGACAACAAAATTGACGTAATTTAAAAAAAAATATGTTTTCTCAGAGGGGAGGAATTTTTATTAGACTACTTTATTATTATTCTTTGATGACAAATAGCATTAAATTAATAGCCTATTTCCACTGAGCGCTTCACTGCAGTTAAGGGCTCTGTTAAATTTGAGAACTGTCAAGCGTTTCCACCGACACTGAGTTAACTCCAACAGCTGGTTTTTGTTTACATTTTCATTTGGTGAAGTCAAATTCTGCATTTATTTCTGGGCAGCCACAGCTATACCTATCGCCGCCATCTCCTTGTATACGTATGTATGGTTTCTTGTAGCCCCTCTACTGCAAGAAAACCACTCCGCTTTCCTTCTCAACAGTCTAGGAATGTCTGCGTTTTCATATTTGTGAAAATTTATAAATTTATTTATTTTTTTATAAATTTATTTATCATTTGTCAATGTTTATTTCATTTGTGAAAGTTGTCGGCTGATTGATATCAGAGCTGTCTGAATTTTTTTATGTTAAGAGGGTTCATGAGAAATTCCACGTTTTTTATTTTCTTTTTCAACATTTATTATTGGCAAATAATAGAAGTTTTGACTTTGATTATGACAGACAATATGTATTTTTGCGAAAAATGTAGTAAAAAGTAATTGTCTTGGCAAAAAATCTACCACACCGAACGTAATTCAAATCCCTTCTTTCGTTTGTGTTCGTACGGCTCTTGCAGCGCCTGAAAGCATGCTATCAAAACTTTTACATTTGTGAGTATTGCCCCCCTATTTTAACATAACATTTTCTGTTAGACGTGTGTAAATGGCAAAACTGAGTTAACTCAGTTTTGAAAGTGAGTTTAGGCACTTTGATACAAAAACAATTGTATGGGAATTTGAACATTTAAATGCGATGTCAAACTGCAGTTAAGCGTAAACTGCAGTTAAGGCCCAGTGGAAATAGGCTATAAAACATAAAAATGAATTTAATTGTTGTTAAATTTTGACTTAAGTTTAGAGTTAAGTTTTTAAAGTTTTAAGTTTTTTCTTTAACCCTCTTATTTACACCCTTTTGTATTGTGAATGTGACAAGTCACACAAGGTATCCTAACACAAACAGGGCTCTTGTTACATTGAAACTTATTCAAAACGTCACAAGCAATATGCAAATAATTTGTTTACTAAATAAGGTTTTCTTTTTTCGAAATTAAGGTGACAAAAGCAAAAACGAAGCTATTTTTATGTTTCGACTTCAGGATTTTTGTCAATCCCGCGATTTTTTGGGACTGAAATTATCCGGAGATCCCTCGGTTTCAATCCCTAGTCGGTAGTCCTAGCGGATATTCTCTAACAACTTGTAGGGGGCACAATAGTTAATTTTTGGTCTCAGTGCAACAAAACCCATTAAAATCGAATCTAATTTTGTAAAAGAAATAAAAAACTTTGATTTTCTTTTTATGATTTTCCAGTCAAAAAAATTATGAGATTAAGCTCCAAACTCTCTTAGATAACATTCTTTCAATGTGATATACAAATCTCAATGTGAGATAAAATAAAAAAATCAAAATGAAACCTCTAAAAAAACTTGCTGAATTTAGCACAAGAAATTCCTTCAAATTTCTTTGGAGTTGTATGCTTTGGGCGTACGCTGGCTTGGCCATGTCTGCCGTATGGACGATAAAGCTCCGGCGAAAAAGGTTTTAGATGCGGTAGTTAGAGGTCGACGGCGAAGATGGAGGCCGTGTCTCCGGTGAAAGGACCAAGTTGAGGACTCCCTATCATCTCGTCGTGTGACCTGTGTGATACAATGCCATAGCCTGTGCCAACCGCTTTAGAACATTGGAGTAATAGCTACATATAAGGAAAATACATTTCAAATTGCATTTCCATATCTCAAAACGTTTGAGCGGGCAGGACGGGCTGATGAGATAGTAGGATAGCAAAAGATATTATACTAGTACATTGTATATCTTTTTATATCAGCAAAAAAGATACAATCATATGTCTTAGTAATGAGATGAGTAGAGTTGCCAAATCTGCTATTTCATGCGGAAAAGATTCAAGCGATGTTGGACCGAAAATTGATTTCAGTCAGGGTTCGTATTGGCAAGTGCTTAAAAATTTTAAAAATCATTTTTTGTCTTACAAAACAAACGAATAAATTCAAGCACATAGACAAAAATCGTACACCACATTACCCGCCAATTTTTTCAATGGTTTATGAGGTTTTATAAACTTTCAAAAATATCACTGAAAGTTTTCGTCAGAAGCCTTTTACAATTGATTTGTTTAATATTTCAAATATCAATATTTCAAATAAGTCATCTGTTGAATTACATTCAAATTTGACCAACGTGACTGTGATATGGACAAAAAACAAATAAATATACCCCAATACCCGAGTTATCCCATATTTGGATGTGGACTGCCATGCACAACCGGAATGCAACAAAAACGTAAAGTTCTCTCCAGGCTTTGTTTGCCAGTCTTTGTTTTGTGCGCACCTTCCCCAGTTGGTCACACCAAGCGATGATGGGAAGTCCTCAACTTGGTCCATCTACCGGAGACACAGTCTCTTCGTCGTCGAGCTCCAACACGGGTAAAAATAATTCATAAAAATCTTATGAACGGTGTTCATAAACCTTTATTTTGAACTTTTTATGAAAAATTCATAATTTTTTTGATTTTTTCATAAAATTTATGAAATGGTTCATACATTTTTATGAACGCGTTCATAAAAATTGTGAAACTTCGTTCATAAATCGCTTCATAAAAGCCGAGTCTCACATTTTTTGTTCGGGTACGAGCCGAGCGGGCAAGCTATCTTTATTTTTACTTTTTGTGAAAAATTCATAAACATTTTGATTTTTTTTATAAAATTTATGAAACGATTCATACATGTTTATGAACGCGTTCATAAAAATTATGAAACTTCGTTCATAAACCATTTCTTAAAAGCCGAATCTCACATTTTTGGTTCGGGTACGAGCCGAGCGGGCAAGCTATCTTTATTTTGAACTTTTTATGAAACATTCATACATTTTTTGATTTTTTTCATAAACTTTATGAATCAGTTTTTGAACACGTTCATAAAGTTTCTGAAATTCGTTCCTAAACCATTCGTTCGGCCACACCGAATCCGAACGGCGATTGGCAGTTTTTTCTTTCACACTTGGAGGTTTTGCCATTGCCTGCCAAGAGCGCACTTGAGCGATTCTTGTAATTCTCATCTGCTTTATGTGGTTAGCGATATAAGTAGATGAGCGTTTTTACCAGCCCAAGCTAGGAATCCAACCTAGGGCATCGGTATGAGAAGCCAGCGCGCTACCCGAGACAGGTAAGCGAGACAGGTAAGTCGAATTCAATTAAATAAATTCTTTATATTATTTTATTTATTTTTAAATTATTTCACTGCTATTAATTGTCAATTTCTTTTTAGCAGTCAAAGATGCGGGTGGCGGCCATATACTGTTTATTATAAAACGAAAATTTATTGAATTTTTATATCATTATTAAAAAATTAATTATTCATATTTATAATTAATAAACAAAATATACCAATGTTTTCAATTTTTAGGGATTTTGAATTTCAAGAATTTTTCTTATGAAAAAAATTAAACATTTTATGAATTTCGTTCATAAACGTTTGGGTTTATGAACAAGGCTTATGAATGCTTTCATAATTTTTATGAACGCATTCATGAGCGTTCGGGTCACCCGAAGGTTTATGAATGCATTCATAAACTTTTTATGAACGCGTTCACTGGTTCAAAAACTATGAATATGTTCATACAGTTTATGCACAAATTCACAAATTTTTTGAACGTTTTTCGTTCCGTGAATTACCGCATCGAACACCTTTTTCGCCGAAGCTTAATCGTCCATATGGCAGACATGGCCAGTCTCTTCGTCGTCGAGCTCCAACTGCCGCGTCGAACATATTTGTTTCCTGAGCTTCATCGTCCCTACGGTAAACGTTGGATGTTGATTCGCTGTGCTAGGTCCATGTCTTTAAACACCTCATACAGCTCGTTGTAGGTTCGTATTCGATAATCGTCGCCAATACGAAGCAAAACACATTAACAGTAAAGAGGTTTAATCTACCCTTTTGAATTGCTTTATAATTTTTAATTTTTGAATTGGCCGAATAATTTTCAACTGGAATCTATAAAAAAAAGAAGAACATTTCTGAATATGTCCTGACTTCCATTTGGAACGTTCTATAATTGCTTGCAAATAAATGTTGATCGTCAAAAGGTTTTTCGAAAAGCTGCGCCTGTAAACAGTCATCAGTGCAAAACAGTTGTTCTAAAATTTGGACATTTTCAAGGTCAAAGATATCGTCTAAACAAATATTTGTTGTTGTAAATGTGAAAAACAAAAATGGGAAAAATACAGCGAACATCGTAGTCAGATCGGTGGTTGTCGTCCAGTCGCAGGGGGCGGGCGTTTTTGGCCTGCCGAACATATTTCCCGCTTATTCGACATTTCGCGCATTTAATGATTAACATTAACAAAGGCAAAGCCATTTTGCTGCTTATCAATTTGGGTCTCAATATTTACACTGTGCATACATACATTTGTATGTCTGTATGTAGCTGCGACCGTGCCTGTCTGTGTGTGCAATTGTTTGCGTAAACGACTGCAGAAATATGTAGAATTTAAATCAGCGCTCCTCACTCTCGTTTTGTTGTTTGCTCAGAAGCCTCATTCATCTATCATATTCAGAATCGACATCAACCGCAATCGCAATCCAGGCAGCAGCAGCAGCGACAACAACAGCAACATCAGCACCCAACATCACCAGGCCATGCCATCCAAACAAAAAGTCCCACACCACCACATGCGACCGACCCACTGTGTGATTATAATTCGCAATTTACGAGTGCGATTATCAGCAGTGTTGTTGGCATTGCCGATGCTACAGCGGCGTCGAAACGTCACCACTTTGCTGCCATGCTGTCAGTTCTGCACTCGTTTCTTCGAAAGCGTTCAAGGTGGTAGCCAAGTGCCGGCGGACTTTCGATTAAAGCTTCAGCTTCATGGTTGAAAGTTTGATGACGTGACGACGGTGACGACGACGTTGTCGTTGTCGCATTGTCAACGCGGGGACTCACAACAGCGCGTCATGCTTTTTCATTGTCACTGCAGCCGGGTGCCGCTGCTCCCAACTGGCGTTGCGACTTTTTATTTTCAGTTATTTATTGTTGTTGTTGCTTTTCACTTTATAATGGTTCGGGAAAAAGTGTGTACAGCAAGAAACAAAAGCGGTTTGCCGCGCTTTTTCTTTATCGTCGTTTCCCATTCGCTGCGGTTTCAAGTGGGTCGGCGCACGGTCGGCGTTTTGTCGCAGTGCGGACGCTGTTACTTTGGCGAATTTCCTTTGCTGCTTAGCTGATATCTGCCAAACGTGCAGCGCTGCAAATTCATTTCATCGCCGCGGGTGCACGCAGTGCGGGGAACGACAGAGGCACTAAAGTGTCGATACTAAAAGCGATTAGAACAAAACGACGTCGATTTATTAATGGCGATCATAAAAATCAAAGCCCAATGCTGGGCAATTACGGTCGCCGCACTTGCGGTTATTGTGCCTTTGCACGCTTCCAGCACTTGACTGGCTCCAACGGCCACAGCCCGCCTGCTCCCCGCACACGCACATAAGCGGAAAGGCCTCGGCGCGTCTGTTCTTATGCTGTTGTGTGTCTGTCGCGCTAACATTCCAGCAAGACGACGATCGCATGCTAGTGACGCCGCAACGCAGACGCTGGCGCAGCTCATCATCGTGGCGCTCATTATGGCCGCAATAATTATCGAACTTGATAATTGCCACAATTGCCAGCGACAACTAGTTGAGACTCGTTTTAAATCTAGAATTCAATTTTTTTAATTTCGACTTCTGCGACGCGTTTTTCGGGCTCTCATACTTCGTGCTTGTTTAGTGTTGTTGGTGCCTTTTGGTAACTGTTGCCGAAACGAGCTGCTGCTGCCGCTTTTTCGACTGCTGGTGGTGCTGTACAATTGGTCAAGTTGTTTTTTGTTGAATTTGCTTGCTCTTCGTATTAAAATCTTTACTGTTGTTATTCATTTTTGCCTTATTGTTCGTTTCATTTGCATAATTAACAGAAATATTTTCGCCTCCCATTTTCGTTGATATATTGTCGCCAGCTATGGCACTGTTTGAGTGTGGTTGTATATTTTTTTCGCGCGTTCATTCATTACGTGCAATATTTGGCATTTAATGCGGTAACTCCAGCACAACAATACTGACATCGACCGCCACCACAGCGACACCAGCACTCGCACATGCCATCACATTGCGGGCGTATATGCGATTCTGAAGCTCGCGAATAATTTCATTTCGATTCAATACGGTTTCATATATCATATTTCAGTCGGTTTCAATGCAATTCGATGTCTGTACGCTCGGCGCCCTTATCAGCTTCTGATGTAATTTTCCCCGTTTATATCGCATGCCGCGCTTAATTGTCTAAATATATTTCATATTCGAAAAAATATCACTACGAGCCGCTACGAGCATGTATGTGTGCGCTTGTGAGCGTGTATATGTGTGTGTGTGTTTGTGCATAGCCATCCCGCACTGTATTCTATGTAATCTTGCCATCCATATTGCAAGTTGTAAGGAGGGGTTGTGGGTGGTGGAATGCACATTGTTTGTGTCGACTCGGCGCGGATTTCAAACGGCTTTCACAATTGCAAAGTACACAAGAATGCATGAATAGTTCAAGCGTCCTGTGCCCTGTGTCGCAAATTTTCATTGCTTGCATTTTCGCTTCAAGGAATCTGCATGTTCAAGGGACAATCCTGCAAGTCGTAACACTGAACTTTGACCTAAGTGAGCGCTCTTGTGCTTCCACCCTAACCTAATCCATGCCGAGAGAAGCCAAAAATATGTAACTAAAAATCGTCTGTTTACAATAACTTCACTCTACTCTACGATTTCATGCAGCTTTTTATGGTTTCAGTTGGACGTGTTATCGTCGAATTGTTGTCAACAGTTTTCTGCGCCTCAAATATGTCAACAAATTATTAAAATTGTATTGTGATTTTTCTATGAAAAGGAAATTAGTAAAACTTTAAAGTGTGTAGTAATCTTTTACGCTTTACTTCACTTACTTTGGCAGCCAATGAAGTGGAGTTCGACACTTTGTGCCAGTAATGGCAACGTGCAGCTCGCGTACAGCTGTTTTAAAACTTAATAGCGGTATTCACACCGAACTAGTTACTTTTTTAGTTCGGTACTCGGTAGTTACATATGTACGTTTTTTTTTTTTGTAAAAGAATCAAACAAAAACATTATACACATACAAAACAATCCACTACCCAACTAACAAAGTAACGAGCTCGGTGTGAATACTCCTTATATCTATTCTAATACAAAAGTGTAAACAATACCAACGAGTTTTGCGACCTTACAAATGCGCTGCACTGCAGTCACTGCCACTTTCGATGACGCACTTATAAATCATAAGAACTCACAAATAATTAGTCATTTATAGTTTGATTAACTTTATAAACCCTACAGGTTCCCAAGAAAGCAAAACAAAATCTTAAAAAATTCCCTGAATCTGATTCTGAGTCGCAGTTCCGAAAAATAAATTAAAGCAAATTAATAATACTAATAATAAATAATTATAAGCCTTTTGCATGGGGGCAAATATTTTTTCACAATAATATTAAGATTCAATGAAAAAATATTGAAAGATGTGATTGTGGCTTTGAGAAATAAAAAAAAGTAAAATAAAATGAAAATAAATAAAATAAAATAAAATAATACAAAATAATAAAAATAAAATACAATACAATAAAATAAAATAAAATAAAATAAAATAAAATAAAATAAAATAAAATAAAATAAAATAAAATAAAATAAAATAAAGTAAAATAAAATAAAATAAAGTTAAATAAAATGAAGTGAAGTCAAATAAAATAAAATGAAATAAAATAATATAAATCAAAACAAAATAAAATAAAATAAAGTAAAATAAAATAAAATAAAATAAAATAAAATAAAATAAAACAAAATGAAATGAAAGAAAAAATAAAATAAAATAAAATAAAACAAAATAAAATTAAAAGAAATAAAATAAAATAAAATAAAATAAAATAAAATAAAATAAAATACAATGAAATAAAATAAAATAAAACAAAATAAAATAAAATAAAAAAATAAATAAAATAAATAAATAAATAAATACAATAAAGTCAAATAAAATGAAATAAAATAAAATGAAATGAAATTAAATTAAATTAAATTAAATTAAATTAAATTAAAATAAAACAAAAAATGGGTTTCCTCGGCCCACTAACTCTCATACCTTTAGCACGAAACATTGTTTCTACCTCTTAAAACAATTTTAATAGGGAACATAACTATTTAATTAATTTACATAGATTTTTTGTGCTGACTGACTGACTGATTGATTGATTGATTTGTCATCGCCCAGCAACTGAAATTTGAACTGTAGCTACATTTTGAAGAATGAACCTCCGCTAAGATGGGATTTTTAAACATGTGTTAAGGTGTCTAAAGAAACGCGATTTAATAAACATATTGATTTCGAACTTCCTGAAAATACTCTAAATCAAAAATAATTCGACGAGCATTTTATAATTTTTCGAATATCAAAATTTAACTGGGCCAACAACGGGTTAAACAAAAAAATGAGAACAATAGGGAAAATAACTATTTATTACAGTTCAAAACTATTAATAATATTAATTTTTAATATTTTGTTTTAATTTTTAAATAATGGTAAATAAAAAATTTTGCCAAGTACCTCATAAAATATTTTCGTTCAAATTTAATTCATTAAATACTTTTTTGAGCAATGCTAAGATTTTTTTTCATGTACAGTTGAGTGCGCTTAACTGCAAGTCGATTTTTCTGGCCTTTTAATTACAGTTAACTGGTGTTTAAAGTTAAGCGAACTCCGATTAAGTTAAATTATTTTTAATTACTTTGGATAAGTGAAAAGAAATGTTCTAATGTCGTTGCGATTTCCCTGATCCACTTATCAGGGATGTAATAATAAGGCAAAATAAAAGCAAGGCAGTATTTTGAAATTATGAAGTGCATCTTTTTTTCAGGATTTTTCAATTAACCGACTTGCAGTTAAGCGGCTTCGACTGTACCTGCGATGAAGATAGCCCAAAGCCATCGTTAAAAACTTTGTTTCCATCTTTTTGTTTGGATCGCAGAACGCTTTGAAAACAACAATGTGTAGTAACACTATAAAAGACAGGCGGATAGATTAATGTGACTAGTTGGTGATACGGTTGAGGGGCAGTGGCGCACGCAAGGGGGTTTTATGTTTGTTACAAAAAATGTAGGCGGAAAATATGGTTTCAAAAGATATTGGCCACACAAGTTGTGTACGGAATCCTCCTCCGAACACGCCCACTTTTTGGTATTACAAACTTTGTATCAAATTATGTCCGTACTGGCATCTCAGTGCAATGTAGAAAAATAATTCCTAGATATTTTGGTATTAAAAATGAGGTGCCTCGCTTTATTCTCTGAATGTAAATAGCCAAATTTACATACATAAAAAATATTAAAAAAAACACTTCACAATAGTAGCACTTCTCAATAAGCTCAACATTATTGTATAAGCAAACGAAAAAATTATCGTTCAATAAGTTAATCAATGCAGTAGTTAAAGTGCTGGAAGGTCGGCGAACTTCTCACAAAGAGGCGTGACGTAGTGATGTTTAATAACGAGGCGTTAGAAGGTAGGGTGAGTGTAACCAGGGATGGAAAATCTTCGTAAAAAACAGGTAGAATTGGCGTTGGAAAGTTTTGAAATGAACTCGCACAGTATCAGACGCATGACAAAAGATTGTTTGTTGGTCACACGACACTAAAACTCAACAACTAAGTAGACAGAATGTCGTCTTGACTAAAACTTGGTAAAACACATAGTGTGAATACGACCCGACAAGTGGGCGTGGAACCTCCCATACAACCTAAAATTTATCTTCGGAATTATAGGGCGCACAGCATTGAAATTTGGTACAGTGCCACCACTCAGGTGTGTCGTTTCATTAGTAAATTTTCATAATCGTTGGACAAGGGGCGTGGCACTTTTCAAGCGACCCAAATGTTTTCAATAACTTTGGAACTATAGGTCACAGATCAACGGCATTTAGCACAGATCTACGATTTAGATGTGCTCTTCTACAGGGGGGAATAGGGTGGGTATGGGACGAGGGGGCATGGCACAGCCCATACAAACCAAATTTTTAATATGGAATAGCTTCGGAATTATAAGTCGGGCAGCGTGTCGTTCCAGTGTTCCAAATGTTTTCAATAACTTTGGAACTATAGGTCACACATCAATGGCATTTAGCACAGATCTACGATTTAGACGTGCCCTTCGATAGGGGGAGTGGGATTGATATTAGACGAGGGGGCATGGCACCGCCCATACAACCCAAAATTTTCATATGAAATAGCTT
This sequence comes from Melieria picta, assembly GCA_964056695.1. Taxonomy (NCBI): domain Eukaryota; kingdom Metazoa; phylum Arthropoda; class Insecta; order Diptera; family Ulidiidae; genus Melieria; species Melieria picta. The sequence continues at coordinate 13,372,370 of OZ057399.1, read as the reverse complement.
CGAAAGTATGTCGGACAGCATTGCAATTTTGTATACCGTGTCGCATAGATGTCATTCTACTGGTAAAATTTTATGAGCGTTGGACAAGGGGCGTGGCAAAATGTTTGTTGTAAGAAGAAACTTGATTTATTGGGCTCATTGACTTCAAACTTGCTTGTACAATAAATAAAGTGAAGTTTCACTTATCGCTACTGAGTTTCCAATCCATTAATACATTAATCCATTTTATACATCGTAAGCCATGTTTTCGAAATTCTATTTAACCCTTTCGCAATTTTGTTGCCATATGGCAACATGCTACTTTGTGGACGTCTTAAGCCTCTATGGTTGCAAGAATACATTTTTTTGTTGGTCTTTAGAATAGTTTGAAGTTTTAGGAAAAATACAAAATTAATAAACTGAATATTTAAGTTTAAAGAAGAGAAGTATACACGTTTTTTTAATGGTATATCTTGACATAGTAAAGAAAGAAGAAGCAGAAAAAATTATAGAACTTTTTAATTTGACGTTTTCTTTCAATTTAGATACTTTTTTTTTTAATTTTGGCTGAAGTAAATGAAGATATATTCAAATTTTCATTATCCGTAAAAAGTTTAATGTTTAAATAATTATTACAGCCACAACGATGTGGTTGCTCTCATAGCAAAACACTCTAAAATACAGGGTCCGAGTATAAAAATTAAGAAATTTCTTATGGAATATTGCTAATATAACCACATAGAAGCCTAAGACGTAAAATTTAAAATTGTAACTTTCCCCAATAAAAAACTGTAGCGAAAGGGTTAACAAAACCGAATCACTGTTAACTAATCATTTTTTATTTTCGGGTCCAAGAAACCATACATTTGATTTAGCTTCAAACAAAACTTCGACTTGATCACTCCAAAACAGTGGCGGATTCAGGGGTGTTTTGGGGTTGAAACCCCCCGAAATATTAGGACCGACTTTAAAACTACATACAAATTAAAAGGCATTTTATGAATATTAAAGAATTACTTTTTGAAACCCCCTAAAATATTTTTCTGAATCGGCCCCTGCTCCTAAATATACTTATGAGTTTCGATACCCTACAAAATTGCATTCTTGAAATCTTAAACAATTTCCATTCTCAAGATTCCCACAATTGCCCTGAAATAAGCAGTTTCAATATGTGTTTGCCTTCTTTCACCACGATGTGTCATACCTCGTACTTTCATTACTACATACTTGAATATCACAGAGAGCTTTCACGCAGAAGCTGCTTCTCTCTTCAACCTAACCCAATCTAGACTTTGATACCGAATTCATACCATTTCTTCTGAACACTTAAGCAACGAAGTCTGTCACATTTTCGAAATTTCGCCATCATAAAAACCAAAACAACAAACCCAGAATGTCAACTTTTTATTTTCATGCAATACGCTTCCTTATTGCACCGAAACTTTATGTTTGTGTACAACAACAACAACGTTCAACTTTTTAACTATAATAATGTTGTTGTTTGATATTTTCGAAAATAACTTTGCCAAACTCGTCGTTGCCAACAGTCAACAGTTGGCATCGCGTTCACATTTACCCTCAGCCACGTTTTGGCGCTCCAAAAGCGACTCGAATTTAGATGTTTAGCCGTGTGCCGGCTAACTGTACACCGATACGAGGCCATGGCGCACAGCTGGAGATGTATAAATAGACACTGCCGACTATTGCTATTTGAAGCTCTTCATTCCTATTTCGTTTATTTATTGCTGACTAATTATTGTATTAGTTACTTGATTATCGTTTGCTGAGCGTTGCGTTTGCAGCACGCACTGCGTGGTCGTGTGGTTGTTGTTTTCATTTGTTTGTTTTCCCCATTGTATTTGTTGTTGTTGTCCGTGTACTTGTTGTGCCAGTGCCACAATGTGTTGTGGTGTTGCTGAGTGTTTAGTTGCGCATGGCGTTTCAACACGACAGCTACGCGATGGCGCGGCTGCTGCCTCCTTCCTTACAGTTATTGACATTGGCATTAGACGACTAAAATTCGGTCGTCGTAAATGCTTATAAGAAAATGCGTAGCGCTTACCTGCTTAGCTGACATTCATGTGCTCGGCGCTCTGTTCAGTGCGAGCTAATGATGAGCTGGCGTTACCGGTTCGCTTTGTCGGCGCTTAGCAGACGTCGATCGGGCAAGTCGTGTCGACAAATTAAAATCGGCTGATCGATCACTGGGCGCGCACTGCAGTGGGCTTCGTAATGTGGATGGACAGGTATATCTGTGGTCAAAAACTATTAGCGCTGGAGTCGACTTAAGACAGCATTGAGTTAACCCTCAAATGCATGAATTATTATTTTTTATTTAAATGACAGTAGAATAAAAAAGTTTGACAAATTGTTTGTATTTAATACTAGCAACAAGTTTTTACATTTCGTTAACCGTAGACCTACGTTGAGGTCGTTTTCGACCAAATGTTTTTTTGAACTTTTAATATTTTTTAAATTTGTAATTGTTTTTAGCTGTTTTTTCATGACTTTTTCTATCGAAATCAAACCGTTTCATGTTTTAAAATCTAAGTTGGCTTGCATTTTTTGTAATTTGTGTCATTTTTGTCAATATGGGTCGTTTTTGACCCATTACACCGTGCGACAGCATTTTTCACACCGGGAAAAATCCATATGTGCGTGAAACTAGAGACCAAACATAGTAATACTGCGTACTCAGTTTTGTATTTCTACATCCTTTGTCCTTTTAAAAGGACTTCAAAATTTTGAAGGGGATAAAAAATAAAAAATATATAAAAAAAATACTTAACTTCGTTAGAATATGGCGATATGTATATCAAATGAAAAAGGAAAGGCTCAAGAATTTAAATAAAATTAATTTCTTATCTATTTGTAAAAAAGGATATGAAAAAGGTTCTTTGAAAATTTTAATCCTTTATATCCTTGAAAATTTACATCGAATTTTCTTGAAAAGTCATTACTCTAACTTTATTAGTTCGAAAGTTATGAAAAAAAGGCGGAAGCTGCAATTCTAATGAAGTACACAAATTCCAATTTATTTGAGTATCAGTATTTTAAATAATAAAAAGATGCAAAATCAATGAAGCGAGAAAGATGAAATTTTGACACATGATGAAGGAGATTTGGGGTTTTAACACACTCACTTTTCAAGAAAATTCGATGTAAATTTTCAAGGATATAAAGGATTAAAATTTTCAAAGAACCTTTTTCATATCCTTTTTTTACAAATAGATAAAAAATTAATTTTATTTCAATTCTTGAGCCTTTCCTCTTTCATTCTAACGATGTTTGTATCCCCTTTAAAATTTTGAAGTCCTTTTAATAGGACAAAGGATGTAGAAATGAAAAACTGAGTACGCAGTATTACAATGTTTGGTCTCTAGTTTCACGCCCATATGGATTTTTTCCGGTGTGAAACATTTTTTAAATTTTTGTCGCACGGTGTTATATGTCGAAGCTTTTTGTATTAGAATTTCATCGTGATTTCATAGCAAACGCAAATAAAAGTGTAAATTTGTATTTATTTTATTAAAAAGTTTATTGTGATAAAATGTCAAATTGTCAATGTCAAAATAAAACAGAGCTTGTCTGCTGCGGATGCCTAAAAATATCTGCAAAAATAAGCTCAACCGTAATTTGTGTAAAATGCCTTGAAAGTGTTTAAAAACTACAAATAAATATATCCATTGTATTTTATTTTAAGTTTTGGAATAAACCGTACCAAAAAGTTTTTTTTTTGTAATGAACGTTCATTTTTGTACTAATTCCCATATATGAGGGTCGAAAACGACCCTAACGTAAGATTAGTCGTTTTTTTTAACGTAGGTCTACGGTTAAGTGATTTAGTTTGAAGATATGCATTCAGTGGCGCACGCAAGTTTGGTTTTGGGGGTTAAAATCCCTTCCAAAATATCTATTTGGTACAAAAATTGAGGGTGAGCAATCTTTGTTGTATGAGTTGTACAAACCCACCCAAGCGCCCCAGGACGCTTGTATGTTTAAAAGGCATAAATACCAATGAACTTGAGCGATTATGGCTTTTAGTCACCGATATCATACATACCTACCACACATCCACGATCTGACATCCGAATTGACAAAGAGCGCTTTGAGTTTGGATTTTACTTTAAATATAATTAAAGATTTATTTGAAACAAATAACTGTGTTATTACATTTACATTTAGGTTCTCTTTTTGTTGATTTTTCTGGTTTTTTATAAATTTTCATATATTACATATATATCCATAAATTTACATATATGTATATATATATATATGTATCTATATATATATATATCATCTCGTCATTGACATACAATCAGCGTTTTTTATGCTACTTAAATTTTTTAGATTTTTTCTCCACTGTCGAATCTTTGTAAATTTCGTAATGTATAATTTTTAAAATTTACTGCTAGGTACATCGATAATAATTCTTTATTACTTTAGTTTTCATATTTTTACTTTGCGTGTGTGTAGATTTTAATATATTTAAAAAAGGGGAAAAAACTTTAAAAATTTATGCATTCTGAATAATTTTAATTAACATTAATATTTAATTGTAGTTTATTTGTTGCTGTTGTCGGATATCCGCAGTTATCAGTTGGCGCACAAACAGTGCAACATGTCAGCGACGTCGGGCGCTGCGCCGACGTAGTCGCGGTCTAACAAGTGGCAAATACATACAAACAATGCACACGGTGTGGGTATCTATGTATATCGACTTGTGATGCTTCGCGTTGGCTTGTGTCGTTATAGAGTCGTTCAGTAGTAAAAATTACAAGTAGAGGAATCGAAGAAACAACGTTGGGCGCTCCGGAAGGCTCCGGAGTGCATTGGCTGTTCTTCGGCATCGTTTCTTGTGGCTGCTTTTATCACGATTAAAATTACAATCGAATTTAAGAGCTTAAAGTGTTCGTAATTTCAGCTCAGTTGAACGAATATGATGAAGACTGTCATTTATTTTTCTTTAGGTTTGGTTTTTTTCGCTTTAATGTTGCATTGGTTAATGTGACTGGGCGAAGGGGGCGATGTGTCTCTGAACTGCGGCTACTTGAAAAATTTAATTTGAGAACTTTGAGAAATAACTAAAAATGTTTGCAACGTTTTTCGGGGACATATTCGTGCAACTTGTTCTGTTTGTATCACGTTGTGTCGTTCGGAATTCATTTCGATTGATTTCGTTTGCGTTTGCGTTTGACTTGTGCTTGGAGTCTGTCCGTGGCTGTGTCTGCATCTGTATCTATCTATGTATATATGTGTGTGTGAGCGTGTGTGTGGGAACAGGTGTAAGAGTACGCGTTGTCTCTTTAATTACTTACGGCGAGAGCTTTGATTTGATTATTTTTAAGTTGCGTTTCGCTTGCCGCTCTTACAGGCGTTGCATTCGTTTGACTTGAATCATTTTTGTTTTTGAGTTTCTTTGCTTTCGTTTCGCATGTTGCTTTCTAACTGTTAATTCTTCTTAAGTTTGCTTTCTGGATCTTCTTTATGACTTTATTAAATATATTTGATAACTAATTAAAGTTTTTCTGTTGCATAAGTCGGCACGGTGCAATTTGTATGACTGCCGGCGTGTTGTTGTATTCGAAAAAAGTTATTAGGTATTCAAGTAAAAATTCTAATAAAGTTTTCCAGCTTAAACACTAATAATTGCTTCCACACAAAAAACGCAAAACGCAAAAGGCAATTGGACAAAAGTCTGAAACGAGGGGGAGACAACAAAACATAAAACACAAGAAATAAGGAGACAAATTATTTATAAACTACACTTAAGCGTGTGCAGCATCGAGCGAATTGAGTTTGTGGCTAATTGAGTTTCCTGCCGTTGCTGCTGCGACTGCTGTCACCGTTGTTGTTGTTGTTGTGCAAGTGTCGGCTGGATGATTGCCGACCGATTGAGTCGGCGGCAATGGACCGCGTCTCTTCTGCTGCCATATTAAGCAGCTTTCATTGCCGCTTCCATGCCTTCGCATTAGGCGCCTCTATCGGTCACACAACACTGGGCGACGAGGGCAGCGCGCCGCGATACCAATGCCGTGTGGCACAATGTGCTTGGCGCTGCGCTGCGTTGAGTGCGTCTGTGATTGAATGCGAGAAATTTAATTCGCTTAGGCAGAAAGTTGGTGGCCGGGTCTAAGACACTTTTTCATCTTCTTATACGTTCCGTTTACTCTCTCATTATCCTTGTTTTGATTTTTTTGCAATTCAGGTTTGGTAAATTGCGTTTACTGCCACATTTAGCTAAGCATTTTTGTACGAATTTGTCTATTTCGGTATTTACATTGCGCCACTCAACGCTCGCCACACTCGCACACTTTCGGCCGCGGCCAGGAAACTCAATTAGGCGCCGCGCATCCGCTGCCGGCGCCAGCTCGTTCAATTCGCCACAACGTGCACCCGTTTCTCGTTTAGGACCTAACTACGCTTAGAAATTTAAAAGCTGTTGCTACCACTGTCGAATGCGTACGTTCGTGCGTGCGTTCGTTTGTGTCGTCGGGCGATGTGCACCCACCGCTTCGGTGCCCAGCGGTCGCCTTCCGTATCGCCGAAGACGCCGATGCTGTACTGTGCGCTGCGCTGCGCCGCCACAACGACCGGCCACGGCTTAGAAGAAGAAGTTGCGCACTTCGTCGTCGTCGTCGTCCTCCTCGTCGCCGCCAGCGCCCGTACCCGTGCCGCCAATGTGGCTGCCGCTGTTGTGCTCGTCGTCGGCGGTATCGGTCTCGTCTGTTTTACACTTCGTTGTGTCCGCCAGCGGATTGCCCAGCACTTCGGTGACGTCGACCATGGGCCCCAGCGGATCGAAGGTGTCGTCCAGCAAGACGCCGCTTTCTATAGCTGCAACAGCTTCATCATAGTATCAGTTAAGATCTTTTCGAAAACTGTCCTCGATTGTGGGATCAGCAATCATGATCGGGTTCTGGTCCGACAGCAGGTCCAGCCCGGTCTCGTCCATCTGCCCCAGATCCAGGTCGAGTGTCTCGAATATCTCGCGCGACGAGTAGTCGGAGAAGATGATCGCCGGTATATTCGTGTTGGTCGGTGTGTTGGCGTGGTTCTGTTGCTGGTGTTGGTGGTGATGGTGGTTGTGGTTGTGGTGCCCCACAGCATTGCCCATATTTGCCGGATGGGGCGAGGATGTGTGTGGCACGGGAGAAACGCCGCCGCCTAACGTTGATATGCCTGGCGAGGACACCGATATCGGTGAGGCGTGATGTGGTGAATGCAGCGGCGAGTGGTGCGGCGAGTGTTGTGTCGAATGTGAGTGCAGCGACAGCGACATCTGATGGTGGTGGTGGTGCGGCGATTGCGACGACATTGGAATTGGTAACGGCGACGAAGGCGACGGCATGCAGCCGAGCGGCGAAGGGATAGGCGAGCTGCCGAGCACGTCTTGACGCAGCGCCGCGTTTACATCGTTCACGTTGTTGTTGGTAGCGCGACAGGGGCCATTAGTGTTGGTGCCGTTGCTGTTATTGCCCGCGCCGTTGTTGTTGTTCAGTATCGGCTGCTGTTGTTGCTGGCCCATCGTTCGCCCGCTTTGCTGCTGTTGTTGCAAATTGTTGTTATTACACGTTGTGGCTGTGTTTGTGCTGTTGTTGCTTCCATTGTTGCCGCCATTGGCACCTCTGCTGCCCGTCCCTGCCGATACCGTTGGCACGCCCGTCAAGTCACTAAAATCCAGCAGTTTACTTTGAACTAGGTTCTGGGAATAGGATTGCTGCTGCTGTTGGCTGTTGCCGCCGCCGCTAAAGTCTTCAAAGTCCAGTGCTGCGAAACTGTTCTGCTGCTGCTGTTGCTGCTGTTGTTGGAAATGCTGCTGCAGCTGCTGTTGTTGCTCGGGCGAGGAGTTGCTGTCACCCAGCGAGAACTGCTCGAAGTGATTGTGAAACGAGGGGTTCAGGCTGTTGTAACCGCCCGAATCCAGATTGCCCACCACCATACCCGGCGAGTAGCGGTCGAACGTTTGTATGTTTTTGTCGCTGTAGCCTTGCAGGCCCTGTTGCAGGTTGTTCGTCGGCTGCGGATGGCGAATGGGACTGGCCGGTGCGCTGGATTGCAGCTCGTTGCCCGACACGGAGGTCAGCAACCCCGGCGAGGAGCCCGGACTAGGTGGGTTCAGCGGCTGGCGATAGTCGGTCAGGTTGCCGGTCGAGTTGGCAGCGCCCAGCGTTGGCAGGTTAGCGAAGGAGCCGCTTTGTGCGGGGTTCTGTGCGGTGCTCGACGACTGCACGGCGAGATTTGTGAAGGACAGATGCGGCGACGTTTGTGCGGCTGTGGGCGTGTTGGCTGCAGATGTGGGCGAGTGCTGTGGCTGGTGGTAAGGCGAGGGTGGACCGCCACCGCCGCCTCCGCCACCACTGCCGCCCCCGCCCGTCGGACTGAAAGGGCTGGGCGACTGATCGCGATCGCGGCCGTTGTTGTGCGGTGACAGAATGGGCGAAAGTGTTTGCTGCTGCTGCTGCTGTTGCTGTTGTTGCTGCTGCTGTTGTTGTTGCTGATGCATCAATTGCTGTTGCGTGGGCGCGGCAAAGTGCACCGATGTCAAATCGGGCAGCGATCCGGTGTTGGCAAAACTCATTGCCTGCTCCTGCAGCGACTTGAAAAGGCTGTTCACCGGCATGTTGCAGTTCGGAAACTTGGCATTGAAGTTTGGTTGCTGCTGGGGCGTCTGCGGTTGCTGGTTCGGCTGCGGCTGCTGCTGGTGATGCTGTTGTTGTTGCTGCTGCTGTTGCATGTGTTGCTGTTGCTGAAAGTGCTGCTGCAATTGCTGATGTTGCTGCTGCAGTTGCAAATGAGGTGGTTGCTGCTGGCTGTGCATGTGCTGCTGTTGTTGGTGCAGCGCCTGTCCTTTTCTCCTCTGCGCCTGCGGACTGAAGCTGCGCCCAATGTTCGGCGAATGAGATCGTTGATTGTGATGATGATAGTTGGCGTGCAGCGAATTCATGTCGCCCGCCATGCCGCCGAGACCGCTGCCCATGCCGCCCGGCCCGAAGCCGCCCTCCGCCGCCACGGCCATGTTCAGCGTCTGATGCAACGCCGAGTCGGAGTTGGAGCGTCGCCAACTGGAGTCGATGGGCGGGCTCAGGTAGGCAATGTTCTGCCCGTTGTTGCCCATGGCGATGGTAGCGGCGGCCCCAACGCCACCCGCACTGCTGCCGTACGGCGACCGATCCTGCTTGCGTTCCGATGGACGTCTCATGGGGCCGACGCCGACGCTGCGACCGCGCGACTCACGATTGGCGCCACTGCCGCTGCCAGCACTTCCTCCACTGCCGCTTGTACCCTCGGGAGATGCGCCACCGCTGCCTGCGCCCGTGCCGCCCCCGCCACCAGTGCCCGCACTGTTGCCAGCGCCCACTGTTGCTGCACTGGCGTGGTTGCTGCTCGTGTCGGCATTCGCCAGGCAGCACTCCAGGATCTTTTGGTTTGCCTGCGTCTCATCCATCTTGGTTGCATAAACTTCTTTCATAATTCTCTCGAACTCAGCCGTGCCCTCGGCTTGCTTCTGCTTTTGTAATGCGATTTTCTCGCTGAATTTCCGCGGATTCGCCATAGCTGCACGTTGTTTCACTGACGCGCTGACTGGGGGGCGGGGGGCTGTCGGCCAATTGGTTTGCGCGGTTATTTCACTACCACTGCTCAAACGCGCACGTTACGTCTTTTTGCCGGTCTGCCTGCGGTTGTCTCTGCTTATGCTTCTGCTTCTTCGGTTGCTGCTATTGTCTGTACAGGCGCGGCGAATACGCAACGCAGCAATGCCGCAGGGTGGCCGCATGCAGCGAGCGAAGAGTTGTTATGTTGTTATTGTGGACGATTTTATTCGCACATGTGGGTGGATGCCAACAACAGCAGACGAACAATGACCGCATCAGCCAGCAGGCAATGACAGTGGGCCCGGCCGGGGCAACACGCGATGAGACGAGCCAAAGTGCCAGCACGGACAAAGACAGAAGCAGAGACGAGAGTGCGTCGCAATGATAACGCGAGCAGCGACGGCACAATTTCGGATCATGCATATGAATTGATTGTTGTTGTCATCATCATCATTGTTGTCGTTGTTGTTTTCAATTTGTTGCGAAGACAGCGGGAATGAGGCAAAAATACAAACAAAAACATTGCACAAGGTATTTACGAAGCAAAAAATAAAGCCGAGAAAGAAGGGAAAGAAAGAGAAGAAAAAGAGAACAATGAGTGACGAATTAGTCGTGTAGAGAATTTATAAATTGTTCATAGCTAAAATAATACTACATGCATAATTATGAAGGCGAATGCTTTAAATGGGCGGCGAAATGTTGTCGGCTTGTTTTTCCCGTTTCGTTTCGGTGACGCGGCGAGCCAAACGAAGACAATCCATTGCAATTGAACAGACACGCGCCGAAGTGGAATTACTCACAAAGAAATTGGATTTCATAGATAAATCAAATCACCTTGTTTTGGCCACTGCGCTTCCGGGTGATTTTAAACCTACGGAAATGATTGCAACTCCCTACGAAAACTGCGTTGAAACACAGAGTGAATGCCAATAAGTTAAAAAAAATAAAGTAAAATTTTAGTTTTTGAATGGAGATTCAACAAGTGCAAAGCTAAATAAAGAGTAGAAAATACACGAGACCAATTTTTTTTTACTTTCAAATTTTTTGATATTTACTACAGGGTGGACCATTTAAGATTTGGAATTTGAACTACGCTTTATTTCGAGAATGGCAGTCCAAATGTCATTCAATTTGTGTTCGTAATTTAGTTAAGGTATCATGGCACGTTAGAAAGGGGAATTTTTAATGATTTACAAAATTATTTATTTTTCAGCTCCTTTATTATCAATCTTTTTACAATATATTGAAGGTTTAAGGAACACAAAAACATTTTTTTTTTAGCATATTGTCTCTTATATAGGTGGAGCTGAAGTCGCGTAGAAAAAAAACACATCCTCCATTACGGACACTTAATCTCCGGATTGGCTCGACCGATTTAAAAAAAATTTTTGTAGTTCTTTTTATTAACTTATTTTTTACAAGAATCCACTACAATATTGAAGAAAATTTTTAATTTAAAGTACTTTTTCTGGGGAAAAAAGGTGAAAAACGCAGTCAATTTTTGACACTTTTTTCAAAAAGCGTTTTTTTTTTAGCGTTTTTTTATTTTTCTGGTTAATTCCTGTGTTCGAAAGCTTAATAATTATGAATCTTTTTTGTTTTTTTGTTTCAGATTAGCCGATTCGGAGATTAAGTGTTCGTAATGGAGGATGTGTTTTTTTTTCTACGCGATTTCAGCTTCACCTATATAAGAGACAATATGCTAAAACAAAACAAAAAAAAAATTGTAAACAAATTTTGAAAAAGATTGATAATAAGGGAGCTGAAAAATAAATAATCTTGTAAATCATTAAAAATTCCTCTTTCTAACGTGCCATGATACCTTAAAAGTTTGACATTTACGAAATGGGACGCTATACGCTTGAACAAAATTGGGAAATATTGAGAACTTACTTCCAAAGTGGAGAGTCTTCAACCCAAACTGTAAGAAATGAAAAAAAAAATTTCAAAAAAAAGATTGGCCTTCAACTCAGTTTGTGGATCAATTTGTGAAGCGAGCTCGTGAAACTGGATCGTTAATGGACCAAACAACCCGTTCCCGTTCTCGTAGAGTGCGCACAGGCGAAAACATTGCTTTTGCAGCCGAAAATGTGCGTGAACATCCATCAACGTCAACTCGCCATCGCTCTCAGGAATTGAAAATTTCCCGCACTTCTTTGATGAGAATTTTGCATAAAGATCTCGGTATGAAGGCTTACAAAATTCAATTGGTCCAAGAACTGAAGGCTCATGACCATCCGGCATGTAACAATTGAACTTTTGGGCACCGTTTTCGAAAATCGAATAATCAGCCGAAATTCTGAAGTCAATTGGCCGCCTCGGAGCTGCGATTTAAGTCCGTTGGACTTTTTTTTGTGGGAAACCGTAAAGGACAAGTGTTACGCTAACCATCCAGAGACGATTGAAGGTTTGAAACATGAAATCGAAGTTGCCATTCAGGAAATTCTACCCGGAATAATCGAAAAAGTACTTGAAAATTGGGTTGACCCATACTGAAATTAATAAAGTGTGCCAGATAGCAGGAACTCTCTTCATCGTACACTTATTTTCTGACAGTTAATGTCATTTTGCTGACAAATGTCAGAGTTCATAACCCGTCTGTGCTGTATGAAAAAATTTCAAAATAAATTGTTGTTTGAAAATACGTTCTGCACCAAAACCGACACAAAAAACGCAATTACATGAAAGGAAAAAGGAGCTATCTCTGCAAAAAAGCGACCGGCAATGCAGTTTCTATGTTTTTCTAACATAAAATACATTACGAAAATATATATTTCTGGAGTACTAAAAGTCAATTTTAAATTTTGTGCTATTTAAGCGACAACAAAAATAAAAGTTAATCGAACTGACACAAATAAATTGACACTTTGACAATTGCTACTCAGAGAAATAAGTGTACGTCATCTACCTGGTACACTTTATTGATTTCACTATGGGTTGACCGAATGGCGCACGTAAGGCCAGTCGTCGCAGTCATATGAACGATATCGTGTTTCATTCTTAAATAACAAAGTTCAAGCTTTGTAATAAAACAGGAATTTTCAAAAAATATTCATTCGTTTTTTTTTTGTAACCGATTTAAATTCCAAATCTTAAATGGTCCACCCTGTATGTATGTCACATCGATGGTTAGAGCTCCCCAAGGAATTCGCATGTATTAGCTGTAAGTGCACGTTTACAAATGTCAGAAAACCAATTGCCGGAAAATAAGTAAACAACTGTTGTTGACATTCTCCCTTCAAATGCTATCATTTAGCAATTTGTCAGGCAGAAAAAAAATCAATAAGTAATATACATATTTCTGTGTGATCTGTCAAAAACAGTTTTCAAATCATTTTTTTTACTTCTTTTAAACATGCTGACATTGACAGTGCTCGCTCTATGACAAAAAACAGGAAGAAGTGCCATGATACAAAAAGGAAGGTAGTTCCATTTGCAAATGTTTTGTTTAAAAATCCGTTTTTGATGTGTTTCATTATTGTAATTTTTTCTTTAAATTCTACTACAAAAATGTCCTACAATGCAGGGTAGCAATGGAAAGACATGGGAGAGACACTGGACACAATTGCCAAAAGTGGTGTTGGCCTTACAGCTGAGCAGATCGTAAGGGGGCTGATGTCACTTCACACTTTCTACAAAGACTTGGAGGGACTAGGTGAAGGAACTTAAACACCTGCCGAACTGGAACTTTGTAATTGGACTATTTCGTTCAGATTGTAGAATTGTAATGCGCATAAAATGGGTTTGGCACACAGGGAAAGTTGCAGAATGTGCGGGTATGACGAAGCTCTGGAGACATTATAACATGTCCTCTGCTTCTGACCCGTCATCTCAAGACAAAGCTTGGCAATCTTAAGATCACATGAGTTCGCCGGACTAGGGAATATGGCAGTACTAGGCCTGAAACTTTTGCTGAAGCTTGCCAAAAGCACTCGTCTTCTCACGGATCACTACTGCAACTGATAAACGAATCTCTATGTGTGGCCATTCGTGGCCAACCAGTTATAACTAACCTAACTAGAGTCCGAACGATACCAAATTTGTTGGCCGATGCCGATTAATCGGTCAGAACAGCGTGAATTGGCCGATGCCGATTCCGATTCCATAGAAAAAATAACACGAATGAATTCAATCAAAAACACAAACAAATTCAGTTTTATCTTCAACTTAAAATTACGATTCTTATATTAAAATTTGTACTCTGAAATTGCGTTGGAGCAAGGCGACCCGATGTACAGGTGTGGTGGAAAGAAATCAGAAAACAAAATTTACAATTAACAAGAATTAAACAAAGAGAAATAAGATTGTAAAAATAAATGACCTTTCTTCTGATGCCCATATTAATAGACGAAATGCATGGACATTTCGAGAAAAATCTAAATTTCTAAATTCTAAATGTAAGAATACCTAATTTTTATAAAAAACATTTCTAGGAAACATTTATGTATATTAAACAATATCTGAAAATACGTTACTAAAAAATCAGAATAGAGATTCTTATACCCCTTTTCAGTAACGTATTTTCAGATACTGTTTAATATTGTTGTTGGTTGATGTTGTAGGATGTGAAGTTTATTGAAGAATGAAAATTTTTTGAAAATACAAATTTTCCTAAACACAGTGCGATTCACCTTCAAAAAATAAATAAATAAAAAAAATTAAAGCACGAAAATAGGCCGATACCATCGACCAAAAATGGCGGATGCCGATGCCGAAGCTGATACCTATTTTTTTGGCCGATGCCGAAGCTGATACCTATTTTTTTGGCCGATGCCGATACCTATTTTATTGGCCGATACTAGCCGATGCCGATTAATCGGTCGGACTCTAAACCTAACCTACCACTTTAAAGCCATCACTTTTTTTTTTGCAAGGTCAAAAACTGGTTTTATTTCAGATGCTCTATATCGCTGTTGAGAAAAAGCCGAGGAACTATGAGAAATATGTTCAATCTTTTTATTTCTTTGCTTCATTTAAATCAGTTCGTTTTTGGTCTTTTGTTTTAAAATTTATCTAATTTTTGACATTGACATTTATTAGAAAATATTTTAAAGTTACTAATTTCGCATTATTGTGATTGTTATTGTCATAAAATTCATGAAATCATGACATTTTTATTTCGCTAGCATAGCAGTTATGTAAATTCCATTGTGGAGATGCAAGACTTCAATCGGACACAGATTTGTGCAAACGACATTTTCTACATCGCTGCGCAATATTTACATCTCGACCAGTCAATTCAACTCAATTTCGCCAGCGGCAATTCGGGCACGTGGGCAGCTGTTTCTCCAATTGGAGCAAATCGCGCTGCCGCCCCCCTGCCGCCACGACCGCCAGCACCACAACGAATATTCCGAAAATGTGTGGCGTGTGAATATTTTGTTGTTGGTGATGTCTTCTTGTTGTTCTCGCTGATGACCAAGCAATTGTCTTTGCTTTTGTTGGCACTCGGATTAGGCCACGCACGCAGGGTTTGCAGTCGCCCGCGCCGCCGCCGCCGCATTTCTACACGCTTTCGCTGTGGCAGACAGTGCGGCAGCATCGTAAACGGTAGTTGGGGATTTGTGCTGCTTGGCGCTGGCGGGCCGAGTATGCTCGTTTCGGCCGCTATCAAGCGGTGATAAGAACTTCGGTAAGACGCGCTAATTAAAAACGTTTATCACTTGTAGAATGTATAAATAGATAAACAAGGAAGCGGCCGCTGCCCCGCGACGACCGACCCGCACAGCACCGACGCGCCAATGGCGGCGAGAGTGTTGGCAGCCGGCGCCGGCCGTGAGAGCAACGTGCCCGAGAGCCCTTTGCGCCGATTGTCGGACTGATTTCGCAAATGTCAAACGCCGTAGCTCCAACGCAGTGCGTTGCGATAGTGGCGGATTATCTTTGTTTTGTGATTGTTGTTGCTGTTGCTGTAATGGCGCACAATACAAAAACAACGAAACAGCACAGCAGATAAGGCAGATGAGTCAATCGGCGAGCGTTGGGCGAAGAGAGCCGGACGCATGTGGGAAACACATCGACAGCGCTGCATTTGCTGCTCTGGTGAGGAGGCAGCTGCAAGCAGCCGAATTTCAAATAAATACAAAATTGTACAATTTCGATTTCATTGAGGAGAAAAAGTCGGCCGAAAATGACTTAATCAAAAATGCCGCCAATTTTGACACATCAACACAACGCACGACAGCAACACAACGAATATCACCAGCAACAAATTTGGAGCCCTCCAGTGTCATGCAAATATTGCTACTGCTGCTCATGGGTTGTTGTTTTTGTTATTATTGTGTATTGCCATGTGTGAATTCATTAATTTTTATGCGTTGTGCAAAAAGGCGCAGAGCAATAATCAAAAACAGCACAACACAACACAGCCATACCACACCACACCACAACAACAACAAAAACAACACAATCAATGTCAAAGTAATTTTATTTAAATAAGCAATCGACAGCGAGTGCGCGCCACACAGCCAGCAATTCTTCTTGGGCCGCTGGCCGCGCCTGGGTTAGACCACAAACACAACAAAAACACAAATAAACCAAACAAAAAGTCGCGATAAAAGGGGGGAAAACTGGTCACAAATTGCTAATAAAATGCCGTTTGCGCGTTTTTCCAAGCGCGACTTATCGGAAATCACCGCGTTCTGCGCACCGACTGACTGAATCACTTACTCACCGACTCAATGTGCCCGACTGACAGGCCACCAGCGCCAGCGCGAGGATTCCACAACGTTTGTAAAATTGAGGTCGAGTTATAAATGCACGCTTACGGCGAATTGATATGACAGCACCAAAGGCAACAGCGGCATTACGCACGAAGACCGGGCGGAACTATCTTTTCCATGCAAGACTGTAACTTTGATTATGTTTTGCGAATTGATAAACTGGAACATATTATGACAACCAGAGTTGCTGCTGCTGGCGGTGGCCGGCGAGAAGGCGGGGGCCGTAAGCAGCACAACTGGTAGAGTTTGTCTTATGTGCACAAACTTCTCTTATGCGCAAAGCTTGCATAAGCAGCACTCTATTTTCGGAACTCCAAGTTTTCGACTTTGAAAAATGCCACATCGTAATCCCAATTCGGGGGGATGAGTTGCGGTCTAGTCTGCACAGTGATGTGTCGAATTCGGGAATCACCGCCGTTTAGCCATTAAAGTTCAATTAGCTTTATGCTAATACGATGACGAAAATCAACCAAAGATTCTCGTATGTGGAAGGTGGCCTACGCTGCTGATGCAATAAATTAATTAGACCTGGACTGGAAATCTGGGATTTTCTAAACTTTATGGTGCCATTATAAAAAAGTATATACCTACGAATTTGAAATTAAAAATACTTTTGATGCTCAAGACTCGTTTTCGACTATGCGAGCGTTGTCTGACATAGGTTAGGTTAGGTTAGGTTGTGGTGGCTGCCTCTGTATGAGACACACTTAGGCCTCTTAACGGACCCGTTGTGATACCACAAATTCCACCCGTTTGAAATGCGTATGCAACACTGTTTTTTCCAACATGTGATTCAACACACATTTCAAACGGATGGGGAAAGGGAGGGAAGGGCACCTACAGTCCCGAATCGCCGAACGGCGATTGGCAGTTTTTTCGGTCACACTTGGAGGTTTTTGCTATTGCCTGCCAAGAGCGCAGTTGTGCGATTCTTGCAATTCTCATCTGCTTCATGTGTATAGCGATAGAAGTAGACGAGTTTTTCACCAGCCCGAGCCAGGAATCGAACCTGGGGCCTCGGTATGAGAAGCCAGCGCGCTACCCGCTGGGCTATCGAGGCCCATTTGAAAATGTTTTCTCGTATTTAGACGTGAAGCAGACCAAAGTCCGACAACAGATGGTGATAGAATATGGACTCCATCCAGAAGATCTATAGAGTTATTTCAACTAACGTGAATAGATGACTGTAAGAGCAAGCGATCTCAGGACAAAGACCGATGGTTTCGAAAAGGAATCAGACTGTTCTGATTGAGTCTGAGTCATAACAAGAATTGCTGTATTTACTTCAAAAGAAGTCAAAACCATCGAAAATGAATCGTTTTCGCAATACTTTTTAGAAATGTATATCTAAAGAGTTTTAGAAATGTTTCCCCTATATAAAGTGGATTAAGGCTACAAGGATTTGTTACGATATGTATCTAGGTTGTTCAGATTATCAAAATCTAGATTGTTTTGATTTAAAAATTATATTATAGAACCAAATGTTTGGGAGATAAGGTTCAAAAAAGTGTGTTCCAACTACACTGTAACTTGTTAGGTGTACTGTGATCTCCCTATCTATATACATATAATTGTTTGTCCTGACTGACTAATTGACTGATTCACCAGTGATATACATGAAATTTGAACTGTGGGCACATTTTGAAGGATGAAAAAAGGAATTGTGCTCTTCTTATTCCCTTCTTAATGACAAAGGACATAGCTACTGCATAGCACAGTTGTTGCATTTGCAAAAAAAATTGCCAAAACAAAACGAAGCGCAACGTATTATCTCAGCGTCAATGCTTAGTGTTCGTAATTCAGTGGCATTGCACTGAAAAATCTGTGAGAAGGTATTCTCCGAGAATACTTAGAATTGGGCTGGGTATTTAACTTCTCTTTAACAAATTTCGATCGAACATGCACGATTGGCAGCAGATTTTCAACGCTTTCTCTATTAGTGAAGTATTTCAACACTAGCGAAGAATCTTTTTTTCTGTAGAATAAGCAACAAATCTAGTTGGGGCTATGATGAAATTGGACTATGGTTAGGGTTTTTAAAAATTTCATTTTCATTTCATTTATTTCAAGTCTACAGTAATTGAACTTACAGAATAAGCAAACAACAATATAAGAACTTAAGAATAGAATAACAATAAGAATAACGTCATTTATAAAAGCCGTTCAGAAGTGATTTTAATTCTTGTTTGGAAATGGAAAGATTGAGGTTAAGAGAACCACAGATCTTGTTAAATTCGGAAAGCGCTCTCACCAAAGGGCATTCAAGGCGTAATTAGACCTGCATGGAGATATGACAAATAAGTCGTAGTAACGGAGGGCACGAGAAGGAACATTGAAATTAATTCGACTCAGGAGGTAAGGACAATCAACAGAACCACTAACAACATCATGGACGAACACCAAAGAGAGGATAGTTCTTCTACTCTCAAGTGATTTAAGGTTTATGAGAGAGCAACGCTATAGATACGGAGGAATGGGATTGGAAAACTTTAGAGAGCGAAGGCCAAAATTCAAGAAGAACCACTTTCTTCTTCTTGAATTTTGGAAGAATCCTTTCTGAATTAATCAATTTTAAAACTATTGAACCCTTTAACCGGTAAGAATGCCTCAGAGCACTTATTGGTAAATTTAAAATTACTCCAAAAGTACATTTTAGTGATTGTTTTTAGGATAATTTTAGTTGCGGTAGTAACAATAGTAACACGTTTTTCCCAAAGATTCAAAAGCTCAAAATTATTCTGAATATAATGCGGTTTTAATTCCGCTCTTGGTTAGAGGGTTATTTATTTATCAATATTTGTTAACCTGTTCCTAAAACGACACAAGTGGAATATTAGAGATTGAAGCACTTAGTACATGACACCATTGGAAAAAAAAAACTCAATGACCACAGGTAGTTGATGCGACATCTTAACGACGTCTTAAAGCAGCAGAAAAAAGTCAAGCTGAACCTTTTTTCACCGTCACATCAAACAATCGTAAAACGGTTTTGATCCTCAGAAGTCTCAAATAGCTACTCTCATTCTCAAAGATATCCAAATCCTCTATTTTAAGAGCCGAAACAATATTAATGACATGCATGAAATGACAACTGAAGCGACTGAAGGGGCCCACATGTGCTCGATACTACTTACATGGAGTCGCTCAGCCAACGTTTCGATGGTTCCTCTGCCTGTAGCTGTATGTGAGTGTGTGTGCTAATTTGTTTAAATTTTCAACAAATTGGCGCGCGCGCGCTCTCGACACTCGTTTCAGAAATAAAAAAAAAACAAAAAAAAATTAAGTAAAATTATACACAAAACGCGCAAAAAACACCAATCGCGCTGCGACGCCCTGTGGCTTGGCTTGTTTCGACTCGTTGGCCAAGTTTGGGTTGTTTGGGGGGGTGGGGGTTTGGAGCAGCGGATCGTTTTTTGTTTCGACGCGGTGGCGCGGTAACAGCTGCGCGGAGGCTGATAAAACAAGATTTCTGCCTCGACTGTTTTTTTGGTATTTTTATATATGTTTTGCTTCTGCGCCCGCTTGCTTGTTATTACCAATTTTTTTTGGTATTATTTCTGCTTGCTTAATTTAATTTAAATTTACAAATGTCGAAAATATGTTAATCCTCAGTTGGGTGTTCACTGTGTCCGCCCGGCGCTCTTCGCGTTCGCTGCCACTTCTTCTACGGCGCGCACTTCGTTTTTCGTTTCGTA
The DNA here is from genome assembly GCA_964056695.1 of Melieria picta. NCBI lineage: Eukaryota > Metazoa > Arthropoda > Insecta > Diptera > Ulidiidae > Melieria > Melieria picta. Next base: position 13,352,378 of record OZ057399.1, on the reverse strand, counting down.
CTTCCTTTTTCGACACTTCAAATACCAACCAACAAAATCGCAGTTCGAAATTCCTGTTTTCTTTATTTATTCTACTTTTGCGCTTCGCTGACTTTTCAACACTTTTGGCTCCTCTTCTTGCTCTTTGCTTGTTCTACCATTCAACAAATCGCTGAGTTGCGTCTTGTTTTTTCACTTGTTTTAGTCTATTCTACGTTGTTCTGCGCGTTCGCCACTTCCTTCATTTGATTTGTATTTATTTTTTATTCGCTTCTGTGTGTTACTTTTATGTCACATACACACGCACACACATGCACTGCCGTCGCACATTCGGCGCAGCGCACTGTCGCTGTTGCTCTCCTGCAGTTGCTGCTGTTCCTGTTGGCTGGCTGCCTGGCTCGCTGGCCCCCCACTTTTCACATACACGCACGCACGCATACAACAGCGAAAAAGATTCACTTGCGTTCTCGTTTTGCACCTCGTTCTTCGATTTACTTTCTTTCCTTCTACCCGAACTGGCAGACTCACTTTCTGGCTATTATCTTTTCTTATTACTCGAATTTCTTTTCAATATTCCGCAATTCTCTGAGGTTTCTTCGGGACTCTCAACTCACTGCTGTTGTGCTGTTTTCCATCTTTTCGTTTTTTATTCTCATCATAGCTTTTTGTTGCTTTTTCGCTGCTTGTGCTTATGTCGTATTTCAATATTTTTTGTAGGGCAATATTTTCGCCCCGAGCGCTGGCACGTTCCCCACCTACCTCGCTGGCGTTTCGCGTTTCACTTGATGGCAAAATAAATAAATTGCATTTTTTCGTTCGTTTTGCACTTTTTGCGTTTCGCTTTATTGCACGATTTCTGCTTTTATTTTGGTTTTATGCTTTGGAATTCTCAGAACTTTTCGTTTTTCGATGAGGTACTAAATTGGTGCTGAGGCAGCGACGACTGCTGTCAATTTGACAACCGGTGTTGCCAACCCTACGCTTGGTCGCGCACAAATTCCCCTCTCTTATCGATTCGGCACAACCAATGGAAAATTTCGCATTTGCACTGCAAATTACCAAAGCACTACGATCGCCAAATGTGAATCGAAGTGTAAGGAATTTTCTTAGGTGGTGAAATTCCTTCGCATGAGGCGAATATTGCGCAGCAGCGGTACGAAATAGTGCAAGTTCAGGTAGTTGGAGATTTTCTTATCGGCAACACTGACAACAGTCGAGTGCACGCTGCTACCGACACGGAATTCCAATTGGTGCACTGCCTTATCGTCACACTGAGTTGCTTTTATTTGGGGCAGTGTAGTTTTTTACGCCTTAACACAATTTCTATGGCTGTCAGTAGCGACTGCGTTGTTTGCTTCCGTTCGGTCAGTGCACTGTAACGGGCGGCGATTGGTGCGAAAGCAATAGCAGAGTGTGTGGCTTTGCTATGCATTTTGGGGAGCAAACGTGTACAGTACGACAGAAAATTAACATTTGCATGGGCCTTGTGTGTAATGTGAGGTTAAGTAGCGAAATTCGGAAAGGCAAATACTAATAATTTAAACAAAAATATTTAATTAAAAATGGGAAAATGAATGCATGTGGAACTAAACGACACAGTGGCTAAAATAGTCGAGGATTTAAAGCTGAGGAAACAAAAATGTTTGGAGATATCATAAAAATGTTGAAAATCGTAGAAAATGTAGATAGTGCTTATTTCATACAAATTAATTTATTTTTATTCAAGGTATAGATACAACAAGTAAAGTGATTGTGCCAACCCATAACAACTACAAAATAAACAGCGCATCGAGCAGATATTAAAAACAGATTCGATATTTACACTCGAAGCACAAATGGCGATAAAAATGAAGTGTACTCATAAAAAGGAATGTAGCAATGGAAGCAAATCAAACTGGGTGGGGGAAAGGAGCAGATAACACATGAGTAGTGTGGATTGATGGCGCCAATACGCGTAGACATGGAAATTAATAGCTAATCAGTTGATCAAGTGTCCGTTGCGTGTCTCATTCGATTAATAACGAACAAGATGGTGTAACAGACACGTGTCGATAAGGCAGTTGTTTGATATTTTTGGGGTTAACAAATATTTGGAAAATATTGCAAAGGAAAGGTGGGTGTGCACACAATCACACCCAACAACACAAATTAAGCTATAATTGTGAATACTCATAACAACAGCAACAACACTGCCGGCTTAGATATCAATATTGTAAGTGCTAACTACTTGAACGTTGATTGCTTAAAACAAAACACAACAACAACAGTAAACAATAGCACTGAAGGTCGAAAATCTGACTAACTGGCGGTATTTTCATGCTCGTATGTCAGGCAGCGTCGCGACAGCCAGACACACACACACACACACACATACACATTTGTAGCGATTTGTGCGCACAGTCGTTTCGTTGTCCAAATCACTTAATGTGTTCATCAGCCAAAGTGCGGTTGACATTTGTGGTTGTGGTTTCCATTTGGCATTTGCGGTGGTTGGTACGAGTAACGGTTCAGGGCGTGAAAACTGCCCCTCTTTATGTGTGTTCGTGTGTGTGTGTGTGTATTCATCATCTATCAATTTGTGAAATTAATGACAACTACACACTAATCGATATGACTTTCATATTCTGATATTAATATGTCAGTGCCCCCTCACACCCACCGCCGCCGCTTTAATTCAAGTCATGGACTTTCATGGATTTTTAATGCATGTTTAATAGCGCGTAAAAGTCTTTAATGTGTCTTAGACAGGGACTTAACTATTATAAGTTTTTTAAGAAAATAATTGCAATGTAACTATTACAATGCAACATAAATTTTATTTGTTGATTATAATTATTATATGCGACAATTAATTTTTACGTTGCGTAATAACTGTTATGAGAAAAACATTTTTTTTCATTCTCGATAATTATTATTTTGGGATTTTCTTGGTTTACGTTGCTTCATAACATTTATTTATGACTTTTTTTATTTACGTTACCGATAACTATTATTTGAAAGAACATTTTTTGCACGTTGCTTCATAACTTTTATGAAAGAAATTTATTTGTTTACGTTGCCTTACCACATTTTCAGTATGAATTGATTTTTATTTGTTTAGTTGTTGGTGGAAATTAGGTTTCCTAATTAGGTTAGGTAAAACAATTAAAAATCAATTCTTATCCAAAATGTGGTAATTCAACGTAAACAATTTTTTTTTCAAAATAATAGTTATTTGCAACGTAAATGAAAAAGAATCATAAATAAAAGTTACGTAGCAACGTAAAAAAAAAAATTTCTCAAAATAATAGTTATCGGTAACGTAAATTAAAAAAGTCATAAATAAAAGTTATGAAGCAATGTAAAAAACAAAAATCCCAAAATAATAATTATCGACAACGAAAAATATACTTGTTACTTATAAGTGTTATTGTGCAACTCAAAAATATTTATTACATGATAATAGTTGTAGGCGACGTAAAAAATTTCTTATTGGGAATAATTATTATAAAGCAATAATTATAGAAATTTCTTAAATTAGGGCAATTTTTTTATTCCCAAAAATATGGATAATAATTATTTTAGGTCTCTGGTCTTAGAGCATTTTGTAAGATTGCACAATGCAACTGAAATTCGTATACCCGAAATAATTGTGGCATAATTTTGAGTAAAATTTAATTATGTAGATTGTTTAATGCCGGTTAACTCTTTGACTGTTTTGTTGCCATAAGTAAAAATATTGCTTTATGGATTTTATGTTTCAAGAATCTAAATTTATTGAGTCTAGAATAGTTTGTAGTATTGAAAGGAATTTGAAATAAAAAATCAGCATGTTTAAGTTCAAACAAGGGAAGTATACAAGTTTTTTTAATGCTATCTGTAATCATAGCAAAGAAAAATGAAATAGCAAACAGAAGAGAAATTTTTCTTCAATCAGACAATTTTTTTTAAATCATTGTTGATAAGGTATATGAAGAAATGCTTATTTTTAATTATTGCTTTAGAAATTTTATGTTTAATTAATTATTACTGTCGCATTGACGCCGTCTGTCTCTAGGAAATTCTTAGAAACAGGGTGCGGTAACAAAAAATTAGAAACAAATTTAACAAAATATTATTAGGTATATCCACACAAAGAACTAGAGGCAGGAATTTCGACATTACGCAGTTGAAGTATTCATGTAGTGCAAATTTTCAAAAAGAATCATATTAAAGTGAAGTAAATATTCATGCAATGCAATATTAGTTACTTTTTACAGAAAAATGTGCCATTAACATGAAAAGCATTGACATTGTCCTTCAATTTCCTTAGTCACAGTTACTTTATCAGCGTTGAACACTGGTATCTACACTATGATCAATAAGTACCGGGACTGTGTCAAAAAAACAAAATTGTTTTATTCTTCTGGTAAATTTATTTTATCCCCTTCAAAATAAGCCCCATCTGAAGCAATACACATATGCCAACGCTTAATCCAATCGTCCATGCACTTCTGGTAAGCCGAAGCAGGTATGGCCTTCAGCTCTCGCGTCGCATTTTCTTTTATGACCTCTATGGACTCAAATCTCTTTCCACGAAGCGGTAACTTGAGTCGGGAGAGCAGGAAAAGGTCACATGGTGCCATATCTGGAGAATAGGGAGCCTGATCGATGATATTCACACTGTGTTTGTTCAAATAATCGCGAATAATGATGATCTTTTTGGACGAAATTCAAGTCTTGAGGAACAAGCCGTGCGACGACGCGTTTTATGCGCAAAATATCGACAACAATGTGTTGTGTGCTTCCATAAGAGATGTTAAGATCGTTAGAAATCTCTCTGAGGCTCACATGACGATTTTCAAGCACGATTTTCTTCACAATTTCAACATTTTCGTCGGTATTCGATGTTGAAGGACGTCCAGAACGAGGAAAGTCTTCGACCACTTCACGACCACTTTTGAACATTTTATACCACTCGAACGCTCTGGTTCTTGATAGAGCAGACTCCCCAAATGCTTTCTGCAACATTTTTAACGCATTGGCACAAGAAACTTCGTTCTTAAGACAAAATTTCAAACAAATACGTTGATCAACAAAATTATCCATTGTAAAATGCGACGAAGTACAAAAAGTTGACTGACGCTAACAGCTGCCAAACAAAAACTAATGATGCAATCCCGCTCAAAATTTGACACAGATGTCAGTTAAGGTCCTACCGACCTAAAAAACCTGCATCGGGCAACGGCGGAAAATTTAAAATACACAGTCCCGGTACTTATTGATCATAGTGTACGTGTGTTCTGTTTGCGAATTTATCATAACTTTGTCACCACTACTGTCAAGCGACAGTTATCGCCCGCTCGTTGTCTATCTGTCAAACCACTCATCGTGTCAGCGACATGTAAGTGATATGATTGTGACAAGTTGTACTTTTTACAAAACAACAAATTCGCACAATTCAAGTGCGCACTTATCAATTGTCAGTTGTCACTGCGCCAGCAATCGGATTCAATTGTGTGCCGATTTGTGGTTTTTTACAATCTTCAAAAAACTTATTGCAGAAAATTTTTTACTAGGTTAGCTCATTGTTTACTGATGTTGTTGCAATGGTAAAAATGAACTTAGTCACCTGGCTAATTGAATACTGCCAGAAAATAATTTAACAAAATTCAAATTATTATTTGCCTTTTCAATATATTTAATTCTGTTTTTCCATACAACACTTAAGCCATTTTTTAACTTTTTTAAACACTGAATTTTGAAATTCTTTTATATGTATAAGATTCTCGTTTTCAAAAATGGATCTAAAGTTTAAATTGCATGTTTTTTGTTTCACTGATTTGATTCGACAGTGATAATTTCGCTAGTCAACCAGTTCAGTCAGAACAAATAAATATATTATATGTGTGTAGTCGCTTCCAACTCGCTGAGGTTCATATGTATGTTGTTGAGCCGCCAACAGATTAGGTATTGACAGTTGGGATTATTGAGGCAGTTGGACAAATGAAGGGAAGAGAGACTTTAAGCCACCTTAGGCACCGGTTCTCTTTCACTTTAGGCTTTCCCTTCTTCGACAACTTGGACAACCTCAGATCAGTCAACATCACAGACATGGTAGGGTTTATTCACAAATCGAATTGGCTTCCGAAGGCTGTCCGACTTGCAGTAAGACAAATAACTTTTTTCTTATGATATCACGATGACCACTTTTTGTGGCGTATGTGTGTCTTTTGGCATAGTCCCGTTCAGCCACTTTAACCTAACCTAAGCTAACTACAGTGCTTTTCGCTTAACCCATTAAGCCCTGAGCGTTACGTTTGCGCAACGTTTGGGAATTTCGCTATATTAAGTAATTCATAAAGACAAAAGACTTGAAAATGGGTAGAATTGGATTAGAATTGATCGTTTTAGATTCTGCCATACTCAAATTTCAAAATTATTTAAATATTCATACGTTTTTTTCGATCCAAAGTCAAAGGTTTTTTTTAGGGAATTTTTGAAATTCAATCAAAAATACTTATTCTTCAAACCTATCAAAATCCCTTAGTGGGCTGCATTTTGCAATGCTAAACTATTTAAAAATAAGTTTTGAACATTTTTTTTTTAATTTTTTAAACAAAAAATATGCTTTACGTTTTGTGTTGCGCGAATGCAACGTTGGGCCTAAACACTGCCAATTTTCATACAACGCAACGCGTGAAAATGTCAAAATCCAAGAGGCTGATATTTTATTGGCACATTTTATTTTCCACAAATGTTTGATTTTGTTTATTTGTGTAATGTTTGCGAAAAACATGACAAAAAAAAAAACATGATATGAATGTTTTGCTTGATTTTTTTTCTTGATTAGGTCAATTAATAAGATTGTGTAAAATTTTATGGAAATCGCACAACCCTTTCTGGGGTCAGGTTTTAATGGGTTAAAGCGAACTTCGAGGGACTGGGCAAAATGGTTCGTTTTAACCGAAAGTTCGCTTTAAAAGGGGTCCGTAATAAGTGAAAACATACAGCGCGTACCTTTTAAATTGGTTCGTTTTAGGCGGAAAATCGTTTTAAACGGGTTCGTTATAAACGAAAGGTACTGTATTTACATGCAAAGAAAACAACTACCGCATCTTGCAATAAAAAAAACTGCACATTCTACAAATGGGCCCCTTCTTCAGTGTTGCCAGATACCTGAAATGACTTTCTCCTAAAACTTAAAAAATACTGATATTTCCTTCCAAAAGTTAAAAAAATCTCCTAAAACTGTTTTCTAATTTACGTCATTTTAAAGGAATAAAAATTCTCATAAAAAATAAAAATTAAAAACATATTAATTTTTTTTAAATGCAGCCTTTTTTATTCATCTTCAGCTTGACAACAAAAACTTAACAAAAACAAAACATATAACAAATAAATTAAACAGTGTCAGTGTTCCCAATACATCATACTTCCTTTTCAAAAATCTCCCAAAAATCCACTAAGGATCCGAAAACCAATTCTCCTAAACAATTTTTCCTCGTAAAAATTTTCCTAAAAGGCCAAGAATCTCCTAAATCTAGGAGGAAATCTCCTGATCTGCCCTTCTGATATGATTTAAAATATCAACATCGTAGTAACACAAAAATTCATCTCATCTCTACATAACTATTCATGGGATTCGCGTTCCATTTTCAAAATTAGATTGTCAACATACTGGTCGATAGACTGTAGGAGTTTTTTTAAGACATGGACCTAGCACAGCAAATCAGCATCAAACGGCTTCGAATATGAAGCTCCGGCGAAAAAGGTGTCCGATACGATAATTGAAAGTCAACGGCGAAGAGGGAGACCGTGTCTTTGGTAGAAGGACCAAGTGGAGGTCGTCCTATCCTACAAAAAAAAAAAATAAAAACTATTAAAATTAAAAATTAAATATTTAGAGGCCTCTAATTTTTAAAGGAAAAAGTATGAAAAATTATAAAAATGACTATGACTATGGTACATTTTTGCTATTATTTCGATGAGAATAGGAACACACTGCGTTGTATTATTTGATGTTTTCGCGTTTGTTTTACACTTAACTCGTTAATTGATTTACGAAAAATGTGCATGTTTTTCAACATTAAAGAAAACGCCTTGAAATTCCATATTTTCCGACTTTGAGGTCCAATTAAATTTTAAAACGGAATTTTTTATTAATTAAACATTGGAAAAGAAGCCGCGAGTTGTTGTAAATGCCACAAAGTGAAAATCATGTCAACCTGTTTATTGGTTTAAAAATTACAATTGAAAACGTGAAAAAATTCAAGGAAAATCCGAAAAAGTTACACCGTTTTTTGCAAAAAGGAAAACTAAGTTTTAAAAACGGTTTGCGGATTTGAAATTAGCGATCCCTAACACTGTGCGACAAAAATTAAAAAAGTTTTTCACACCGGAAAAAATCCATATAGGCGTGAAACTAGAGACCAAACATAGTAATACTGCGTACTCAGTTTTTCATTTCTACATCCTTTGTCCTTTTAAAAGGACTTAAAAATTTTGAATGGGATAAAAAATAAAAAAAATATAAAAAATACTTAACTTAGTCAGAATATGGCGATATGTATATCAAATGAAAGAGAAAAGGCTCAGAAATTTAAATAAAATTGATTTTTTATCTATTTGTAAAAAAAAGGATATGAAAAAGGTCCTTTGAAAATTATAATCCTTTATATCCTTGAAAATTTATATAGAATTTTCTTGAAAAGTGAGTAGGTTAAAACCCGAAATCTCCTTGATCACGTGCCAAAATTTCATTATTCTCGCTTAATTGATTTGGTATCTTTTTATTATTTAAAATACTGATACTCAAATAAATTCGAATTTTTGTACTTCATTAGACTTGCAGCTTCCGCCTTTTTTTTAATAACGTTCGAACCAATAAAGTTAGAGTAATGAAATTTGTCACGTGATCAAGGAGATTTTGGGTTCTAACTAGTGTCCGACCGAATATTCGGTTTCGGCCCAAATAAGTGGTTTCGGTTTCGGTTTCAGTTTCGGCCAAAAAATGGCCGAACAGCCGAAACCGAAACTTTCTAGAATATTTTTTTACATTTTATTGTGTAGCAGATATATAGCGAAAAGAGGAGTAATTTAGATGCCACCAATGTAAATCAACTTTTTTTAGCATATAATATTAAATGATTTAATTTTGAATATTAGCGAGTAAGGTACGAAAGGGTGATTTTTTCATGTTTACGTTTTTAAAAAATGAATAAATTGTTTTTTTTTAATAAGTATTTATTTATTTATGCTATGTTTGTTTGTTTGTTCTTCATTTACTTAATGTAAAATTCGTTTGTTGAAAAAAGTGCTTGATATGGTGATTTTTATTTCAACTAGAAAGTTTCGGTTTCGGCCGAATATTAGAAAAAAACCGAATATTCGGTTCCGGTTTCGGCCCAAAAAAGTGGTTTCGGTCGGACACTAGTTCTAACATACTTACTTTTCAAGAAAATTCTTTATAAATTTTCAAGGATATAAAGGATTAAAAGTTTCAAAGGACGTTTTTCATATCCTTTTTTTACAAATAGATAAAAAATCAATTTTATTTAAATTTTTGATCTTTTCCTCTTTCATTTGATGTACATATCGCTATATTCTAACGGGGTTATGTATTTTTTATATATTTTTTATTTTTTATCTCCTTCAAAATTTTGAAGTCCTTTTCATAGGACAAAGGATGTAGAAATGAAAAACTGAGTACGCAGTATTACTATATTTGGCCTCTAGTTGCACGCACATATGGATTTTTTTCAACTGTGAAAAATGCTGTCGCACGGTGTAATTACCCTAGAACTGATGTCCAAACCAGAAAAGCCAACAAAAAGTCCAAATTTGTTGCCCTGTGTTATTTATAATAGCATAAATCTCTCCTAAATAAATAACAAATACATATTAACTAAACAAAATTTTCGCATAATTTTCGCCTCACAGCGTTGCGATTGTGCGCGTCGGCAGCCATCAATTTCAATTAAAGCTGCACTGCGTTCATTCGTTTACTTAATTTCTCAATTATCTGCAGCGACCACGACCACCCGCCCGTCGCTGTCACTAGTCAGTGTGTCGCTGCAGTGCACTTGGCGCCCACAGTGCCAGCGGCCGTTGCGTTGGTTATCGCGCGAATGTGGCAATTAATTTCATTTTATCGAATTCAGGCACAACACGTCACAGCCATTAGCGGCACTGCGATACATTATCAGGCGCTGATTTTGACGCTCCGGCCAGCCAGCCAGCCGCCCCCAGCGAACGACAGTCAGTACAACGATGACGGTGCCACAGATCGCGTGCGCGTGCCAGTGTTAAACGACATAACGACAAACGTTCCAACAGCGCCACCAACAACCAAAAACGACAATCACTGCGACATTCTTGCGATTGTGTTGTATTTGTATTCATCCGACCATCATCCGGCCACGTCCTTTGCGTCCTTTGCACTTTCCGCATTAACTGGTATGTGCTAAAAATAACAAAATTAACTCCAATTGCTGTCTGTGCGCAGCTGTCGGCATTTTTCACAACTAAATTCAAGTGCGCTGGCAGCTGCGTCTTTGCTGTGAAAGTGTAAAATTGCTGTTGCTAAAGTAAAAAAATTGAGAACGCCAGCGCGCGCGTCTGCCGGTGCGTTCGACAACGCACACAATGCTCGTTGTAAATGCGTCAAGTTGTTGGCATTGTTGTTGTTGTTGTGCTTGTTATTGTCGAAGCCACTGCTGCAGCTACTATAGCGGCACTTGCCATTTGTCTGTGTGTTTTTGTTGTTGTTGTTGTTTGCATCCCTGAAGCATGCACAGCACTTCACTGCCACTTCAGCAGCGTTCTTGTTACACCGCTGCGGCATGCCGACGCGCAATCTCCGCTTTCATGGCTTTTGTTATGAAATTCAAGTGAATTGCTTTTTTATTCATTAAATTACGAAAAACAATGCAATTTTCGCGTGCGCGCACTCGCACACAAACAACAACAATAAGGAGCAAGCACAGGCATTGCAGATAGACGAGTGCCTCGACAACCACCCACACTATAATACCATCACACACACACACACATACAACTATTATGACTTGTAATGGCAGCTGGCTGCTTTCTTACTGCTTTCTTCTGCCGCTTGCCGCTCAATTGTTACTCATTATACCCTACACCGAACTGGTCGGGCATATTCGCATCCATAGAAGGTTTGCGCTGCTCGAGCAAGGGGCAGTGGCCGGCAAAAGAAAGTGTATATATTTGTGTTCGGGATGGCTGGGAAATTCATTTAGCTATGTTTTTTTTTTTTTTTTTTTTTTTTTTTATTTTAACGAGGAGGAAGCATCAAAAGCCGAACCCCGTCAGTGTCCGACTTTAACACACTAAACCTCCTCATGTCACTGACCGGAAACCCCTCCGGACACTACCGTTAAGTATTACGTCAGAGGGCGGTTTTGAGCTCTCGGCTCACAGTATCGTTTTGCTGTCAGTGCAGTTAGTCGCTAGTTGCACTTACTAGGCACCACCACCGTAGGTCGTAAATAGTTCCCTCCCCATACGGTTTGTCCACCACCCCTCCTTGAATTTACGTCTCATTCGTGTGTCTGCGTAGTAGTAGCGTCCGTCCACGCCAGCTGGTTTGGCCCGATTACCGGTCGGCACGCCTGCTCTCTTCCTCCCTTCTCAGCGCCTTGTGGATGTCCGCGGCGCATTGGCACACCGCTTTCCAGGCATCCTCGGAGTCCAGCATCAGCTCAGTCAGGTTGTGCGGGGTTGGCATCGCCCCTGTGGCTACCGCAATGTGGTTTCTCGCTGCCTCAAACCTTGGACAATCAAACAGGACGTGTTTCGCGTCCTCTGCGACACTGCAGCGCGGGCATAGGGGTGAGCTCTCATGCGCGAAGCGGTGCAGGTAGCTCCTGAATACACCATGGCCCGTCAGGATCTGCGTCAAGTGGTAGTTGAGCTCGCCATGCTTTCGATTCACCCATCTTTTCACGTCCGGTATTAGCGTGTGGGTCCATCTGCCCTTGGAGGAGGAATCCCAGCGTTGCTGCCATCGTCTTAGCGACTCTTCCCTCTCCTCCATATTCACCTTCTCGCTGCGCTCGCCTTTCTTCTTCCTGCCGTAAATTCGGCTGCACTCGTCCGCCATGATGCCGATCGGAGTCATTCCAGCCAGCAGAAGCGCAGCATCGTCAGAAGTGGTCTTGAAGGCGCTTATCACTCTTAACGCTGCGAGCCGATACACCCCTTCGTATTGCCGGCAGTTTGCTTTCGTTTGCAACGACGCTGACCAGGCCGGCGCTGCGTAGAGCAAAATTGAGCTGACCACTCTTGCCAGCAGCTTTCGTCGGCTACTCCCCGGGCCACCAATGTTGGGCAGCATGCTCGAGAGGGCACTGTTTGTTTTCGCAGCCTTCTTTGCGGTGATCTCTGCGTGCTGCTTGAAGCTAAGCCGGTCGTCTATAATGACCCCGAGGTACCTAATGCTCCTGCTTGCCGCTATGCTGTAACTGACAACGCAGAACGAAGCCGTTTCTGGTTTTTTTCGGCTGCTGATGAGCACCGCTTCAGTTTTTTCCTGCGCCAGGGATAGCCCGACGCTGCCAAGCCACTGTTCGATGGTCCTTATGGCCTCATTTCCTCTCTGCTCCACCTGCGCAATATGTTTGGCCACTACCGTGAGTGCAACATCGTCTGCGAACCCTATGATTTGGACCCCGCTTGGTAGAGGAAGATTAAATATGCCATTGTACATTATATTCCACAGCGTCGGTCCAAGAACTGAGCCCTGTGGAACACCCGCCGTGACTGCGTAACGCTTCGGTCCTTCTTCGCTGTCGTATGATAGGATTCGGCCGCTGAAATAACATTTTACAATGTTAAAGATGTACGCTGGGACGTTGAGCTCGTTCAGCGCATTTAGCATATGCTCCCAGCACGCGCTGTTGAAGGCGTTTCTGACGTCCAACGTCACAATAGCGCAGTACGGCTTCGTTCCGCCTTTCCACCTTTTGCCAGCAATGGCGTCACCAGCAACTGACACCGCCAAGTTCACTGCGTCTATTGTTGACCGGTTCCTTCGGAAACCAAATTGATTTGGAGATAGCCCTCGTTCTTCTAGCAGCTTGCCGAGCGTGTCCAAGAGACAGATAGGGCGGTAAGCTTGCGGCGTACCTGGCGGTTTTCCCGGCTTTGGCAGCAGAACCAGTTTCTGCAGCTTCCACCTATCTGGAAACACCCCTTGCTCCAAGCATAGCTGCAATACGTGCGCAAAGACACTTGGCTGGTCGCAGAGGGCTAATTTCAGCGCCTTATTGGGGATGTTGTCTGGGCCTGGCGCCTTGCGGTCTCCTATTCGGTTGCAGGCGGCCACGACTTCGTCCGTTGTCACCTCCTCTATGTTATCAGCAGGACCTACTGCCACTGGGATGCTGACTGTTTTGCGATGAGGAAACAGGGTCCGAACAATCATTTAGCTATGTGCGATTGTTTATTTGTTAGTTAAACCTCTAAAATATAGGGACAACACCGTGCGACAACAAATTTTACACACGAAAAAATCTATATACTCGCGAAACTAGGGGCCAAATGTAGTAAAACTGCGTTTTTAGTTTTTCTCTCTGACGTCAGGATTTTTTTTAAAAGGACTTCAAGGACATGTTTATTTCAAAAAATTATATTAAAAATTGAGCGCATTGTAGAATAACAGTATGGGTATCAAATGTAAGAGAAAAATCCTTGGAATCTTAGAAAATTTAATGTTTTGGTGCAAAAGGACGAAAAGGTATTGAAAATGTCCTTTTAAAACTTTATCCTTGAATATCCTTGGAAATTTCCAATAATTTTTTTTGGAAAAAATTTATCTTAAGGACTAATATGTAGAAGGACGAAATTTAAGGATGTGGTGGTGACATCCTTGAATTTCGTCCTTCTAACTTTATTAGTTTAGGATATAAAAAATTTGATACCTCTCTCTATAGGATATGGATAATTTCAATATCATTAAGGATGCTGAAATCGTATTTTTGAAATAAACATGTCCTTGAAAATTCAAAGTCCTTTAAAAAAAAATCCTGACGTGAGAGAGAAAAATTAAAAACGCAGTTTTACTACATTTGGCCCCTAGTTTCGCAAGCATATAGATTTTTTCGTGTGTTTTGAAATTTTTTGTTTTTTGTCGCACGGTGCAATTACTTTCGAAGATGATTTGGAAATAATGGTTCAGTAACTAATGTGTTAGACTTCAAGTCAAAAGACCAAAAGACTCGAACATAGACTAAAGCGGTCTAAAAATATCAGAGACCTAAAATAATTATTATCCATATTTTTGGGAATAAAAAAGTTGCCTTAATATACGAAATTTCTATAATTATTGCTCTATAATAATTATTCCCAATAAGAAATTTTTTACGTCGCCTATAACTATTATCATGTAATAAATATTTTTGAGTTGCACAATAACTCTTACAAGTAACAAGTATATTTTTCGTTCTCGATAATTATTATTTTGGAATTTCTTTTTTTACGTTGCTTCATAACTTTTATTTATGACTTTTTTATTTACGTTACCGATAACTATTATTTTGAGAAATTTTTTTTTTACGTTGCTTCATAACTTTTATTTATGATTTTTTCATTTACGTTGCCGATACTTGCGTGAAGTTAGCATCGGGCGAAGAATCGACTTAACAGAGTTAACTTAACAGAATGTTAAAACGTAACATTAACAGACACTTAACAGAGTCATAACATCGATTTAACAGAGACATAACAGACCCATTTACGGCGAAAATTTTGTTTTCGCCGCAGCATACCAGATACTTAGCTATATAACAGATCAGCAAACTCTCAATCGTGCTGTGTTTGGTCGACAGTGTAACGCTTTTTGCGTTCATCCCAGGAACACAAGTTCAAATCTCAACGCAGCGGTTTTAATTGGAGAGGGATACTCTCCAGGCAAATAAAATCTATTTCAGTGCGAATATTTTGAAAATAAATCTGTGGCATTTTGGCAAAACCACTTATGTCGAGATAGCGCAATTTTCCAGTTTTTCAACCAAAAAGATATAATTTCAAGGCGCTTCTTTTGGTGTAATCGGCTTTGTTCTATGACATTTAGTTGCAGAGATATGATGTATAGCATTTCAACCTTTCTCGAAATTTGTATGAGATTTGCTCTACACCTTATCAGTACTTTCTCTCTCCTGAAAAATTTGAAAATTAGACTTACAGTCAAACCTAAATTGGAGCGTCAGCGGCAAGCAACTGTCAAAATTGCTTCATGCCCATACAAATTGTATGGAGCAAACCGCAATTGAAACGCTCTGACGTTGAGCTATTCGAATTTCCAATTTTGACAGCGCGTTAGCAGTTGAAGTTGGCTGCGACAAACAAAAACGCCTGTGATTTATATTTGATTTGATTTAAATTGTGAGGAATTTATTCAAATAAGAGCTAAGTTTTGCAAAATAATAATAGTTTGTTGGGTTTTTGGGAACTAAACAGATATTTTGTTGACATTTGTTTCATTTCATGATTTTGCCAATCTCAACGCAACGCTTCAATTTCGGTATGCCGCACTGAGCGAGAGCGTTGCGTCAGAAAACGCAACGCTCAACGCTCCAATTTAGGTTTCACAGTTAGGTTGTTTTGTCAAAATGCCACAGAAATAATAATGGTGCACTCAATAATATCTCACCTATGTCAGAGGGTAGCCAGGATGGCTCTGAACATTTCTAGAGAAATGTAGGCAAATCTGTTTCTATAATTTTTTTTAATGATTTTTTGAATTTTTTCCCTACGACTTGACCACTGTACTGGCTATTGCTCCGAACTGGAAATGTGACCACATATCTCACCTATTCAACCTTGCGCATTAAAAAATTAAATTTTTCAAATTTAAATTTAATAAAAGTTAGTTAGTTATACTTACTACGTAATATATTACTCCAATCATTGGATATTATGTCGCCTTTTGGAGCAACGTACTTTAGAGCGTCAGATAGAGACTGAATTCAAAAATTGTTATCGTTGTGAAAAGAGCGAAAAGAACGATTAAGTCGCGATAGCTTACATATAAGAGGTGAAAGAAACATTTTAGAATTTTTACGCATCCAGCATACGAAAATGTCAAGAATTAGGTGCCTGGTATTTTCGAGTGAAAGTATCTATGAATATTGCAGCTTCATGCTAAATTAGTCAATTGCATCTTTGATCTACTTTAGTCAACATGTCCAGCCCGCAAGAGCGCTGCCGCAATTTAATACTGGACATTTACTTGACTGATAAGATGAAGTCTAGACTAAGCATTGCAAGAGAAAGCAAAGCGAGCGTAGCGACGGTTTATAATGTTATAAACAACTACAACGCGGGAAACTCCATCTACAGAACCGAAGGATCAGGCGAAAAAAGGGTCCAAGCAACCCAGAAGTGGTGAAAAGGGTTGTTAGCACATATCGGAATAACCCCACGAGGTCGACTCGAGATGTTGCAGCTGCAGCAAAAAAGTTTGCAAAAATAATGTACAGTTCTGAAATCGATGGAAGCAAGCCTATGCAATAGTAACCGAACGTATTGTCCAGTCTCTAACTAAAAACGTTAAGAAAAATATAAAAAAATTTTGCAATTATTAATTATATTTATTAATTATAATTATATTTCATAAAATTTTTTGGTGAATGAAATGGTTTAAGAAATGTATAATAAACTGCAGTTTATTTTAGTAAAATCAGACTATTACTTTTTTTTAATGTGGCCTTAAAAATTCTAAATTTTTTCTAGTTCACTCCTTATGGTATGTATCACTAAAGACTTTGTCATCGAAAATGTATTTTCATAAAAATTGCAGATGGAGGCTATTGAAAATATGCCATCGAAATATGTAAAAAAAAAATTAATTTCAATATCAAAAATATCACCCAATAACAGGGTGTTTTGAACTCGCGACCTTTGGGTTGCGACCAGCACCAACGGTCCGTTGCGCCATTTAACGCAACAATTGTTTTGGAATATGTGCTGCTATGTACAAAACATATGTTAATCATGTATATCTAATTATAGCAAATAAAATTTTTCTGTTCAAATGATTTTCGCCGCAAAATTTTTCTGTTACGATGTCGCCGTCTTATGTTGCTTACAGACCCGTTTAACAGAAAAATTCGATTCTAACTTGAGGTTAACAGAGAGAATCGAGGCTAACTTCACATCGGTGTTGCCGATAACTATTATTTTGGAAAAGCAAATTTTTACGTTGAAATACCACATTTTGGATATGAATTGATTTTTAATTGTTTTAAATTGACAAACGCAAATTAACTGCAGAAACCTAATTTACACCAACAACTAAACAATTAAAAATCAATTCATACTCAAAATGTGGTAAGGCAACGTAAAAAAAATGTCTTTCATGAAAGTTATGAAGCAACGTAAAAAAAATTTTCTTTCAAATAATAGTTATTGGCAACGTAAATAAAAAAGTCATAAATAAAAGTTATGAAGCAACGTAAGAAAAATTTTCTCAAAATAATAGTTATCGGTAACGTAAATAAAAAAGTCATAAATAAAAGTTATGAAGCAACGAAAAAAAATGTGTTTCTCATAACAATTATTACGCAACGTAGAAATTAATTGCCGCAAATAATCATTATAATCAACAAATCAAATTTATGTTGCATTGTAATAGTTACATTGCAATTATTTTCTTAAAAAACTTATAATAGTTAAGTCCCTGCAAAATAGGGAAAATACTATTAAAAAAAGTTCCAATTGTTTGGCGGTGGCTAAACAACAAAAATTTGGATGAAATAGAAATATAATTATTTAACTTAATACAAGAAGGAAGCAACTATTAATTTTTTTGAAGTCCGTACTACCAGAAGAATCGATTAATAACTGCCCGACATCTTTTAATTGTTCGGGACCAGTTATAATTGCATCAGTTTCTCGTGTATAAACTACGAGTATAACGGCTTCAATGGCTAAGTGCTTAGTACTTCGAAGCTTTAGTCAGTAAATTGCAGGTTCGAATCTCAATCAAAGCAACAGAATATATATCACTACTCGACACGAAAAATGCACCTACAAACAAAAGTATTTTCAAGACTAACTTTATGTCACGGAATACGAAACTGAAAATCCAAAAATTTTTTTACGAAACTTTTTCGAAAAATCTTCGAAAAACCAGTTTTTCCCTGTTGTTTCAGATATGAACATATCTCTCGTAAACGAATCATCCCACTTACACAAGCTGTCCGTCGGTGCGAAGATAATACCTTGGCCTTTCCAGCGATATACAGATTGTTCAAATCAAATGAGATTTGGGAAAGTTACTGACGGTGAAAGTTGCAAAAAAGAATTTTTTGACCAATTTCAAAAATTATAAATTTTCGAATGTTTTTTTTTATAGATAAAATAAATGATCTCCTCTGGTTTTAAAATCTAAGATGAAAGATATATTATTTGAGCAAATATCAAGCCTAACATCAATGGAATTGAAAGAAAAATTACAAAGTTATAATGCACTGAGTGAAAACACCAACTTTACATTTATTGCACCGTGTGAAAAATTTTTTTTTTTGCCGAGACCCATCCAAATGTTGATATAGACGTGAAACTAGAGGTCATTTATTATATCCTGGCATAGTCAGTTTTTCATTTTCTGACCCAAAAACCTTTTTAAAGGACTTAAAAATTTTAAGGACATACACATTTCAAATTTTTTTTTTAAATATTTGCGGTAGTGCAATGCTGAAGATATGGGTACCAAATGAAAGAGGAAAATTGTCTCCTTTTAACTAGATTTTCTATTTCGAACTTCCAATAAAGAAACAACACTGATTATAAACTCAGTGGCTTGGCTGAGTGAACATTGCGTTAGTAAATCTTTATTTTGTGACGAAGATAAGGAAAGTCCTTAAAACAGTATTTGTCGGACTACTTTAGGTTAGGTTAGGTTATGTTCGGTTAGATAGGCAAAATGCCGATTGCTCGACTAGTACACTCTGAGTACTTTGAGGTCCATTATTTGGCCTCCAAGTTTGACTTTGTAAGCCTTCACCTTACCAAAGATTTTTCATACATCGTTTACCAATACCTTCCCAGGTGACCCTAGGCGCTTCCGCCACCATTTTGAATATCACAAATATCACAATAAAAATATATTATAGATATATAGATATATTATATCTAATTTAGTATTTGTTCATTTGTTCAATATATCCTCTAAGCTTTTCCGTAGTGGTAAAATAGTTCGTTAAAGTTGAGTCTTTTTTCGGCTTTTTTCCGCTAGAGTAATGTTGACCCTTAATTGATGCCAATTCCGAATGGGATGAGGAATAACCTATTATTGGCCTAATGAGGTAAACGTCAATTCTAATGTGAAAGTTGAGCAGGTAGAAGAAGAGAAACATGACGAAAGTGGCCTCACCAAAGACGAATCAGTCAACAATGATTTAGTAACATTCTCTGGTGATAGTTCGTTTTTCTCTACCAACAAAGTCATCTACTAATGTACATTAGTACATCATCAATGCATCAGCAAATTTTGAAAATTTGCAACTCTATTATCGTCAAGTCCAAAGGGGGAAGAACGGTTGGAGTGGGGTAAATGACGAGTTTCTTTTCCACCAGGTGTTCAGTAATAAGATGTTTTTGGCCTATTAAAATTCCATTTAAATATATGTAAACATTTATAATTGCGATCTTTCCACATATTTAACAGTCCATATAACTCTTGCGCAACGATATACTTCGACATCCTTAGAGATAGATTGGCGAGAGAGTTTGATTGGAGTCATAAAATTGCCATTCAAATCGACTACACCCACTAATATTTATTTATTTATCTATTATTTGCAATAATTATTTATTTTTTACAAATAAAAAAACAAATTCTTTACAATATACTTTGATTTAAAAATTGAATAAAAATATTAAAGAATATTTGACTGGGGTCTCCCGGGTGCTAAACTATGAAGACAAAATGACAAAATAGTTGAGTTTTGAAACATGAAAAAATTCCCAAAAATATATTTGTTTATGTAATTGAAATCAAAATCTTAGCTAAATTCGATCAATACTTGGACAAATATTAAATAGTAAATAGTAAATATCAAAAAGATTACACGTGCAAAGGTTAACACTAGAATGCCCAAGGGAGTCATTTTGACTACATTGAGGTCTTTTATTGTAAATAACTTTTGTTGCATCGCTTTCTAAAAAAATATCTTACGTGACTTTTATTAGTTTTTAGAGCTAAATGGAATAAATAAATTAAAAATATTGTAAAAAAATTATTTACCCCAATTTTGCAAAATTTACCTTAAATGCCCAAAGGTAGTCATTTTGACTACCTATATACAATTTTCAGCAAATCTTACTGATAAATAGACAAATATGCATCTTCAATTGCGAAATATGAAAATTTCAAATAATTGCAAATATTAAAAAAAATATCATAGTAGTCTGTGACAATTCCCAAGTTTTTCAATAAAAAATTCACTCACAAAATTCATTCACAAATTCCAAATTCCAAGTTTCATTCCATTTTATCCCATTGATGTGTAAAGTACGCCATTATATTTTAGTGAATTTTCTTTGTAATTCATAAAAAATAAAAATGAAGGACTTATTTTAATTTAATCTAATGTGCATTTATTCATATTTGCTACTTGAAAACCAATAAAATTTAAAAAAAGTCAGTAAACAATATGGTAGTCAAAATGACTACCTATGGGCATTTTAGGTAGGTCAGATTTTCGGGCATTCTAGTGCTAAGCCGTAGAAGATAAAATGTCCTTTTTTGATTCAGACTCAGCCACAGCTCGCATGATATCCTGCAGTCAGGTCAGGCACTCCATTGGTCGTAGGTAAAATTCTTGGAGCAGCAGATACATACCCGACTACATCGAAGCCAATTAAAAAAAAAAATGAACCTTCGCTAAGACGGAATTTTTCGGATTTCGGGGTCTAAAGAGGCAAAATATGGGTTAAAGTGTTATCTGAGAAAACGTATGAAAACATTAAAAAAATTAGCTTCTTGATTTCAAACTTGGTGAAAATGATCCAAATCAGCAACAGTTTGACACGTTTATTTCAGTTTTTTGAAATCAAAATTTAACGTTCTCAACAATGGGTTAAGTTTCTTATACGGAAAGGCCTAATGACTAAGATTGGTTAAAATATTTAAAATTGAAAATAATTAGACAATTGTTTTTTAATTTTTTTTTTAAATTAAGATTTGACGGGTTCAGCGATGGGTTAAAGGTTTGCATGAAGAAACATGATTTAATAGGTTTTTTGACTTTAAACTAAAACTTTTGACTTTAACTTCAAAATTTCTTGACACGCATTTTTCAGTTTTTCGTAAATCAAGATTTGACTGAGTTAACAATAAGTTAAAATTTATATATGGGAAGACTATGAAAAGAAACCTGAACTAATGGGCCTATTGTCTTCAAATCTGATGAAAGAAAAAAAATGAAAATTTTTGTTTTGAAATTAATTTTATTTAATTAAACATGTTTTTTTTAATTGACGAGGTTAACAATGGGTTAAAAGTTTCTATGGGGAAACATGAATTAATGGCGAAGGCACTTCAAATGAGAAATAATTGGACAAGTATCTTGTCATAAAAATCTTACGGAGTCAACAAAGTGTTAAGAGAAACGTGATTCATTGGGCACATTGACTTCAAATTTGCGTGCAAAGCCGCCGGCTCCTGTTAGACGATATTATAACTTGACTCAAAGTTTTGAACGTATTCGACACAGAATGTGGCATCAGTTTGGAATTGAGTCAACAATCAACACCAAGTTTTTTCGGTTGTCTTTTCAGTAGTAAAATTTTAAGCCATGAATTGTTAAGAAGCTATTAAACTAATTTAAACTTTAAAACACTTTACTTACATTACTTTTAACCCGTAATGGTTCACAAAATATGTGAAATTCATCAGCTCTTTGACAGGGTTGCCATTGAAGCATATTTTAAGTAATATAACAGTTTCTAATTTTTTTAATAAAGCATTTCTGCGCGTTTATGAATTTTTACCATTTAAAATTACTTTGGCACGTCTCTTAATCCCTTATGGCACATACTTAGCAAATCTTTGTTCGTTACTATTTTTTTTTTTAATGTTAAATGTATGTGTATTGCAAAAAAAAATATATAAAAATTTAAAAAATTAAAAGTAGCGTACAAAAAAAAATATGTCGTCTCAGACTGACTAAACTACTTTTGTTTCTTCTTTTATGAAATGTAATGTTCCCTTCCAGTATGTGTGTGTGCGTGTGCATGTGTGCATGTGTTATTGTTGTAAACATAATGCACGTAAAATTTAATTGAGGTTCCGCAACGGCAGCGGCAGCGGTGGCAGGCAGCCAGCAGTCAAGTAGCCAAAAGATGTGGCGCTAAATTTCGCTTTGTGTAATGAAAGTGAATTTTAAAGTTGCATTTTAATAACACACCACAACAACAATTAAAACAACAGTCAACGTGAGACAAGTTTTTAAAGCAAACAACTTGCAATGCTCAACGTTTTATGCGACACTTGCAATGCGCAAAGTTTTATGCCACACTTGAAGTGGATTTGTATTTAATGTGAAAACTTAAAAGTCTTCGAAAACGTTAAAGCTGCCATTTAATTTAATAAAGACTCGTCACTTAGTGCATATTAAAAATTTAATGGCATTCTACATAGTTTGGTTGCGTGTATGGAAATTTAGCTAGAAAAAAAAATTTAAAAATTTAAAATTTGCTAGAACAAAGAAATTAAAGTTGCACACAAACTTTTCGACCCACAAAGTTTTAGCGAAATACTTCAATTTGCAATGCTTTGGGTTTTATTTTAATGATTTGGTTTATTGAATTTGTTTGCTTCAAATTTGCATTTATTGAAATGTTAATCATACGCCCCGTTGGCCAATTGTGCGGATTATTAACGATATTTGCTATTACTTGAAAGTTGCTCTGAAATTCAAATGCAAGCACACAAGTAAGTTACCTGTGGAAAATTAATGTTTTTCTCTGTCTAAAGTTGCTGCGCGGCAAAAAGCAACGGCAGCGGTGCGTCTGTGCGGCTGCAGCGCTGTGTTTGCCTAATTTTGCGCAAACACAAATTGCTCGCACAAAAGCGCTGTGCCATCGATGCAATTGCAATGTTAGCTATGCAAACAACAAAAACAATAACAACAACCACTACAACTACAAATATTATGATAGCAGCAGCAATGCAACTAGGTGCAACTACGCTTAACGACTGCAACAACACTGGCTGCGAGTAAACAGCTGTAAACAATTTTCATGCGCTGCTAATAAATCCGCATTAGCGTCGGTTGTGTACAAATAAACAGAATAAAGTGAAAAACAAATAAACACGAATCGCAGTGAGCAAAGCGACTGCAGCTTGTTTATCTGCCAGCGACGACAAGGCAGCGGCCCATTATGCACTCGCAGTGGGTTTGTGTTCCATGTCTCCATGTGCCGCCTCGCGATTCGTTTATGCAGCTCCGGCTCCCGCCGGACGTATCACTCGTTGCTGTGCGCATGTCCCAGGCGCACTTTGTGCATACTTTGCCTTACTTCTTCCGCTGACTGTTCAACCAGCCACTCTCCGCTGTGCACTGTCCACCGCGACACAACTTGTTGTCCGTGTAATCGCTGCTCGGCGGCAACTGTCCTACAACTCACAACACACAATTCGAAAGCGAAAAAAATGTGCACGAAGTAGCTTTTCATGCTTTTGCATATCAACATAATGTTTTATCAAGAAATTCATGGCATCGAATGCCCAAGCAGCGGCCGGCAACTGCAGCCGAAACGCTTAAGCACTACTTAACACTACTTTTAGTTTCAACACAAGCTGCCAGCTGTCCGCTTCTTGTTGCATGAAATCTACTTAATTCTTTAATTTGTCTCTTCATTTTAAGCATTTTTCTAATTTTTGTATCCCACTTTCTATTTATGCATTTTCCGATTGCAGCAACTAATAAAAAACCAGCAAAATGCGCGATTCAACACAGACAGCTGCGTCAAAGACAAAGACGCCATCGGTGTCCTTGCAGCATTGGTTGGCATTCGCTGTGCTAATGTTTGCATTGCCGAGCATTGCGGTGTCGGCGTCATTAGCAGCAGACCCAGCAGCGGCCACAGCGCCAGCGGGAAGTGATTTACCCAAAGTTGCTGGCGTCAGGCAGCTGCGCGGCCAGGCGGTAATTGATGCAGTGCCCAAGGAAGGTAAGCGAGAGTATTTGGTTATGGCCAACGTTGCAATAAAAGGAAATATTTAATCTATATTTATTTATTTTATATATATTTATATATATATATATTTAATTAATTACAGTACTTTTCGTTTATAACGAACCCGTTTAAAATGATTTTCCGCCTAAAACGAACCAATTTCAAAAGTATGCGCTGTATGTTTTCGCTTATTACGGACCCCTTTTAAAGCGAACTTTCGGTTAAAACAAACCATTTTGCCCAGTCCCTCGAAGTTCGCTTCAAGCGAAAAGTACTGTATATTAATTATAATTAACTATTTAATTTATATATATATTTAATTTATATCTAACAGTGACGAAAAATGATCTTTATTTGTAAGAAGTTGAATGAAAATTGCTGTTTGTTGTTCAAGTAAGGAGCTGAGCAGAAAGATTTGTACACAATTCTAATTTTTGCAATTTCTAGACGCTTTAACCGTAGACCTACGTTGGGGTCGTTTTCGAACAAATTTTTTTGTACTTCTAATATTTTTTAAATTTGTTATTCTTTTTAGCAGTTTTTTTCATGACTTTCTTACTTGGATATTACACCGTGCGACAGCATTTTTCACACCGGGAAAAATCCATATGTGCGTGAAACTAGAGTCCAAACATAGTAATACTGCGTACTCAGTTTTTCATTTCTATATCCTTTGTCCTTTTAAAAGGACTTCAAAATTTTGAAGGGGATAAAAAATATAAAAAATACTTAACCTCGTTAGAATATGGCGATATGTATATCAAATGAAAGAGGAAAGGCTCAAGAATTTAAATAAAATTTTAAATAAAACAGACTTTTTATCCATTTGTAAAAAAAGGATATGAAAAAGGGCCTTTGAAAATTTTAATCCTTTATATCCTTGAAAATTTATATAGAATGTTCTTGAAAAGTAAGTGTGTTAAAACCTAAAATCTCCTTGATCACGTGTAAAAATTTCATTGCTCTAACTTTATTGGTTCGAAAGTTATTAAAAAAAGGCGGAAGGTGAAATTCTAATTAAGTACAAAAATTTTAATTTATTTGAGTATCAGTATTTTAAATCATAAAAAGATACAAAATCAATGAGGCGAAAATAATGACATTTTGACACGTGATCAAGGAGATTTGGGGTTTTAATATTCTTACTTTTCAAGAAAATTCGATGTAAATTTTCAAGGATATAAAGAATTAAAATTTTTAAAGGACCTTTTTCATATCCTCTTTTTACAAATAGATAAAAAATTAATTTTATTTCAATTCTTGAGCTTTTTTATCCCTTTCAAAATTTTGAAGTCCTTTTAAAAGGACAAAGGATGTAGAAATCAAAAACTGAGTACGCAGTATTACTATGTTTGGTTTCTAGTTTCACGACCATATGGATTTTTTCCGGTGTGAAACATTTTTTTTCATTTTTGTTGCACGGTGTTATCTATCGAAATCAAACTGTTTTTTAGTTTACAAACTATGTTGGCTTTGCATTTTTTGTAATTTGTGTGTGTGATTTGAATCTGGGTCGTTTTCGACCCGTTTTTTAATGTAAGTCTACGGTTAAATACGGAGGCAGACTTCAAAAGCGTGAAAGCTAAAAAAGCATAAACTTCATAGCACTGTTCTTTTGAAAGGCTAAATGTATAACCTAAATTTTTACAAAATTTTCAGTTTCTAAAATATGAATCGTTCGGAATTAGAATAAACAGAATTTAATTTTTTGAAATTTCTAGACATTATTGTTGTCTTAAATATGAACATAAACTTTCAAAGCACTTAACTTAAACGCGGCAATCTTAAACTAAGTTTAGTTTATAAAATTAATTGTATCAGCTA
This sequence comes from Melieria picta, assembly GCA_964056695.1. Classification (NCBI taxonomy): domain Eukaryota; kingdom Metazoa; phylum Arthropoda; class Insecta; order Diptera; family Ulidiidae; genus Melieria; species Melieria picta. The sequence continues at coordinate 13,326,404 of OZ057399.1, read as the reverse complement.
AGAGTCCTTCGAAAAAAATTGTAATTAAAAAAAAATCTTTATCTCTCAGTCAAAAATTATTATAAAAATTAATATACAAAATTACTAAAATCTATTTTAATACAAATATTAATATTAATAAGATTTTCTTTTTTAATTTCAAATTTTTTCGAAGGACTCTTAGTTGATACAATTAATTTTATAAACTCATTGGTTCTATCTACCTTCCCTCCTGGACGTATTTCTACCTTTCTTCCCACCTAGGACCTTACGACAGTAAACTTGCTAATTATTAAAATTTTTGTATCAACTAAGAGTCCTTCGAAAAAAATTATAATTAAAAAAAAATCTTATTAATATTAATATTAATATTAAAATAGATATTATTAATTAACATTAATATTATTAATTAATATTAATATTATATATTGTGATTATATTATCTATTAATATATTAATAATATTAATATATAATATATATTAATATATTAATATTAATTAATAATATTAATATTAATAATATTATTAAAATGAGTATTAATTAATAATAATAATATTAATATTAATAATGAATTTTTTAATTTTTAATTAATTAATTGATATTAATATTATTAATTAATATTATTAATTAATATTAATTACTATTTTTGAACTGTTTCCACATCTCTCATGATTTTTCTGGCCCCTACGCTTTAAACTAAAAATGTCATCATTTTACTGCCACTGACAGCCAATTCTTGGTCATTAAAGTGACATTCAGTTTGACGCCTCCTTGAGCATCGTTGTAGCACGTAAATCTTCTCATACTTGGTAACGAAATAACGGCAAGAAATATGACACAAGTACACATCACTCATACGCTCAGTTGAGCAGCGCACGGTTTTCACACACAGACACACACACTGCCGCAGCGTGTGTACTACAAATCAACACTTTTGCTGCACTTTGGCGCCTTTAAGGTTTGTTTACTGCTAAAACGTAAAATTATGCACACCATACGCGAAAAATTACACGCCCCAGAAACGTAAAAGCGGCACCGCTGCACAACGAAAATTGTGAAGGCGAAAATGAATACGAAGCAGCCGTTGGCGGTGTGCGCAACACTTGTGGCAGCAGCCGCAGTGACATCGGTGTCCTCGTCATTGCAAGACGGCAGCTTCCATCCGCTTCCACTGACAGCAACATCCGCTTGAGCACATTTCAACTCAATCACAAAATTTCCGCATCGTTCAGCAATTACTCGCTGCTACCACATGTTCTCCTTCGTCGTTTTCTTCTTGTTCTTCTTCTTGTGCTTCTAGTACTGCTACTCTTACTTCATGGGGGCGTTTTGCTGCATTTCCGCCGTAGACACTTCACTTTAGTTGCGTTTCAAGTGCAATTCTCGCAGCGTCTTACGTTTTTATGTCAGTGCCGTCAACGTCAACGTCACAGTCACAATTACAGCTGCAGTTACAGCTACACTTACACACTTGCACACGCTGCAACAGTGTCATTTGTCACTCGTCATTACCGCTGCGCGTATGTGTGTGTGTGAGTGTGGGCTGTTGCAGGTGTGCGGCTTTGTTCAGTGCCTGAGAGTGTCTGTGTGTGTGTGTGCTGGCTGTTGCCACCATTTTTATTTTCGGATTTTTGCTGGTTGTTTTTTTTTACTTTTGTTGTGCTCAAGTGTGATGGTGTTGTTGTTGTTGTTGCCTTGTTTTGTTCAAATTTATTCTTGGCATCATTAAGCGCAAAATACGCTGCCACACTCGCTCGGCCAGCTGCCAGCTATTAAAATGAAATTTTTCGCTGCGCAGCGGTCACGCGGCGCCTGACAAATTCTCCTACTTCGTCCACTCTTAAGCGCGACACAAGTGGCGTCAGTGCGCCGGCAGCATTGTGTCATGGCGCGCTGACACTGTTTCGTTGCCGTGCGGTGTCAAATGAAAAAAAAAAATCGGTACAAAATCGGCGCGTGGCAATGAGGCGGAAAGTGAATTTTAATTATTCTTTAACTATTCTTGATGAGCTGCGTGTCAAACAAAGGTGTTGAAAATTAATTGATTAAAGAGCAAAAATTTAAATACAGCTCAAAGAATAAAATGTTTCTTTTTGCCATTGGAAAATTAATGAGAACAAGAAGAACGCAATGTAAAAATAATTGCGACAGGTTGTTGTGTGGGAGCGGGGGAAGTGGTGTTTGAGCAAGAAAACATTTGGTCCAACGTGACGTATGAGTAATTAAAATAATATAAATGAATGAGTTCCGCAGACATTTCCAGTTGTAAACGTGTATAAACTAACAACATGTTTGCTTATAAAAACAGTTTGTAACTTTGAAAATTTGTAAAATTCATAGATTCTAATTTCTTAATATGGCAACTTTGCCTAAAAGTGCCACAATTTCTTAGATGAAACATCAACGGTATTTATGCAAATTTTCAAGTATACAGCTTTACTGGTTCAAGTGCCATTGCACAGTAATTCGTTCCATAGACAAAATTCAAAAAATTTATAGTCTCAGAATTAAACGATTTTGATGTCATTTGAAAGGTAAAACTCCAACTAAGAAAACCCCAAAAAATCTGTGCAAAAAATTAATTAGTGTCTGTGCAAAAGCGGCTCAAAGTTGAAACTTTTTCACAAAAAAATTTAAACACATATTTTCTGTTTTTTAGTCTATTGAGTAAACAAAATTCTAAAAATACATGGTTAGCAAGAAGTTGCTAAAACCTTAAATATAGATTAAGGGGGCTTTCCCGTTTTTTCGTCGAAAAATGAGGTGTTTTTCAAGAATTAATTTTGGAAAGACAGTTTGATAAAATGTTGTAATTCTTTTTTATTTTGTTTGTTGTTACAATAGTGAGTTGAAAAAAAATTTTTTTTTTGGAAAAAAAAACAAAATGGCCGCCGGCTTGCCAAGTACTTATGTTGCCTTGTTTGGAAAACATACTCCCAGTTTTTTACACTTTTCTCGGGTACGGTTTATCTGAAATCAAATTGACCATCATTTTCATTAATTACATAGTTTTAGTTATCGCACATCGGAGGATTTTTGAAAAATTTCAACTTGGTGAAATTTGGCGCAAATTTGAAAAAAAAATCTATTTTTTTGCAAAATTTTGGTACTAAAAGTGTTGTTAAAAATCGAAATTTCACAATATTGAAAAAATCCTATGATGTGCGATAGAGAATTCATTTGTGAACACGTGAAATTCAGTTTTATCCAAATCGGTTCATTAGATCCGAAAAAAGTGTAAAAAACGTCACAAAAACATGGTTTCGAGAAAAACGCGTTTAAAGTTTTTTTAAAGCGTACGCGAGGCTGTGCGCGCCGAAACATTTTTGGCTATAACTTCAAAACTATTGCATATTTCATTATGAAACTTTGGCTTCATATTGTTATAGTATTTATAAATCGATTTCTGTAAAAAAAAAAAAAAAACATTTTTTGAAACCGAAAAACGGGAAAGCCCCCTTAAGAAATGATGTGGCCATTTTCGCTTTTAATATTTTCTCAAAATTTGGAAAGCTGAGGCTTTTACTTTTTACTATTTTTCTAAATTAAAAATCTGAAAATTGGCAAAACTTAGAGGAAAATATCTAAAAAGTATGTGAAAGTATGTTCCCGGATTTTTTTTATTTTAAGAAGCATTCTTTCTTTGTCGTATGATGTAATTACATTCTCCGATATCTTCCGATCTCAGAAAATAATTATATTTGAAAAGTGGTCTACACCTATTTTTCGACAACATTTATTTTTTCCATCCCTAAAAGTATGCAATCAGCATGAAAAATGGAAAAATCTGCATAGATACAAAACATACATCTATTAGTATCATTTTTATTGCAAAACTAAGAGGTCCTCATACAATTTCTGTTACTTTTCTCAATTATCAATGTTGACGTAACTGATTAAATGTAAAATCTGGAAGATCTAGGCAACACACTCGTTGCTATAGTTCACCAAAAATTACGAAAATTGCAAATTTAAGTCTCAGCCATTGCCAAACTACAAAAGTTTAAGAAAAACAAAATGGAGATTTCACTTCAGCAGTCCATGATTAACGAGTATACCATTTTATGAACAACGGACCACTCCTTTTAATTTTAAATTTTAAAAAAATTTTTTTTTTAATTTAAATTTAAATAAATCTACATCTAAACTCATACAAATCACATAAAGCCTACTAAGCTACACTGCATTCGAGCAACAATACAAAAATATTTTTCCTAGTGTTGCACATTATTTGCAAATTGCCTCTTGTGTGCTGCCAATGCGTTGAATGCCTTCTCCCAGCGCGCTGTCACATTTGCCAAGTGAGTGGCATCGATTTTCCATTTGACAGTTTGAGGTTTTTTTACCTTAAGCACATTAAGTGGTAAACACTTATAAGTTCTTGAGCAACAAAACAACACTTAAGGACACTAGAAATTCAGCAGTGTGAGTTGGTGTCAATGTGTGCGGCATATGCGTAGTTGCAGAGTTGCCAACTCAACGACAACTAGCAATTTGCATTGTGACAAACAACAGCATTAGCTGACGCAGTGCTGTCAACAGCTGAAACAATGCTAAAGTGTTTGAAAAATAAAGCTTGAGGTATTGTTTTGATGCAATTCACTAGGGTTTTAGTTTGTGAAAAAGGTGTGAACATTGTCGGCTCGATTTCAATGCACACTCATTGCAGTCATTATAGAATTTCTATTGTCCTTGAGTACTGCTTTGTTGCTCAATTGACTAAAATCTGAATCAAACAGTAAGTTTCTCTGCATGCAGTGGAGGCTGTTGATACTTTGGTGGAATGTCCTCTCTACCCAACTGCAGCAACTTGGCTTATTCACGAAAGTGTTCAAAAAAATAAATAAATAAATAAAAAGCTGAATGAAGTGACGATTGAAAATGATTTTTTAGTCAAATGTTGGATCCGTTTTCAATGGTGTCACAGTCCAATCAGTGCATATACTCGTAGGATCCAATGTGGCAATTGGATACAAGTCAAATGCATGTCCAAGTTTTTTCTAAAAATTCTCCAAGTTGAGATGGTAGAAAGATTAACTCCTTGTAGACGACAGGTAATCGAGAGGTTTGGGTCTTTAGGCACACTTTTGGCAGTAACAATATTCTAACTTAATAGCTCAATTCGACATAGCGGCTCTTAGGGTGTTCGAGAGGAAGGTGCTTCGTAAAATATTTGGACCTGTTCGTATTGTCAAAAACTCTCGAAATCGGGTCAACAACGAGCTTTATGGGTCTATAAGGGTGTCAATATTTAGAGATACCTTAAGATTTCTTAACCCTTTCGACCCCAAATTTTACTCTGTGTCTCGATATTACTTTTTGGTATTTAAATCATGAAACACTTACATAAGAAGTGTCCACACGACATTTGAAGTCGCCACGCGTCTTTGTTAGAGTTCTAGAGCTAGTTTACTTTTCAACAATTTTAGCTTAAAACGGGTTAAATAAATTTTGTATCAATATATTTTAATTACTGAAAAATTATTTAATATTTATGGGAAAATACAAAATTATCACTTTTTGATTTTATTTAACCATTATTAAAGAAACAGGGTTTTGATCAAACGCGCCCAATTCATAGACTTCAATTAGAACACAAACTTTCTCTGACATCGCTGCAAATTTTTGAAAATTATTTTGGGGATAACAGTAAAATTTTTGTAATTTGCTTTGAATTCACTTCTAAAAATATTAATTTGTTGGTGCCTACTTAAATTAAACCCATAAATCAATCGTAGCTTTTACTATAAGATGACAAATAGATGAAGTTGCTCTCAGGCATTTTTGGGGTCGAAAGTGTTAAAGATACTAAACTGTTCAAAGGGATCAAGGAAATTAAATCTCAATCAATCCTGAACGACATGAACGTAGCAGAGCGAATCGGTATTCATGCCGCTACGTTGGGGCGGCCAGGTCGCCCATATGGCCGAAGAAGCTCCGGTGAAAAAGGTATTCGATGTGGTAGTTTGTGGTCGGCAGGAAAGAGGGAGACTGTGTCTCCGGTAGAAGCTCCAAGTTGAGGGCTCCCCATCATCTCTTCGTGGGACCTGGAGAGAATTTTTGAAGCAGTGACGGGTTGTTATGGATTAGTTTTGGCTAAGTAAGTTATAGCACGTTTCGGCATCGTACAGAAACTTTTGATGAACATACAGAACTGCTTTGTTTAACCCTTTCACTACAGATTTTTACTAGAGAAAGTTATAATGTTTAATTTGCTGATTTAGGCTTTATAACATTCAATAATATTTTTTTTATTTTTTTAACCGGACCCTGTTTTTTAGTGGTTTTAGCCGTTGTGGTTGTAATACTTAGACATGAAATTGTTTACATATAACTAAAAATTGAATATTTCTTTATTAACTTCAGCTAAAATTATTTTAAAAACATATCCGAATTAAAGTAAAAAATCAAATTAAAAATTTTTCTTATTTTGATTATCTTCTTCTTTTTTACTATGGAAAGATACAACATTAAAAAACGAGTTTGCTTCTCTTCTTTAGACATAAATATTCAGTTTATTAATTTCGTATTTTTCCTACAACTACAAACTATTTTAAGGACCAATAAACAATTTTGTTCTTGGAACCATAGAGGGTTCAGACGTCCACAAAGTAGCATGTTGCCATATGGCAACCAAATAGCGAAACGGTTAAATAATGCCATAATTAATTGAATTAATTGCAAAATTAATTGGACTGAAAATATTTCGTAGTGCACAGCAAGTTTAGCGAACAGAACAAAAACAGTTTTATAAGAAAAATTTTAACAATTTCAGTGTGTTAAATAGCAGTGTTGAATAGTGTAGCACTCTATGAAAGCTCTTTAAAATATAAACGCCAAAGAATGACAACGTGTTCAACTGAAAATGTCAGTGCAAGAAGCTGTCAAAGTTCACTCATGGCAATTGAAAAATGCTTTCAAAAAATGCGGTTTGAAGAGAAAATTGGTTGGTTGTTTTTAACAATTTTTAGAATTGCAAAATTTGATTTAAATAGATAACATAAATAAAAAAGAAGAGAGTAATGAAAACAGCTATCGCTTAAGTTTCATATACAACGAACTTTTTACAATTGCAATTTTTTACCTATTTTAAAACTTCTGACCTTAGATCAGAGTACAAGATTTGCTTATTTCTTTTTATATTCATATCAAAGACAAATTTTTTTCAATTACTCAAATATGGCAAATATTTACAAGTGTATTCGTATGCATAAATTTCAGTCAAGGCCACATAGAAATATCCTTGAAATAAGCAAACTTTGCAACTTAAAGTGCGCTCGAACGTAGAAGGCATCGAAATATTGATCGATTCTGTGTGCCGTGGCATGATGTGGCCGTTCGATTTGTTGCTGTCGAGCGCAAACAATTCAGCGCCGCATTTTAAGCAAACTGCTTTTGTATGCTTTATAGGAAATGATTTTCATATCCGGCGGCTGCAATGCGCAGAAGGCGTGCAAGTGAGCCAATTCGAAACAATGAGACTCATTGGTAAGTTGCGTTGAGTTGCAGTGAGGGGCAAACTTGGAAGTTGGGGTAATAAGCGTTATCACAGATACAGACACACACACACATACATGCATACATGTGTAGGCGCTTCTGCAATGCGATCCAAAAGAGTCTTTAAGATGAGTTGAGTTGAGCATCTAAAACGAATAATTTCGCCTGCCCGGAAGCGTCTCATTGGTAGAGAAATTGTTGGAAAATTGCAAAACTGTTGGGCAAGTACTCGAATTATTTGTGCTTCTCTGGACAGTGGAGACATAAACGTAAAATGTTATGTGCGCCGGAGGCAACTAATAGCGGCCACATGCAGCTACAATCGGCTTCGAGGCGAGTGAGGCTAAGCCGAGGGGAATTGTTGTTGATGGCAGCTTTTGTTGTTGTTGGGCCCTTCTCTTATTTTTTTTACGGCATTTCATTTCACATTCATTGAAATGTTGCGCATAAAAAATTATTATTATTTTTTATTGAGAAATCAGGATACTTTACAATTACATTGTCATCAGTTTGAAAAATTTATTCGTTACTCAACTTGAAATACAACTTGCAAGCTTTTATTCAATTCCATTTCTCTCTCTCTCTTTGTTCTTCTCTTACAGCACGCGGCAATTTCGTAGCCTATCAGCTGGCGAAAGCACTCAACAACAACATTACCGCATTTAGTGACCGGCAGCGACCACGCTTCATCAATCCCAACGCCTTTGTTGCGCCCTCCGAGTTGCCCATTTTCGAGGTAAGCTTACACACAAAAAATATGCATAAATTTGTGAACATTTTTCTTCAACAAATGAAGAAAGCAAAAGCAGCGAACGTGACACGAGCGCAGCGGCAAATTATGCCCAGCTGTGTGTGTGTGTGTGTGTGGTGAATCGCATAAATCTGTTGAGAATTCAAAAAGGCATTTTTTTCGCCGCTGCGCGTTTTGTGCTTGCGGGCAAGTTTAGTTGGTGCTGCGCTCCGTCTGCCTCCAACGCCCATATATCAGCTTCAATTTCTGACAACAACAAAAAAATGAGCAAACAAAAAAACGCGACTGCCTGCTGCTGTCGGTTGCAATTCTAAGCGCCATCAAATTAGTCATGTTTTACACGCTTGAGCGCTCACGCAGTGGCCGCGTTGGGCACTTGCGTTAAGCGCGCTAAGTGTCCGCGGCGAGTCAGGCGGGCGGCAATTGAACGGCACAAATGCCAATGCGAAAGCGACAGCAAATCGGGGAGGAAGACAACTTGACTTGCAACACAATGAAAATGAAAATGAAGTGGCTTTGGCGTAGGAAACGGCGAACTGACGTTTACAATATGCGTCACAGCTAGCGGCGCTTTCAGTGCATTGTGTGTGGTGTGAGGGGCTGAGGGGAGAGGAGAGCGAAGGAAACGCTAATAAATGAAATGTCTAAATGTCTGGCGAACTTTCGACTTCTTGTTGGCCAGTCTATGAAGTTTGCTTCTACAAAGTCAAGTTAATGGTTGTGTGGTTGTGTGTGTGTGTGTGTGTGTGCTTGACTATGTAAGTGGCGCTTTGAAATGGGGAAGACGGAAAGGCAAAACTTAAATTGTGTTAACAATTTATTTATCTTATAAATTATGTTACAACTTTGCTGTCTCACTGCCTATAATTGCTTTGAAATGCCAAAATGAATGAAAAATAAAAACCGAATAAAAACTTTTACTTGCTCAAGGCAGAACATAATGGCAGTTATATACAATATAAGGCTAATGGGCAGTAAAGCATATTAGAGCGTTAAAAAAATAAACTGAGTGGTGAGTTTGTTAAGCGCATTTTTAAATGGCTGTCAAAGCAGTTAATTTTTGTTTCACATTGTTGAAATTATAGTTTTGGCAGCAGTTCCTTGAAAAAAGTATCTTGTTGGGTTTCTTTAGGTGAGATTAGGTAGGGAAGGGGGAGTTCGCACTTACACTCAAAGGACGAAATGGTTCTCCCTTCTTAATTCCCTCTGGAGCTAACCAACAGTCTCATTCGGAAGCAAACCAATTTGACCTCTTAATGAAGAAGAAGAGTTCAGAGATTTTGACTTTTAGCGTGTTAGTCAGGTCCTTCAGGAATCTTGACTCTAGCCAGCCAGAGCCACAGGAAGTGTTGTATAATTTCTACCACTTCTTCAAGCACCAGAAATCACTACACGAGAGGCAAAAAATCTAATAGCACAGTGTTCAGTGATGACTGCCGAATGAAGCTTGGACTCAGCCACAGTAAAGATTGAGTTTTTTTTCATGAGAAAAGGGGCCATAGTGACTGGCAGGTGCTGCAGTCGGTCCTACTACGCCAAGAGGACTCAATATCTGTTTGGTCAACTTGTCAGTTTTCGGAGAAAGCACTGAGTTATCCACTTCGGTGGGTTTCTTAAAGCCCGAAATGTGAATGATCGCTTGCTTGAATAAATTAAAAAATAAAAATTTGTTAAAGCATGCTTTCCACCAAGCAATCGCTCTTGAACAGTCAATCGCTCTTGAAAAGATATGAGTAACTTTTTCAGTGACTCTATTTGGTCCTAAAATTCAAGTTGAAAAGTTCGATCAAAATTTTACCTGATCTAAAATTGTCTGCAATTTCAAATTGTGTCGGTTTCTGTTGTTTAATTAATAACAATTTGCATTCGTTTATTGGAATAGAATTTCCTTTCAATATTTTCCGATGGAAATACAGATGGAAACAGATATTTGATATTTGAATTTAAAAAATGTTAGTTTAAGTTAGTTAATTTTAGGTTAAGAAATTGCATTTGTTTATTGGAAAACAATTTCCTCTCAGTATTTTTTTATGGAAATTGTAAAGAACAATTTTTTGATATTTTAATTTAAAAAATGTTATGTTAAGTTAGTTAATTTGAGGTTAAGAAATTGCATTTGTTTATTGGAAAACAATTTCCTCTCAGTATTTTTTTATGGAAATTATAAAAAACAACTATTTGATATATTAATTTAAAAAATGTTAGGTTAAGTTAGTTAATTTTAGGTTAAGAAAGTTCATTTTGTTATTGGAAAACAATTTCCTCTCAGTATTTTTTTATGGAAATTGTAAAAAACAATTATTTGATATATTAATTTTAAAAATGTTAGGTTAAATTAGTTAATTTTAGGTTAAGAAATTGCATTTGTTTACTGGAAAAAAATTTCCTTTCAATATTTTGGGATGCAAATTGTAAGTAATAGATATTTGATATTTGAATTTGAAAAATGTTAGGTTAAGTTAGTTGAATTTAGGTTATATCACGTTCAAACTGACTTCCTTAACCGTAGACCTACGTTGAAAAACGGGTCGAAAACGACCCGGATTAAAATCACACACACAAATTACAAAAAATGCAAAGCCAACTTAGTTTTTAAAATAAAAAACGGTTTGATTTCGATAGATAATATCCAAGTAAGAAAGTCATGAAAAAACAGCTACAAATAATAATAAATTTAAAAATAGTACAAAAAAGTACAAAAAAAATTGGTCGAAAGCGACCCCAACGTAGGTCTACGGATTTAAATGATAAAAGCGATCGTTCACATTGCTTAGTTCGGCTTAGTTTGATATCTGTTTCTTTACAATAAATAAATTAAATAAATTTATAAATATAAGAAATACTAATTTAAATAAATTAAATTAATTTTGTATTAAATTAAAATAATTTTTAATTAATCAATAATCATTTTTTAATCAATTCTTTAATTTAAAATATAAAAAAAAGAATTTAAATAAATGAAATTAATTGTTAATTAAATTAAAATAATTATTCAAGTGCAAAATATTGTCATCAATTTGGCAATGATTAACCCTTTCACTACTTTGTTGCCATATGTCAACATGTTACTTTGTAGACGTCTGAACCCTCTATGGTATCAAGAATACATTTATTTGTTGGTACTTAGAATAGTTTGATGATTTAGGAATAATATGAAATTCATAAACTGAATATTTGAATTTAAAGAAGAGAAGTGTGCACGTTTTGTGAATGTTATATCTTAATATAGAAAGAAAAATCATAAATAAGATCATTCTTTGATTTAACTTTTTTCTTCAAATCAAATAAATTTTTTAAATATTATTAGCTGAAGTAAATATAGAAATATTTGATTTTTACTTAGGCGTAAAAAAATTTTATGTTTAAGTAATTATTACAACCACAACGATATGGTTGCAGTCATATGACAACAATTTGAAAAACATGGTCCAGTAACAAAAATTAGAAAATTAGTGTTTTTATTGGGGAATAAAATTGGGGAGTTAAATATTGAAATTTCTTGACTTATTCTTTTGTGTGGTTAAATCAAGAAGTTGTTGATATAACCACACAAAAGACTAAATCGAATATTTAAAACTTAACCATTCTGCATTAAAAATCTGTAGAGAAAAATCTGTAATGAAATTTTTGCAAATATTAGAACATCAAAATTTTTAACATCAAAATAAATATTAAATTTACTAGACAGCAAGAAAAAACAAATTTTTGTTTTTTGTTTTAACAAAATGACAGCTGAAAGCTTTCTATACAATCCTGTGCCGATATGGTTTTAAATCATGTTAAATGGTTTAACGTGTTTAAGTTACAATAACAATTGTATGTGAATAAATATGGTTTTGAACTGGTTTTGTTCATTTAACTTGTTGTTGTTAACACGTTGGGCCCGGTCCGTGGGACCGACGGTATTAAAGTTAAAAAATAAATATAGTCTCAATGAAATGTGATCAAATGTAGTTATAATGAAATTTATTGCAACATTCTAAACAAGAAGAAGAATTCCTTATCTCTCGGTGATACCCTACAACATTGTATCGCTCGCCGGCTGAACGGAAAGGACAGCAAATTCGGAGCCGGGCTCAACGTGTTAAGCTCATTTAACATGTTCAAGTCGTCAGTTTGAACGTAATATTAGTTTACCATAAATAACGAATAGAACAACTTTTATGAACAACAAAATCAAACTGTAATAAAAGTAATAAAAGCATTGTTAATAATTCAATTTAGTCTTTCATCAGATGGCCAAAAAGATTTGAATAATTTCGTTATCTAATATTTTGTTACTAATTTTGCATAAAATTCCTTTTTGAGCATTTTTCATGACAGATTGCGAATTTGGCAACCAGTATCAAAGCGCAAAACATACGCTGCTCATTAGCCAAAGCAACATTGTCCATTGTCCATAAAAACGAATCACAAACTTTCAAAGTCAACAAAAATTCCACTTGCAATGATCGCATTGTGAAATTAAACAGCAACGAGACAAAACACGGCACGACAACAAAGTGAACACATTGCAGCAGCGGCAGGTATCGCTCGGTTGTTGCTGTAGCGTTGGCCGTAAAACGAAACCAATTTGTTTGTCAATTTACAAAATTGACCATTAAACGTAAAAAACGTAACCCGCATAAAATGGAATTTATGCGTTTTCTACATTTTTGCGCGCGTCTGCCAGCAACTGACAGGCGAGCGTTCTGCACGCAGCGAAGCGATTCAAATCAGCACGCAGACCACGCAACACACATGTCCTGGCCGACAGCGCCCGATAGAGGACACCGGATATGCGGTCGTGCACGTTACGGCCGAAGGCACAACGGCCGTGACTGCCGAACCAGACACATTCTAATTATTGTCGGCATGAAGAGAAAGAAAATGCCACACAAAGCACGTTTATTGTGTGCGAGTGTTGGTGGCAGTGTTGAGGGGGGGGGGGGGGGGGGCAATTTTCCCAGTAACAGCAATCACCTTAGCGACTTAAATGTGCAACAAAATGGCCAATGTTGCTTGGCACTAAAAACGATTAAAGTGGGTAAAGTTGAACATTAAAGTGAAACTCAAGTTGCCAACACACATTTTTCGGTCTTCATTAAATTTTGTTTTTTTTTTCACAAGACTAGTGTTTTGGAGTTGAAGAGGGAGTTGAGTGAAAAATTTGAATATTTGCGTCTTTGCCTATGCTACGAAACTCCCAAAGGAGTTGAAGTTGGCAGCCATTGTTAGGTTTTGTTGCATCACTATGGCAACCATCCAATTGTTGCATCCAATGTTGTTGCTATGACTGTCAAATGTAGTTTTGCTGTTCTTGTTTTTATAGTTAATTTTTTAAAATATATGTTTGGCATTTTACGACAGCTACATTGAAGTCGCCACTTCATCGGCAGACAGCCAGACGTTGTGTAGCCAACAGCTACAGTTACGGTGGCAAGCATAATGAACTGCAGGCACTTAGTACGCTTTGTCGCCACAAAGTGTGCTAAATTATGAAATCCAAGTCAACGGCAAAGTAAGGGAAGCACTTCAAATGTTGCCTCGAACGGTCCAGCATTGTGAGCGGCTGACTGAAAGCTGGGAAAGCTGAATGTGTTGCTGGCAAATAACTCACATTGATAAGCATCATTCTGGCAACGAATAAATGAATGACCACACAATGAGTGCGGAAGGACGGCAGCGGAGCGAAGATTTAATTTAAAACACCTTCGGGGCATCCAATGACAAACACCTGTGGACAAAAGCACCAAAAAGCTGTGCACAATGAGTCGAAAGCGAGACAACGTTGCTTGGTTAGATGCTTTGTCTACTTTAATTCATATTTACTGTTAATTGAAGTTGCACTTGAACAGCAACAAATTGCTGCCAGGCAATGCGCATTTAACGAGACAGAGGGAATATTTTCAAATAAATTTAAAATGATTTGGGTTCAGGGTGCTGATTTAATCGAAAGCGACAAATTTTGCTTTAATTGAGAAAGTTTTTAAAATTCAACTGATAAATTGAATATACGAGAGGTTTTTCAAATAAATAGGCTTAAAAAGGTTTTAGTGTTCTGCTATTGTTGGGATTGACAGATTGTCTTTTACAACCGGAGATTTAAGGGAAATTTAGACAATTAACTAACTGAGGTCTGAAGTATAGATTTGGCAGTAATTTTAGTTTAAGTTATTATTTATTCATATTTAAGTTTTGTTTTAATTGTTTTTTTTTGTTTATTTCTTTAAAGAAACATATTATAAATTTTATAAAAGTTATATTTAAAAGTTGAAACTATCCGAATTATAACAAAAATCACTACTTGACAAGAAAAATGCGCCTAAAAAGAAAACTATTTTTAAACTAATTATGCGTCGCTGAACACGAAACTGAAAATCACAAATTTTTTTTAAGAAGCGTTTTCGAAAAATCTTTGAAGTACCAGTATTTCTGCTGTTGTTTCCGTTTTGTTTTAAATGTTTTTAAGTCCAATAAATGTATTTATTTCTATAAAGAAACATATTATAAACTTTATAAAAGTTATATTTAAAAGTTAAAACTCGCCTAATTTGTAACAAAAGAAAAATGACAAGAAAAATGTACTTAAAAATAAAAGTGTTTTCTTGACTAATTTTGCGTCGCTGAACACGAAACTAAAAATCCAAAATTTTTTTAAGAAGCGTTTTCGAAAAATCTTTAAAAAATCAGTTTTTCCGCTGTTTTTCAGTTATGAGCATATATCTTGTAAACCAGGAATCGGAATCTATGAAAACTATATTTGAAAAACTGACTATGAAGGAAAGGACACACAACTAAATGAAATATACCAATACATCTCTTTTAGTACCGAGAATCAAACTTGGCAATAAACTTTTATTTTGTTATTTTTATGGAAAAATGAAAAAATAACAATTTTCTTTTATTTATATAGGGTGTTTTTTTTAGAGGTATAGAACTTCGAATTGAAATAAAACACAAGAAAATCGTTTTAATGTCCATCAATTTGGCTTTATTGGAAGGATAATTTTATGCCATTAATGTTTAAATATGATTTCGGGCATGTGGCCGCCGCGGCTGGCTCGAATAAAGCCAATTCTACAGGTCCAATTTTCAACCACTTTTTCGAGCATTTGGGGCCGTATGTCGGCAATAACGCCACGAATGTTGGCTTCCAAGTCCCCTAACGTTTCTGGTTTGTTGGCGTAGACGAGCGACTTCACATATCCCCAAAGAAAATAATCCAATGGTGTCAAATCACACGATCTTGGTGGCCAATTGACAGGTCCATTCCGCGAAATTATGCGCTCATCGAATGTTTCCTTCAATAAATCGATTGTGACGTGCGCTGTGTGGCATGTAGCGCCGTCTTGTTGGAACCACAACTCATCCACATTCATGCCATCCAATTCGGGAACAAAATAGTCGGTTATCATGGCTCTATACCGGTCTCCATTAACGGTAACTGACTCTCCAGCATTATTTCGGAAGAAGTATGGCCCAATGACTCCACCAGCCCATAGAGCACGCCAAACAGTCAGTTTTTGTGGATGTAATGGCGTCTCAAGGGTCTCATGTGGATTCTCTTCACTCCAAATGCGGCAATTTTGCTTGTTGACGTAGCCATTCAACCAAAAATGAGCCTCATCACTGAACAAAATTTTGCGATGAAAATCAGCATCGAGATCAATCTCATTTTCGGCCCATACACCAAAATCACGACGCATTGCATGGTCTCGCGGCTTTAATTCTTGCACAAGCTGGATCTTGTAAGGTCGCAAGCCAAGATCTTTGCGCAAAATCCTCCATAAAGTTGATGGACAAAGCTCCAATTGCTGTGCACGGTGGCGAATCGATTCATTCGGGTCCTCTTCAACATTTTGCTCTACAGCGGCAATTGTTTCTTCGGTGCGCACTGTTCGACGTCTCTGCGGATGCGTATTATCACATAGAGTAAACGTAGTGCGAAAACGACCCATGGTTAACCGAATTAATTGCTCTGATGGACGATTATGTCGACCATAAAATGGACGGAGCTTGCGGTAAACTTCGCGAACTGAACCATTATTTTCGAAATAAATTTGCACGATTTGCAAGCGTTGTTCTTTTGTCAACCTGTTCATGATGAAATGGCAAACCAAACTGAACATAAATGACATTAGAGTTGCCAGATTTGACCACAAAATGCCAGTTTTATCTCTATTCGAAAAACAAACCTCTAAAAAAACACCCTATAGTTAAAAAATTCTTAAATCTTTTTACTTTTTCATATTAGTACACAAATAACATTTTTTTGGATTTTTTATTTTAGTTGTCCTATGATAACAATTATTGGTGACATTTATTTAAAAAAGTTATCACTAAAACGTTATCAATAAAAATCAGTAAGTGGGTTTTATTTATAAAAGGCATCAATAAAAATCCGTCAGTTTTAATTTATATTTAAAATAATTTCATATTAGTCCACAAATAACAGTTTTTTCGATTTTTATTTTAGTTGTCCTATGATAATAATTATTGGTGACATTTATTTAAAAAAGTTATCAATAAAAATAAATCAGTGAGTTTTATTTATTAACGTTATGAATAAAAATCATTCAGTGACTTTTATTTATAAAAGTTATCAATAAAAACCAGTCAGTTTTTATTTATATTTAGTTTCAGTTTCAGTTTTTTCGATTTTTATTTTAGTTGTCCTATGATAACAATTATTGGTGACATTTATTTAAAAAAGTCATTAAAAAAAATTAATCAGTGAGTTTTATTTATTAACGTTATCAATAAAAATCAGTCAGTGAGTTTTATTTATAAAAGTTATCATTAAAAATAAGTAAGTGAGTTTTATTTATAAAAGCCATCAATAAAAATCAGTCAGTGACTTTTATTTATAAAAGTCATCAATAAAAATCCGTCAGTTTTAATTTATATTTAAAATAATTTCATATTAGTCCACAAATAACAGTTTTTTCGATTTTTATTTTAGTTGTCCTATGATAATAATTATTGGTGACATTTATTTAAAAAAGTTATCAATAAAAATAAATCAGTGAGTTTTATTTATTAACGTTATGAATAAAAATCATTCAGTGACTTTTATTTATAAAAGTTATCAATAAAAACCAGTCAGTTTTTATTTATATTTAGTTTCAGTTTCAGTTTTTTCGATTTTTATTTTAGTTGTCCTATGATAACAATTATTGGTGACATTTATTTAAAAAAGTCATTAAAAAAAATTAATCAGTGAGTTTTATTTATTAACGTTATCAATAAAAATCAGTCAGTGAGTTTTATTTATAAAAGTTATCATTAAAAATAAGTCAGTGAGTTTTATTTATAAAAGCCATCAATAAAAATCAGTCAGTGAGTTTTATTTATAAAAGTCATCAATAAAAATCCGTCAGTTTTAATTTATATTTAAAATAATTTCATATTAGTCCACAAATAACAGTTTTTTCGATGTTCATTTTAGTTGATTATTTAAAAAAGTCATCAATAAAAATAAGTCAGTGAGTTTTATTTATAAAAGTCATCAATAAAAATAAGTCAGTGACTTTTATTTATAAAATTCATCAATAAACATCATAAAAGTCATCAATAAAAATCAGTCAATGACTTTAATTTTAGGTTAGGTTAGGTTAAAGTGGCTGTCTAGGCACGGGACTTGCCGAAAGACACACTTAGGCCGCGAAAAGGGCCCATTGTGATAATTTTTTAAGTTTTCAATAAAAATCAGTCAGTGACTTTTATTGGTGATATTTATTTGAAAAAGTCATCAATAAAACTAAGTCAGTAAGTTTTATTTACATAAGTTAGTAATAAAAATTACATGACATTTATTTAAAAAAGTGATCAATAAAAATAAGTCAGTGAGTTTAATTTTTTTAAGTCATCAATAAAAACAGGAACTGACTTTTATTTATAAAAGTTATCAATAAAAATCAGTCAGTGATTTTTTTATTTGTGTAAATATTAAGCTTAACATCAATAGAATCGAAATAAAAATGACAAAGTTATGAAGCACTAAGTGAAAACATCAACTTTACAATTATTACATGGAACGAAAAAAAAAAATGTCGAGACTCATCAAAATGTTAACATAGACGTGAAACTAGAGGTCATTCATAGTGACCTGGCATAGCCAGTGTTTAATTTTCTGATCCGATGTCCTTTAAAAATTTCAAGGACATAAGCATCTCAAAGATTTTTGTTTTTAATATTTGCGGCTGTGCAATGATGAAGAAATTGGTAGCAAATTAAAGAGGAAAATTGTCTCCTTTCAATTAAATGTTCTGTTTTGAACTTTCAGTACCAAAATAGAATAAAATTTAGATGTATGAACCTACACGCTGAGATCCAAAACATGTATTTTTTCCTTTCGTTACTAAAACTACCGGGAACAACTGGTTTTTCGAAGATTTTTCGAAAACAGTGTTTCGAAAATGCTTATCAAATTAAAGAGGAAAATTTTGTCCTTTCAATTAAATGTTCTGTTTTGAACTTTCAGTACCAAAATAGAATAAAATTTAGATGTATGAACCTACACGCTGAGATCCAAAACATGTATTTTTTCCTTGTGTTACTGAAATTACAGGAAAAAAGATTTTTTTGATTTTCAGTTTCGTGTTCAGCGACGAAAAATTAGTCTAAAAAAGTGTTTTGTTCTAAGGTGCATGCGATTAGCTCACTTTTTGTCGAGTAGTGAATTGTGGAGGGCAAAATATGGTTTCAAATCCTAAAATGAATCTCTTAACCCTTTCGCTACAGGTTTTTACTGGGGAAAGTCTTAGGCTTCTATGTGGTTATATTAGCAATATTCCATAAGAAATTTTTTAATTTTTATACTCGGATCCTGTATTTTAGAGTGTTTTTCTATGAGAGCAACCACATCGTTGTGGTCGTAATAATTACATAAACATTAAACTTTTTACGCATAACGAAAAATTGAATATTTATTATTTTGAATATTTACTTCAGCCAAAATTAAAAAAAATAGTATCTAAATTGAAAGAAAACGTCAAATTAAAAAGTTCTCTAATTTTTTCTGCTTCTTATTCCTTTACTATGTCAAGATATACCATTAAAAAAACGTGTATACTTCTCTTCTTTAAACTTAAATATTCAGTCTATTAATTTTGTATTTTTCCTAAAACTTCAAACTATTCTAAAGACCAACAAAAAAATGTATTCTTGCAACCATAGAGGATGCAGACGACCACAAAGTAGCGTGTTGCCATATGGCAACAAAATAACGAAAGGGTTAAATGAAAACCTCAATTCACTACTGGTGTCTGCATGAATGGTATGCAGACACCAGACACAGATTTAAAGTGTGTTTTCATATATCTTTGCCGCCCAAAGTTATCTCATCTCTTTAAACCACCGCCTTTTTGTCCTAAAATGTGATTAAATGCGAATTTCCAATAATCGGCCAATCTGGCGCACAGCTGACAGTATTTGATACAAATCCGAATGCTTCATTACATCTAATAGATACGCCTCGATAGACGATTAGTGGGCCTCTAATTAACAGCTATTAGCTGCTTTGCGTTCTCCATCATTCTCGAAGGCGCCTTAATTCAAGTAAGAAGCATTTATGCATTCTGTGCTACTGTTGCTGTTGGTTTCATGCGCTGCTTTAAGTGGCAGACTAATGCCGGTTAATGCCGTTCACTGCAGCAATCGTTCGACAGTTGGCATTTGGCAGGTGAGCCAGCGAGCTGTCTTAGCGTCGCTTTCAGCTACTCGCCGTTTGATTGCTGACATTATTTGAAAACACACACACACACACACGCACAGCGTCAGCCATTCATCTAGCGGCACAATACCAACGCATCGACAGACACACATGGACGCAGACAACAAATGCCTGGCGGCGTTGCTTCACTCGCGCCATGCGGTGCGCACATTTCCAAGGATTATGACGTTCGCTCACCAAAAAGTGGCAACAAAGGCAGTAGCAGCAGAATTCACACTGCTGCCACACGCACACACACACACACAAGCGTGGCATCAACAGCGCCGTGGCATGCTTAGGGCGACAACAATTCACAATTTTACAACAACAACAACAACAACAGACAGTTGGCGTTCGCTATGGTCTCTACTGTTGGCTGTTGTTGTTGTTCGTGTTGTTCGTGTTGTTGGCCGTTGTAGCATAAGATTGCTTTGCCGCTCCGTCTAAAGTCTGGCAGCATGTAGGGAGCGGGATGAGGGGTTTGCAAGGCGGCATAACGAGTAGACGCTCGTTTAGGCGCCGCTACGAAATCCCCCAATGATTTGTGAACAAAATCAACAAAACTAAAACGTAACACGAAACACGAAAATAAAAAAGAAAATATTGCAAAAATATGAAAAGCAAGCAAAGTTGTCGAAAAAAAAAGGAACGAACGCAGCGTTTACCTTTAGCGGAAATGTAAATAAACGTTGGCGGCTATGCGCACCAACGCCAACGCCAACGCGAGTGCCAAAAGGCAGCCAGTCTCGGCTGAAGTGGAGAGTGAAAAGCTGAATGAAGAAAATCAATGTTGCACATCCGTTTCGTTTTCGTTTTCGCTGGCAGTTGAACGCGCTGCATGTCCGTAAATAGTGGCGCAATCTTTCATGTCAGTGTCGGCGGCCCAACGGCCCAGCGGCCATTTGCACCTTTGCCGTTTCCCAAGTGAATTTTTACGCTTTCGCTTAAAACCTTCACGGAATTTTTTCCTTGGGAAAATGTATTTTTTCTGCATAAATTTTTAAGGCCCTTTTTAGTGTTGGGTTGCTTTTCGTTTGGGTTTCGGTGATGGTAAATTTTAACTGCTGCTGACTTATTCTTATTGTTCAATTGGGTGGAAGTATGAGAGAATTTTTTGGCGCAGTTGGTCAGCGAGTCTATAATTTATTTGATAATACATAAATATAAAAAAATAAGTTTATTTGTAATACTTGCAGGAAATGATGAATTTATGATGTATGCATATTTTAATATCTTAAAAAGGCGATCTATGTGGAATTTTGTTCATTCTAAATGGTCGCTTTTTTCCCTTCAAGGTTAACCCTGAGAGAATAAATACTATTAAAGGAAAAACACATCACTTATTTTTATATTGGTATTGATTTTATTTATCAATCCTATAGGAATCAGAAGACTAAGACTCATTTATTTTATTTTATTTTATTTTATTTTATTTTATTTTATTTTATTTTATTTAATTTTTTTATTTTATTTTATTTTATTTGATTTGATTTGATTTGATTTGATTTTATTTTATTTTATTTTATTTTATTTTATTTTATTTTATTTTATTTTATTTTATTTTATTTTATTTTATTTTATTTTATTTTATTTTATTTTATTTTATTTTATTTTATTTTATTTTAATTTATTTTATTTTATTTTATTTTATTTTATTTTTTTATTTTATTTTATTTTATTTTATTTTATTTTATTTTATTTTATTTTATTTTATTTTATTTTATTTTATGTGATTTGATTTGATTTGATTTGATTTGATTTGATTTGATTTGATTTGATTTTATTTTATTTTATTTTATTTTATTTTATTTTATTTTATTTTATTTTATTTTATTTTATTTTATTTTATATTATTTTATTTTATTTGATTTTATTTGATTTTATTTGATTTTATTTGATTTTATTTGATTTTATTTTATTTTATTTTATTTTATTTTATTTTATTTTATTTTATTTTATTTTATTTTATTTTATTTTATTTTATTTTATTTTATTTTATTATTTTATTTGATTTGATTTTGTTTTCTTTTATTTGATTTGATTTGATTTGATTTTATTCTATTCTATTTTATTTTATTTTATTTTATTTTATTTTATTTTATTTTATTTTATTTTATTTTATTTTATTTTATTTTATTTTATTTTATTTTATTTTATTTTATTTTATTTTATTTTATTTTATTTTATTTTATTTTATTTTATTTTATTTTATTTTATTTTATTTTATTTTATTTTATTACCTATTATTTCGCTGAGTTAATTGCAATTCTGTGATAGAATGTGGCGCAATAGTTTCTGAATGTAAATTTTTAATGGTTGTGACGATTCAATTTAGTTTCCTCAGTTTAAAGGGCAGTTTGGATTAAGCCTTGTAGAAAATATTTCAATATTTCAGTTATTTCATATTGAATAACAACTTGAAGCCTCGAAGCGAACTTTGACTTTTATGAAAAGAAGTTTGGTAGTTAAGAAGTTAAGCCCTGAAGAAAGAATTTCCAATGAATAACAACTTTAAGACTCGAAGCAAACTTTAATTGTTATGAAAGAAGTTTGAGTTAAACCTTTTAGAAAGAATTTCCCATGAAAAACCACTTCAAGCCTCGAAGCAGACTTTGACTTCTATTGAAAGACCAGATTCAATCCTTACTCGAGTTTGGCATGAATGAGTTTGTTTATTTGTTCTCCTGTTCTGGTTGGCAGCAGCAGCAGTTCGACTGCAATGGCGTTGGTTATAATCACAGATGTGTGTAGGAATGCGTCAGGATTCGCACTCACGACCCTTGAAACTTGAGTTGCTTTGTTCCTGTATTTATATATTGTTGAAGAATTTTTTTGTTGCTACTTTTTTCATATTGCCTGTGTGTGAGAAATAACGTAGTAACGATGCGAATTTTTCATTCACGTTGCGTGCTACAATGGGCTTGAAGCTTTTATTTTGTTCTCTTAAAAAAATTAATATTGAATTTAAACACTCAAAAAACGATCATAAAAATGTTAAATTTTTCATTTCATCATTTGAGGAGATGAGAAGAATATCAATAAAAAGTCAATAAAATAACAAAAACAATCTTGTTTATTAAATAATCTTCAGTTAAGTTGAGAGCTCTTAAAAAAGTTTTTTTTTTATTTATTAAATTTATTATTAATTATTTAATTAATTTAATTGTTAATTAATTTATTTCATTATTTATATATTTATTTATGTACTTTACTTATTTATTTATTTATTTATTGTTAATTTTTTATTTACATATTTATTAATTTAATTAATTATTTATTTCTTTATTTATTAATTTATCTTTTTCATTTATTTGTTTATTAATTAATATATTTAAATATTTTATTTATTTCTTTGTTATTAATGAATGAATGAATTCATTAATTAATTAACTTATTTATATCTGTGGCATTTTGACAAAACAACTTATGTCGAAATAGTGAAATTTTCCAGTTTTTTTAGTCATAAAGACACAATTTCAAAGCGCTTCTTTTGGTGGAATCGGCTTGTTTTTACGACATTTAGTTACAGAGATATGATGTATAGCATTTCAACTTTTCTCGAGTTTTGTATGAGATTTGCTCTGCACCTTATTAGTATTTTCGCTCTCCTGAACAATTTGAAAATTAGACTTAAGTTGTTTTGTCAAAATGCCACAGATATATATATTTATAAATATTTATTTTGTATTTAATCAATTAATTCTTTTTTAATTTAATTTTAATTTTTTGATTTATCTATTTATTTGTTGTTTAATTGTTTTTTTGTTTTTATATTTAGTTATTTATTTTTGTATTTATTAATTAATTGATTAATTAATTAATTTACTTATTCATTTAATTATTTATTATGTATTTATTTTTCTTTTCATTTATTTTTTATTTAGTTATTTCATTTATTTATTATTAAGGAATGAATGCATTAATTAACTTGTTTTTTATTTATATATTTATGTATTTAATTAATTTATTTTTTTTATTTATTATTTATTTAATTAATTAATTTATTTAATATTTTTTTGATTTATCTGTTTATTTGTTTGTTTATTTTTTTATTTATTTGTGTATTTGTTTATTGGTTTATTTGTTTATTTGTCTATTTGTTTATTTGTTTATTTTTTATTTGTTTCTTTGTTTTTTTGTTTACTTGTTTATTTGTTTATTTTTTTATTTATTTCTTTGTTTCTTTGTTTCTTTGTTTCTTTGTTTTTTTGTTTATTTGTTTATTTATTTATTTATTTTTGTTTTTTGTTTATTTACTTATTTCTTTTTGTATTTATTAATTAATTGATTAAATAGTTAATTTACTTATTTCTTTAATTATTTATTTAATTTTTATTCATTTATTTTATTCATTTATTTGATTCATTTATATATTTATTTATTGAATAATAATACATTCCAACATCAAAACAAATAAATTTAAGCAAACAATAAATTGAAGAATTTTTCGTTATATTATAAACTATTTCTTCCCAATTTTAATTTTACTCTGTCAATTGTCATTGGTGCCACTGTGCAGTTGATTGAAGAGCAACAAAATATTATAAATTTTTGCACAAAACAAGTGAAAAATGCAACAACAATAACAATAGCAGCAACAAGCAGGAAGCTGCCACCAGTGATTGCCGCTAAATGGGCGTTCAAGTACAAAAACAACACACTAAACGCGCAGCCACATTAGAGCGCACAGCAGCGGAATTCATCGAGTGTTAGTGTGTGTGTGTGTGTGTGTGTGTGAGTATTTGCAACAACGCTGTGGCTGCGTGGCAAATGAACACATTAAGTGGCAAATATGCAAAGAATTTACAAAAGCGCGAACACGACTTGAGTGGCGCCAAATTCCAAAACACACGACGGAACGAAAAATAAAACAGAATAGAAACAATAACAACGACGCCAACACAACATCAGCAATATCCAGTGCGTGCAGCAACTTTATGAAAATCCAAGCAATGAACGTTTAGGGAAACTGCGCACAGTGTTACGAGTTCATATGGCGGAGTGACAAAAATTGAAGGAGTAGTTGTACTTAAATGAAATTTTGTATACAGTTATTGTAGTTATTGTTGAGTAAAGAACATACTGTGTAAAATTTCAAAATTTCATACAACCGGATTTGAAAAATATTCATATGAACAGTGAAAATGATCTTAGGTCAGAAAAGCTGGCTTTTACAAATTTCTCCACAGCTGCTCAGAAGTTGCTCTTAGAGGGTTAAAATCTATGACTGAGTCCCCCTAATTTTTCCTTCTGAATATTTCTTTCAAACATATTTATACTCTATCTTCAACCTTTAATGAGGCTCCCATACAAAATTAATGTTTTTATAAAATGGGCTCCCACTGCTCCCAAGTGTCCTCTGGACATATCAAATGTAAGACTGACCCCCATTTATTTTCTTTTCCAAATCTTTTTTCCATATACAACTACCCTTTATTTCCCACTCTTAAGGAGGCTGCCATACAAAACCCATAATTTGTAATAGAATTGGCTTCCCACTTGTAAATGTAGTATCGTATCTCAGAAACTGCTGAACCGATTTGAATAATTAATTCAAAATTTGGCAACATTTGTGAGTGCAAAAAATACAAAATTAATAAAAGTTCAAAAATTCACAATCAGCGATCGACTCCTATATACACAAATTTGTGAGATTGTCAGCTTTTGGGTTTCTACGGAGCAAAAATCAATCAAAAATCAATCAATCAATCAAAAAATTTTTCCACCAACAACAAAGTATTTGTTGGCCGATTGCTTTTGGCATTCAAACAAACGTTGTCTTCATAGAAAAGTACCGATAACACCGTGCAACAGCATTTTTCACACCGGGAAAAATCCATATGTTCGTGAAACTAGAGATCAAATATAGTAATATGGCGTACTCAGTTTTTGATTTCTACATCCTACATCCATTTAAAAGGACTTCAAAATTTGGAAGGGTAAAAAATATAAAAAATACTTAAACTAGTTAGAATATGGCGATATGTATATCAAATGAAAGAGGAAAGGCTCAAGAATTTAAATAAAATTAATATTGTATCTATTTGTAAAAAAAGGATATGAAAAAGGTACTTTGAAAATTTTAATCCTTTATATCCTTGAAAACTTATATCGAATTTTCTTGAAAAGTAAGTAAATCTCTTTGATCACGTGTCAAAATGTCATTACTCTAACTTTATTGGTTTAAAAGTTATTAAAAAAAAGGCGGAAGCTGCAATTCTAATGAAGTACAAAAATTCTAATTTATTTGAGTATCAGTATTTTAAATAATAAAAAGATACAAAATCAATGAAGCGAGAATAATGAAATTTTGACACGTGATCAAGGAGATTTGGGGTTTTAACATACTCACTTTTCAAGAAAATTCGATGTAAATTTTCAAGGATATAAAGGATTAAAATTTTCATATTCTAACCAGTTTAAGTATTTTTTATATTTTTTTTATTTTTTATCCCCTTCAAAATTTTGAAGTCCTTTTAAAAGGACAAATGATGTAGAAATGAAAAACTGAGTACGCAGTATTACTATGTTCGGTCTCTAGTTTCACGCCCCTATGGATATTTTTCGGTGTGAAAATTTTTTTTAATTTTTGTCGCACGGTGTAACCTGTATTCGCATATTTTTGCGCAGCCAAGAATTTTGCATAGTAATTTATACACTTGCCGCATTAAAAAATAAAAAAAATTCTAAAGTAATAAAATGTGTATTTTTTTTTAATGTATCGTAAAAGTTTGAACTCAGTTTTTATTTACTTGTTTACTGCGTTTCAATTTTTTCATGACGGTGCGCAGAGGTGAAAAAAATCAGCAATGTTTTGGTCTTGTCAGACCTAAATTTGATGAAGCCTACAATAACAGTAAGTTTCACGTAATCACTCATCATTTATTTTGAACTATTGAACCGAAAAGTGAGAGTAAGAATTTGCTATTTGTAGATAACACTGTGCGACAATTTTGGGGTCATGGACTCTAACCCGGAACCGACCAATACTAATCGATAGTACTCTTATAGAGTAACAAAACTCTAGCTGGGTTTTGCAAAGTTAGTTGCCTTTTAAAAGTTACAGCCGTGTAAAGTTTGTGTGTATTAGGGTTTTTATAACCAGTTTTTTCTTTATAAGTCTTAAGATATTCAAAATTTTGTATTGCTGTCTTCAGCAAACTTGCTGCTAATGCTTAGATGAACAAATTCTCTGAACACTGTGTGACAAAATTATTACACCTTATCGAAATTTTGGAGGCCAATGTTAAAAAAATCGACTTTTTTTTATTGTAATTAAAAAAAAAGGTGTTTTTATTCGATTAATATTAATGCCAAACCGCATTTGTATTGCCAAAAATTAAAAAAAATATACTAAACCCTCTAACGCCACAAAGACATGATTTTTTGCAAAATAAAGTAAAAAAAGTTCAAGTCTAAATTTGAAATTTTATTGTATACATATTTCAGTCTGGTTTTTTTTGAGGCTATAACCAGTGAAGTGAACAGAATCAGAAGAACAAGGCGAGCGATATCATCAGACCGCGCTTCCGTTTGAGATAAGGTACTTACCATAAACACATATTTTAATTAATTAAAATTTTCATTGTAAAAAGTGAATTTATTTGCTCAGATACAAAGGAAAGAAATCTCCTGAAGCCATACTGGCGGAAATTTGTTGGTGTAGTCAGCAAACGCAACCGGAGGATTTTTAGGAGAAAACGACGCTTAAATCGAATGCACAAAACTTTTCAAACAGACTGAAATATGTATACAGTAAAATTTCAAACTTAGACTTGAAAATGTTGTTCACTTTATTTTGCAAAAAAACATGTCTTTGTGACGTTAGAGGGTTTAGTATATTTTTTTAATTTTTGGCAATACAAATGCGGTTTGGCATTAATATTAATCGAATAAAAACACCTTTTTTTTTAATTACAATCAAAAAAAGTCGATTTTTTTAACATTGGCCTCCAAATTTCGATAAGGTGTAATAATTTTGTTACACAGTGTTCAGAGAACTTGTTCATCTAAGCATTAGCAGCAAGTTTGCTGAAGACAGCAATACAAAATTTTGAATATCTTAAGACTTATAAAGAAAAAACTGGTTATAAAAACCCTAATACACACAAACTTTACACGGCTGTAACTTTTAAAAGGCAACTAACTTTGCAAAACCCAGCTAGGGTTTTGTTACTCTATAAGAGTACTATCGATTAGTCTTGGTCGGTTCCGGGTTAGAAAAAGCTGTCGCACAGTGTAATTATTTTTAAGCTGTAAGAGCTTTTTTATGAATACATAACTTCTATGATGTCCAATACTTTTTCTTAAAAATTTTAATTTATCTTAACTGAAATATTTCCAACAAAGCCTCAAAGAACTTTTTTGTAAATACATAACTTCTATGTTGTCCAATACTTTTTCTTAAACATTTTAATTTATCTTAACTGAAATATGTCCAACAAAGCCTCAAAAAACTGTGTGGTTATGATATTAAATTTTGGCATTTTTGTCACAACTCGCAACACTGTGCGACACTGACTTGGCGCTGGCCAGAAAACAGGCCGACCGTGCTACTGTCTGCCGTTCGGTTTAGGCGCATAAATGCGCCGCAATGGATTAGATTACTTAATCATTGTTATGTGCTGTTGTGAGCGGCAAAGTGTGAGAGTGGCAGTGTGAGTGCTAGTATGTGTGCTTTTGTGTGTGTGTGTGTGCGTTCGTTGGTTTGTTGGCTTGAATTATGCACGCTGCGTAGTACCCAGAAAATAGCAGCAACAACAAGAACCCCAATAAAAACAATGACCAAAAAAAAAAACGATACGAACATTTTCAAAGTTATGTCACACTGTCAACGCAGGAAGTGCAAAAATGCGAATGTATGCAAATGCTGATGCCAAGCAGTCACCAAATGCGAGCTAACGATTCGTCTTAGTATGTGTGTGCGTGCGTGTGTGCCACTTGTTAGCAGAACAGCACAGTGAAAATTGTTGGCATTTTTTAATGGCTTTTCCATGGGCTTTCCTATAAATTTACCGCTGCTGATACAACTTATGCGGCACTCGGTCTTTGCCGTCCGCTGTCTGCTGCCTTGGATTTATGACTTTTTGAAAGCGTGTTTTTTAATGTTGTTGCTTCCCTGTGGGAAATCGGACTGGTCCAAGTCTAGTTTTTCAACTGGTCGCTTGACAGCCATATATGACCTCAGAACCGACTCGTTTTCTTTGAGCAAACTCACCCTTTTAACATGGCGGTGTCCTAGGCGACGGTCAATTGTCGCCGTCTGCATCCATTTGCAACTAGTCCAAAGTTAGTCCGAAGTAAACCAGTTTTCAAACCAGTTGCAAAGCGACTAGTTTGCAAACTAGTTTATTCTGGATTAGTTTTCTAACCACTCGATTTTTATAAAGGAAAATAAATCATTGAAATTTATAAATATTAATTTTATTTTAAAAATATTATTAAAACAACAAAAATTCATCGCGAATAAAAAAAGTATTGGTGCACGTAAAGATGAACTTCGACTTGTTGACACACTTCTGTCGATTTGGGGTCTGACGCAATTCAACATCCTGACTTCGCCTGCAATTAATAACAAAATAAATTAATTAATAAATAATTACATAAACATAATTACATAAATTTATAAATACATACCATTCGACTGCTGCTGCAATTCGATGCTTTGCGCAAAATTCTAACTGAAATCATTCAAGACAAAACGTGCAAATCGAGCAAACTTCGTGTCATAGAAACAGAAAGTTCGAAAAATGCAAACATTTCTACGTTGTTGTTGTAGCAGAACAATCGCATGAACAGCCTTAACAGTATTTTTTGCTTCTCTCACCTCTGTTTCGTTTTTCTCATTTTTATGTGCTCTTCTCGCCTATGAACGCGCACACAGAACGTGAACGATTAGACGCGAACTGACTGACTTCTGCATCCGCTGACAGTCACTTGGACAACTAGTTGTCCAATTAATTAGACCAATGAATTTTGGGAACTAGTTGTCTCAGGTCCGACAGGGTTTTGCCATTGTTGCTGGCATTTTACGTTTAACACTGCTTTGTGCCAAAGGCAAATGAGACCCAATTTTTGAATTTGGATTTTTGGCAAAACATAACTTTAACGAATTTTGGCGCTGAGTTGTTTACTTCAAAACGATTTTTGTTAGCTTAATTTCAAGCATTATAAATCTGACTCTAGAAAAAAATTTGAGTTTGATTTACAGCTTAAACCTAACGCTGATCATTGCTGCAACGCAAAATCGTCTCTCGTCATGCTTTTTAATCTTCTAGCCGCTTCAGTTTGCCGCTCATCGACTTCATTAAAATCCACTAAGCAATGATTGCAGACAAACTCAACACCTAAATCGCTACCATGAGCTGCTGCCAGCTTTTGCCGCTTGGCAATTTGTTGGAATCAGCGGACGTCATTCACCCGTTGCACGCCACTTTGCTGCGTTCCGGCGTTGGATAGCGCTGGGTGATTATTTTGTCGTTGATATTTTCGTTGTATTTATCACTGCCACAGCAGCAATTTTTATTACTTTCCGTTACTCCTGCTGCTTGTGCCATTTTCAGTGCTATTATTATGGCGGTTGTTGGTGTTGTTGTTGTTGTTGTAATGTTGTTCTTGCTGGCAAGTGCTGACGCTATCCGTTCTTTTCAGTCATGGCGCATTATAAATAAATTATAAAATACTCAAAAATGTGCGCTGCTTGCGTTCAAGTCTGTCGTTGTTGTCGTAAGGAGCAGCAGCAACAACAACAACAAGACTAGAAACAGCAACAGCAGCAGCAGCGCGTACAGTGTTTCGTAATTATTAAATATGAGTCGGCTGACGAACGAGCAATCGCTTTGGCGTATTTTCCTCCTCTCCTTCCCCGCCACGCATTTCGCTTTCACATTTGTGCTCAACATTTCTGACAGTTTTTGTAATTAAGACGCGACAGTGTGAGTGAGCCCTGATTGTTGTTATTGTTGTTGTTGGCTCTTGCAGGCCAATTAAAGTCAGTGTCATTAAGGCGAATGCTTTGTGTTGTTGTTGTTGTATTTGTTGTAGTTATAATTATTATTATTGTTGTCGTTGTTTTTATTGTTGCCTCAGGCAATTATTGGCAGTGATAAGCGTTTTATGGCATTTTAATTAACTTCATATGAGTAGAGCGCTTTGTGTTGCTTGACGGCAGCCGAAGCGGCAAAAGCGATTGCGGCAACTGAAAAGAAAATGGCGGCAAAATGGTTTCACAATTCATTATCGAATTGTGTGGTATTTTCAATTTGTAAAGTAGCATTGTGTGTTTACGTTGTTGTTGTTATTGTTGTTGTTGTTTTACTGGTATTCTTCTGTTATGAGCTGCCAATTCAATGACACATATTGCGAAATTTGTTGTATCTTAGTTACAAACCTAAAACAGTAATTAGTGAAATTAAATTGCATAACGGTTTTTTCAAGGTTGTTGTTAAATTTAATGATAAGTGCAAAGTGTTTGAAAATGTTAGATGCGACTCAATACAAGTACAAGCAAACTCATTCAGACCCATGTTTTAGTTATCAGTTTTTCTTTTGTAGAAAATTGGCCAAGTGACTGCTGCAATGAAACAAAGACTTGAAATACAACTAAAGACAATAGACTTTTTAATTGAATTGCACAGTTTCACATTTCATCTGCAAAAACATTTGATGAATTGACAAATTGAAACACTTGGATTTTGCTACCAAAAAAATAAATAAAGATTTTCTATTGTTTGTCTGATTTTGGGCATCAGTGTTGCACAAAGGAGGGGTTTGGGGGTTCGAACCTCCCCCAGATACTTAAATTGCTGGTGCAAAATATGGTTTCAAATGAAATTGAGCTCAAAAGTTGTAAGGAAAACTGCCCCAAAATGAAATCCTGGTTGACATTATCTATTTTCTCATAATGACATTTGAATCTTAGTGCCTAATGAACGTTTCTGACCTTTTGTTCACTTTTGCCAACTGGCCAGACAAGACACAATCTAATTGGTGTTTTCAGAATTTGTTGGATTCGCTGTTCCATTGAGTATCTGCAAGTTAGTGATAGAGAAAGTGTTGACTAAATCTGCCAACCATACCTGGACGAACTCAGAGATATGCAAGAAAGTGCAAAAAATTTGACCAAACATCTGCAAAGCTCAATGGTGGAGCTTTCAAAGGTTACACCGTGCAGCAGCATTTTTCACACCGGAAAAAATCCATATGTACGTCAAACTAGAGACCAAATATAGTAGTACTGCGTACTCAGTTTTTCATTTCTACATCCTTTGTTCTTTTAAAAGGACTTTAAAATTTTGAAGGGGATAAAAAATAAAATAAATATAAAAAGTACTTAACCTTGTCAGAATATGGCGATATGTATATCAAACGAAAGAGAAAAGGCTCAAAAAGTTAAATAAAATTAACTTTTTTTCTATTTGTAAAAAAAGGATATGAAAAAGGTCCTTTGAAAATTTTAATCCTTTATATCCTTGAAACTTTACATAGAATTTTCTTGAAAATTAAGTTTGTTAAAACCCCAAATCTTCTTGATCTCGTGTCAAAATTTCATTATTCTCGCTTCATTGATTTTGTATCTTTTTATTATTTAAAATACTGATACTCAAATAAATTAGAATTTTTGTACTTCATTAGACTTGCAGCTTCTCCCTTTTTTTTAATAACTTTGGAACTAATAAAGTTAGAGTAATGAAATTTTGACACGTGATCAAGGAAACACATACTTACTTTTCAAGAAAATTCGATATAAGTTTTCAAGGATATAAAGGATTAAAATTTTCAAAGGACCTTTTGCATATCCTTTTTGTACAAATAGATAACAAATCAATTTTATTTAAATTCTTGAGCCTTTCTTCTTTCATTTGATATACATATCGCCATATTCTAACAAGGTTAAGTATTTTTTATATTTTTTTCATTTTTTATCCCCTTCAAAATTTTGAAGTCCTTTTAAAGGGACAAAGGATGTAGAAATAAAAAACTGAGTACACAGTATTACTATATTTGGTCTCTAGTTCCACGCCCATATGGATTTTTTCCGATGTGAAAAATTTTTTTTAATTTTTTGTCGCACGGTGTTAATACTGGTCATTGTATTCTTAAATT
The DNA here is from genome assembly GCA_964056695.1 of Melieria picta. Classification (NCBI taxonomy): domain Eukaryota; kingdom Metazoa; phylum Arthropoda; class Insecta; order Diptera; family Ulidiidae; genus Melieria; species Melieria picta. The sequence goes on along the minus strand of OZ057399.1, from coordinate 13,293,377 downwards.
AGGGTAACAAGATTGGGTTTAGGCCACCCTTGGGCACTCTTGGTGAAGATTGTGTCATTACAGGTCTTGCGCAGTACACCCTCCGTGATAAAAATGAGGAGGTCGCACTACAAAAAAACACTTTGTTTGAAGCCCACTGTTCGAGGCTCGAATGGGTCGAATAGGTCAGTTTCAATCTTGACAAAACTGCGAGTATAGATACTTAGATTTAATGAGAGTTAGTGGCACCGAGACCCACATTGCTCTGCAAAGTCTCACAAGCTTTGCAGGTATACTAAGTTCAGACAACGTGGCGTATAAGCAATCCCTGCGAGCTATCAAATGTGGCCTCGTAGTCAATTAAGTGATGCTGAGTATCGATTTGACTTTCAACGTTTTCATACGCTTTTCGCAATTCTCAAATGGCAGACAGCCTCAGCGCCCAACAGTATGTTTTAATTTCTAAACAATTAAAAAGAAATGCCAAAAATGTCCACATATTTTCTAGCAGTCAACATCTCATTTGACTAAAGTGCATTACAGTATTTAAAAAAAAAAAAATAAGAAATACAAAAACAAAACCAACTCGTTTCTTTCAAGCATTTATCTAATTTTGTCTCTAATTTGTTCGACCTCTGTTTTCTAGTTTTTCATTCTTTTATTTGATTTGTTTGCCTTCAATTGCCAACAACTTCTTAATTTCTCTGCAATTTCAAATGTTGGCAGCCCAACAAATAAAAACTGAAATATATATAAAACAGCCAGCAAGGCGCTAAATTTGCTGCATTGCACACCCACTTTAACTTTGAAATCAAGAAATTAACTTTTTTCTCATTTTGTTCTTTCCATGTCAATTCACTCATTTTCTCTGTACTGCTCGTTATGGCACGTCATTTATTGTTGTTGTTGTTGTATTCACAACTGCCTGGACTAGCTGCAAAGTTTCAATTAAGTTGAGTCATTTTCATAATTAGTTGGTAAACTACACAGTTGTACGCGCACTGTGAAAAAATGCTGAAAGGACGAGTAGAAGCACGAGACGAGCGAAGAGGAGGAGACTTGAATGCTTTGGCTGGCAGTGGATAGCAGCGAGCGCTGGTCACTGAAAGGTGGTTTTGTATATTTGGCGCGTTTATGAAATTAAATAAAGATGTTAATTGTAGCAAATAAATACACAAAAGACATAAAACATTTGGGAGAGCAAAAAGTGTGAGCAGTGCAGAAAATATTTAGTTGCGAGTAGCCAAGTTTATGAATTTTTTCGTATGTTTGCTAAGTCTTTGGACAAATTAAGTTTGTTTAATGTCTAATGAAATGCAAAATAAAAGCATTTTTAATTTAGTGAGTTGAGTGAAGCTAGAAATTTGATTTGCATAATGTTGAAACTATTTGCTTTGCTGACTTTAGTTTGAATTATTTGCCGAAGTTAAACACAATGCGCACTTTAAATAAATTGGAGATGTTTTATAGTTATTTTTTATTATGTATATTTTGTTTTTAAAAAAGTAGAAAATCAAATTTTTAAGTCCAATGTACATTTTTATTAATATTTCGAATATAATCACTTGAAGCTGTGAACATGAAATTGTCAGTTACTTCTCCTATAAATGTTAAATTGGATACAAAAGTAAATAGTTGACAACAAGATCGGTCAGGTTAGCAAGTAAGCATCTTTTTTCTAAACAATCAAACAAGCTGGATGCGCTGCTTTCTCTTCAATAATTTTCATCGCATAAGATTTGATGACATTCAAAACTTCATTCTAGTGTTAAAAAAAATTCCCAAAAATTTCAACATAATAAAAAGATTTGCTGCAGTTCTACATTTAACACTGGAATGCCCTAATAATTCAACTTAATAATACGATTTGCTGCCATTTATCGATTAACACTGAAATGTCCGATCAATCCAACTTAATTATAAGATTTACTGCCATTTAAAAGTTAACACTAGAATGCCGGATCAATCCAACTTAACATTAAGCTTTACTGTTATTCCGCAGTTAACACTGGAATGCCCGATCAATCCAACCTAAAAATAAGATTTACTGCCGTTTATCGATTTACACTGAAATGTCCGATCAATCTAAACTTCCTTAACCCTTTCGACCCTTTTTTGTGGTATTTAAATCATGAAACACATGCCTTGCCAATTCGTGCACACGACATTTGAAGTCGCCACGCCTTTTTGTTAGAGTTCTAGAGCTAGTTTACTTTTGAACAATTTTAGCTTAAAACGGGTTAAATAAATTTTGTCAATATTTTTTTAGTTACAGAAAAATTATTTGATATTTATGGAAAAATACAAAATGATCACTTTTTGATTTTATTTAACCATTATTCAAGAAACAGGGTTTTGATCAAACGCGCCCAATTCGTAGACTTCAATTAGAACACAAACTTTCTCTGATTTCGCTGCAAATTATTGGAAATTATTTTGGGGATAACAGTAAATTTTTTATAATTAGCTTTGAATTCACTTCGAAAAATATAAATCAATCAATCAATCAATAATCAATCAATCGTAACTGTTGCTATAAGATGACAAATAGGTGAAGTTACTTACAAAGGTTAGGTTAACAATTTTGTTAAGGAATATTTTTAGGTATTGTTTAATTTGGGATCAAAAATATTAAAAGTCAAAAAAGAATTTATTTCAGAAAGCTATGCAACAAAGTAGTTAAAGATCTCCATAAAGAAGGCGCGCATCCTTCCACAAGTCTCATTAAATAACCCACAAAAACGGAATATAAAGTATGACTAAATTCTTCAAGCCTAACTTAACACACACCATTTCCTTTCGCTGATGAATACATAATTACAAGCAAAAGGCTGCAGATGAAAAAAATTGCCCCTCAGCACATGACTGGAATTTCAAATGTGCAAAATATTAGCATGAAAATAGCATTAATATGAAATTTTAAATGCATATTTCCATGTATTTATGTGTATGTGTGAATGTGTGTGTGTGTGCATAATTTCCGCATTTAAAATAGGGTTTATTCATTTATAAGCCAGACGCGCAACTCAGCTTATCATACAATTTCCTTTAGCGCCCACGGCAGCAGCTCAGAGGTCGCTGCGAAGTGGCAGAAGACGTCTTCTGCGCCACTGACATTCGCTGCCAGCACTGCAGCGACCGCGACACACACACACACACACTCACGCGTAGCTCATATGATCGAATGCCGCTGCTGGAAACTGCACGCTTCGACTGTGATGTAGCCATTTCAGCATTTCGTGTGCCGCTAAACATGTCAGCTTCCGTGAAAATTAACAACCCGCTTCCTGCACGCCGGCACACTCGGTCCCGCACACAAACGATTCGATACACTTTACATTTCAAGCGCCCAAAGGTTGGGCTGACGCTTCAGCCGCCGTATGAGAAATGTCAACCAGCAGCGCGCTTCTCCGCTGGCAGTGCCAGCATTGTAGCTCATAGAATACGTGTGTGTGTGTGGGTGTGTGCATGTGTTGGTGTGCTTGTATGAAGTGTGAGTTTTTGTGTGTTGGTATGCGGCCGCATCAGCAACGCCATCAGCTGCTTTGTGTCACCGGAAATGTATCAAATTACGCAGACATTGAGAAATTCCAACTTCCGCTACCGGTAGCGCACAGTCACCTGCCGCTTCTCACCTTTGCCGCTTCTCGCTTTAAATGGCGAAATTATGCAGAGCTGACGCAATGACGCTGCTTGATGGAGTTCTTGGCGGCATTTGAGCATTTGATGGATTTCAAACGTTTTGCTTGTACTCATCTTAATTGAATTTAATGCCGCTCAACGCCGTAACTGTCGCTACAAATGTGCTGATTGAGATTTATTTTTATGTATGTACTTGTGTATGAGTGTGTGTGTGGGTTCTGTTAGGGCTGTTCGTTTTCTAGATAGAGAGAAAGATAGACAGATAGAAAAATTCATGGACCAACAGATAGAAAGATAAGCAAACTAACAGACAGAAGGATGGACAACTAGATATATATACATATAGGCAAATAGGTAGAAATACATATACACAAATAGATAGACAGCTAGACGAATAGATCAATAAGCAAAGACAAATAGGCCGGCAAATTGATGAAATTACACCGTGCGACAGCATTTTTTACACCGGGAAAAATCCATATGGGCGTGAAACTAGAGACCAAACATAGTAATACTGCGTACTCAGTTTTTTATTTCTACATTCGTTGTCCTTTTAAAAGGACTTCAAAATTTTGAAGGGGATAAAAAATAAAAAAATATAAAAATACGTAACCTCGTTAGAATATGGCGATATGTATATCAAATGAAAGAGAAAAGGCTCAAGAATTTAAATAAAATTTATTTTTTATCTATTTGTAAAAAAAGGATATGAAAAAGGTCCTTTGAAAATTTTAATCCTTTATATCCTTGGAAATTTATACCGAATTTTCTTGAAAAGTAAGTGTGTTAAAACTCTAAATCTCCTTCATCACGTGTCCAAATTTCGTTAATCTGACTTTATTAGTTCGAAAGTTATTCAAAAAAAAGGCGGAAGCTGCAATTCTAATGAAGTACAAAAATTCTAATTTTTTGAGTATCAGTATTTTAAATAATAAAAAGATACAAAATCAATGAAGCGAGAATAATGAAATTTTGACACGTGATCAAGGAGATTTCGGGTTTTAACATACTTACTTTTCAAGAAAATTCTATCTAAATTTTCAAGGATATAAAGGATTAAAATTTTCAAAGAACCTTTTTCATATCCTTTTTTTACAAATATATAAAAAATCAATTTTATTTAAATTTTTGAACCTTTCCTCTTTCAGTTGATATAGATATCGCCATATTCTAACGAGTTTAAGTATTTTTTATATTTTTTTTATTTTTTATCCCCTTCAACATTGTGAAGTCTTTTTAAAAGGACAAAGGATGTAGAAATGAAAAACTGAGTACGCAGTATTACTATGTTTGGTCTCTAGTTTCACGCGCATATGGATTTTTTCCGGTGTGAACAATTTTTTTATTTTTTGTCGCACGGTGTTATAGGTGACAGACTGTTAAGCAGACAGGCAATCAATTAATTTAGACAGTTGGAAGCAAAAATGCATAAACAGATGTACAGGTCGACAGTGAAGTACTCAAACAGGTAGACAGACAGATGCACAAACAGATATACAGATTCGCAGACAAATGGACTGACACACATATAGGTAGAGAATTGGCAGACAGACAGTTCCCCAGACACTCAAATAGACAGCCAAGTAGACACTTTCAAATATATAAACAAGCCTTCGTCTTCATGTCTCAGTCACTGTTACTTAACCAACTATGAACTTATTCTTGCATAATATTAGGCGTTCAAACTTGTTCAACTCGACTAAGCAAATCGTTGCTCAACTATTCAAGAGTTTTACTGAATTCAGCTCTATTCCACTCGAATGCTTTCGGTCGCTTTGTAGGCTCAACTTCCTCTCCGCTGCCTCTCACACACTTTGCAACTTACTCTTTCTCGCTTACAACACCGTTCGCCTTATCAGCTTTAATTTATTGCTGACATTTAATTAAGTAAATTCAGATTTTGCTGCTCATTTATTTTATGCACGAATTTATTTGCTGATTTCACACTTTGCAAGTGGGATGTTTGCCGCTGAAAAGCGGGTTGTGGTATTTCTCAATGCAGTGACACTTTATTAATTGGCAAAGTTTCGCATTACATCGAGTCAACTGCGCGCGTCGAGTGACAGTGAAGTGTCGGCATTTGCATGCCAATCGACGACCAGTCGGCAAGGCTGGTGCAATTCGCGCTAAACAGGCCAACTCTCAGCCCAGCAGCGCGGAATGCGTCAACATTTTTCTCATTAACCTTCATTGCCATGACGATGATTTCATTATGATGAGCCACTAATTAAATTGTTAAAGACCGCCGACAGCAGACCAAGGCGGCGTTGTCACCCACTGGCGGTTATTTTGCACAGCCATAGTTGTTGTACGACATTCAAGTGTTGATGACCTAAAGAATTGTTTGTTTTTTTGATTTTCCAATTTCTTGTCGCTATGAAAATATTTAAATTAAATTAATGATTTTATTAAATATTGCTTCTTTTTAAGTAAAAAATTAGTATGAAAATAATTAATGGTATATTTGATTTATTTATTATTTAGTTGAAATAGTTAAAATGAATCACATCAACTTTTTGACTATTAGGTTAGACTCGGATCAAATTGATATCTGTACATCTTTTTGTATTTTCTTAATTAATAAGTTAACGTTTTACTCATAAATAATTGATTCATAAGTCCAAACATGATTTAATAAAGTTAAATCATAAATGCAATTTGAATTCATACTTAATGACTTTGTTTTTGATTTCTTTCTTAAGCCCTGCCCGATAGCTTTGAGTCTTTTAAGGACCACATTGAGCAGATCAATGTATTACTCATAAAAAAATTTAACCAACTAATTAGTCAAACTGTTATTTAATTAAATTAAATCATAAATACAATTTTAATTCATACTTAATGACTTTGTTTTTGATTTCTTTCTTAAACACTGCCCGATTGCTAGAAGGCTTTTGAGGACTAAATTGAGCACTTGTTGTATTTTCTTAATTTATAAATCAATGTCATAAATAATTAAATCAACTAATTATTCAAAACGTTATTTAGTTAATTGAAATCATAAATACAATTTTAATTCATACTTAATGATTTTGTTTTTGATTTCTTTCTTAAGCATTGCCCGATAGCTTTGAGTCTTTTAAGGACCACATTGAGCACTTTTTATATTTCCTTACTTAATAGATCAATGTATTACTCATAAATAATTGAATCAACTAATAAGTCAAAACGTTGTTTAATTAAATTAAATCATAGATACAATTTTATTCATACTTAATGACTTTGTTTTTGATTTCTTTCATAAGCACTGCCCAATTGCTCGGAGGCTTTTGAGGACCAAATTGAGCACTTTTTATATTTTCTTAGTTAATAAATCAATGTATTACTCATAAATAATTAAATAAACTCATTAGTCAAAACGTTGTTTAATTAAATTAAATCATACCATAGATACAATTTTATTCATACTTAATGACTTTGTTTTTGATTTCTTTCTTAAGCACTGCCCAATTGCTCGGAGGCTTTTGAGGACCAAATTGAGCACTTTTTGTATTTTCTTAGTTAACAAATCAATGTATTATTTATAAATAATTAAATCAACTAATTATTCAAAACGCTATTTAATTAAATTAAACCACCAAATTGAGCACTTTTTGTATTTTCCTAGTTAACAAATCAATGTATTCATAAATAATTAAATCAACTAATTAGTCAAAACGTTATTTAATTAAATTATATCGTAGATACAATTTTAATTCATAACTAATGTCTTTGTTTTCGATTTCTTTTTTTGAGGACCAAATTGAGCAATTTTTATATTTTCTTAATTCATAAATCAATATATTACTCAATAATTGATTGAATAATTATTACTAAATAATTAAACCCACTAATTAGTCAAAACGTTATTTAATAAAATTAAATCACAAATACAATTTTAATTCATGACGAATGTCTTTGTTTTCGATTTCTTTCCCAGGCACTGCCCGTCTATGCTGACTTTGGCAGCGACCTGATCCTCTGGCTGCAGGATCAGTTCACCATGACCCAGATGGACCTGTACAACTTGCTGCAGAGCAGATCCATCTTGTGCACGTCGCAAGGCGTTTGTTACAGCCCAATCGAAGTTGGCCATCTGTGCTGTCCCTTCTAAAGGCGACTCGTTCCATATGTTCTGCATAAATAAAGAAATTTACCAAAAATTCCATTCATGTGCTCAATATTGTGCAATAAATATACAAAAATAACAACAACAATGCCCACAATGCAGACAACAATTTAAATTGAGTGCACTGCTTTGTATTTTGTTGTCGCTTATTTATTTCTCTCACAGCAAATAAAACAGCAAAACTGGCTGAAAAGTCATTCCACATGCAACCATGTGGCCATTAATTTCGCAGACAGTTAGCGGAGTGAACACACACACATACACACACATAGATGCTGAATGTGGCAATGAAGTTATTTAGCCATTTTGTGTGGTTGCAGCGTTTGCAAGTGTGTGTGTGTGTGTGTGTGTTTGTGCGAACGTGTTTGTGCGGCTGTCAGTGTGTTTGATGTGGTCAACCAATGCGCCACCTGTTTGGGTCACTGCGCGGCACCGAGCGGAAATAGTTTGTCGGTTTGCAAGCGAAAATGTTTTGCAGCGTTGTTTTATGCATGTGTTAGTGTGTTAATGTGTGAGTAGATGAGTGCGAGTGCGAGTGTGTGTGTGATCACATGTACACATGTGGGCAATCAACAGCAGAGTTGGCATTTAAACAACAATGATCAATGGTGAACGACAACAACAATGCAAAATAAAATCACAAAAGCCACGACCAAAGTGACTGTAAACAATGGAGATGCTGGAATTGATATAAAGCGTGGAAAAAAACTAAAAAAAAAAATTGACTAAATTAACAGTGGATGTAGCAGTGAATAATCAGTGCAGAAAAAAATTTAAAAATATTGCCATGTGCTTCATGTTTCAATTAAATTCAATTTTGTAGAGCAAAATATGTGTTTTATGGATTTTGTGTGAAATATTTTGAAGCGCGACAGGAATTCGTATGCAAATGTTTGAGTTTTGTTTTCAAAAATACTATGTTATAATTAAAAAATGATTGATATTGCAACGATGAGGCACTCTGTGCTGTGCATGAATGCTTTTCCAAGCATACTTTTAGGCATGCACTTTGGAGTACGGCCGATTGGCTATAACTACGATATGGCAAGGATGATCCGCGGCGGTAATAGGCTGTGCTAGAACGATCGAGATAGAAAGAACAACTGGAATGTGCAAGAGAAAACCAGTATAAAAGCAGCAGTGTGCAGCGCAGAGGGTCGAGTCTTAGTTGAATAAGCAAAGTAGCAACAAGTGTAGATACAAGCAAAGTGTAAATCTGTAAATAAAGTGATTGTTGATTTTTGACTGCGTTTTGCGCTGAATTGAATGAAGTTGTTTTATTTTCAAGCACAATCCACAACGAACTTAGAGAAGTCATTTTCGTAACAATATAGTCATAAGTCAAAACTGAGTTTGAGGAAGAGTGGTTTCTTTTAATTAGGTCTATTCTCATTTCAATTGGGGCTAAAGACTCGGCTCTATGCGACAATATGTGAGTGCCCATCGTTTGGGCGGCACAGGAGGAGATTTTATGTACCTTAATTGAAAAGGCATGAGAGCCTATGGAAACCTTCTTAGGGCAACTGCAAGCTTTTGCCTACGTGCCTGCATTTCTAAAGGCTCCATAAACTTTAATGTTTTAAGTTAAGGCACTTTAGGCAGCCGCCGTGGCTCAGTTGGTTAGTGCGTTGGACCGCGAGTCGAAGGCAGCGACCCAGGTTCAAATACTGCCTGTAATAGCACCTAAAAAAAATAACGGGAAAACTCGTTTTCTCTTTCGGTGGCTGTCCTCTCAGCTGGAAATGGCAAACCTCTGAGAGTAAAAATTGCTTATGAAAGAGCTCCCAACCTGCCGTTCGGAACCGGCATAAAACTGTAGGTCCCTTCCACCCGCGTACAAATTCACACGCACAACACGGGTGGTTGCGGGAAGCTAGGCCTTAGTCTCGCGTAAGCGGGCTGTCGTGCCAGTCCATTATTATTAAATTATTCGCTTTAAGTCAAAGGCACTTTAAGTCAGAGTCACTTTAAGTCAAAGTCACTTTAAGTCAAAATTACTTAAAGTCAAAATCACTTTAAGTCACAGTCATTTTAAATCCTTTCGCTATTTGGTTACCATATGGCAACATGCTATTTTGTGGACGTCCGAACCCTCTATGGTATCAAGAGTAAATTTTTTTGTTGGTCCTTAGAATAATTGGAACTTTTAGAAATAATACAAAATTAATAAACTGAATGTTTAAGTTTAAAGAAGAGAAGTGTGCACATTTTACGAATGTTATATTTTTACATAGTAAAGAAAGAAGAAGCAAACAAAAAATTAGCAGAAATTACTAATTTAATTTTTTACTTTAATTTTAACTATACTGAATAAAGATATATTTCTAATTATGTGTCTGAACCCTCTATGGTAGCAATAGTAAATTTTTTTGTTGGTCCTTAGAATAATTGGAACTTTTAGGAATAATACAAAAAAAAAAACTGAAAGTTTAAGTTTAAAAAAGAGAAGTGTGCACATTTTACGAATGCTATATCTTTACATAGTAAAGCAAAAAGAAGCAAAAAACAACAACAGAAATTATTAATTTAATTTTTACTTTAATTCGAATATTTCTTTCAAATAATTTTAGCTAAAGTGAATAAAGATATATTAGATTTCTTATTATGTGTAAATAGTTCTATGTTTAAGAAATTATTGAGCCACCACAATATGGTTGCTGTCATATGACAACACTGTAAGAAACAGAGTTCGGTAATAAAAATTAATAAAATTATCATAGAATCTTGTTTATATATCCACACAGTAGATTTAATCAATAAATTAAAAATGTTAGCCTTCCCTGTAAAATCTAATCAAATCAAATAAAAACTAAAAGTAAATATTTTCTATTGATTACTTAATTCAATGAAAGTGAAAATGACCACGAAAATTTATTACTTTTAAATTAATTTCATTGAAATAATTTTTTAGTCACATATGAATTGTGCCAGCCATTTTTATATTTCTATTGATTTAAAAAAAAATCATAACTAAACTAAATACTTGTAAGGCTTGAGTAATCTTTATTGACTTAAAAAAATAAAAACTAAAACTAAATATTTTCAATTGATTACTTATTTCAATGAAAGTGAAAATGAAAATGGCAACGTAAATTTAATACTTTTAAATGCATTTCATTGAAATAATTTTTTAGTCACATATGAATTGTGCCAGCTATTTTTTATTTCTTTTCAGACATTTATTCACATATTTTTTCACACGTAGTTATTCACACATATCTATTCATAAAAACTTACACCTGCCTTATCACAAAGTTGGCGACCTTTCAGCGGCCCATGTATCGCGTCCACTGTTGGGCACTGTGCAAATTCATCAACGCTTAAGCCGCTTAGTTCCCTTCAATGAATTTTTTCTCCCCATTTCAGATAGTTTATATTTCATTTAAACACACACACACATTGTCATACTCACTCTCACACACGCACTCGGAGTGCGCAGTTAATTTCTGTATTCGCAGTGATTTATTTACGAACTGCAATGGCGTAAATAACATCAACTTGGGGCACAAAAAGTGCGCCAGCGCACTTTGGGCCACATTGCACATAGTAAATTAAAATTGAACCGACAACAACAAAAAGCCAAACAATCTGCACCAAAAACTTTCAGATATCATTCGCGTGTGTGTGTGCGATTTTTTGGCTGACCAAATGGCATTTCGTGACATTGCAGCCGCTGGATCAACAGATCCACTTGTAAATTGTTGAATTAACGCTGTGCCAATTAGGCAAATTGTCAATCGTTTCACTCGCCAATGCACTAAAATGCCAAAGCAAATATTGCCGCCCCCGAGCGCCACCGAAACCGCACTTTTAATCAACTGGGCGAGCGAAAAAACTCTACTCTACCCCTGTCAAGGTAACTCAATGACTGCTAGTTGCATTTGTTGTGCTTGCATTGTATTGTTTACTGTTGGCTCATGTCCAGCAAAATTGTGCCGACAACTATTGACTCAATGCCTTCGCACCCAACAACCTACTTACATACCAAACAATAACAACAAGAACAACAGCGGCTAATGGACAATGGCAAAGTTTGTGGCCACGCCACAGTTGATTTGCAAATATTACAAGTTTTCAAAAACTTTTCTGACAGCCAGCAACATGCACACCTCACTCTCGGGCCAACGTAGGCCGAAAGCGTAAAAGCCAACTTTTGACAAATTTCTTGCCAAATGGCTATCAGTGTCATGACCTTTGACAGCGGCGCTGCGCTCACATTTCAGGCGCAATTTTTGCTTTTGGATTTTACATTTCCGGTTTCCGGTTTCCGTTCGCCTCTTTATCTCTTATCTTCGCTGTGACGGCAGGAATTGTGTTCTTTCTTTTTTTTTTGCTTTATTGAAGTGACCATTCCACAGAGCTGCCAACATAACAACAACAACAACAACTAAAACCAATTGAGCTGAAAAGTTGCTTTAATAGAGCGTAATGAACGCAACCAACGTGCACGAGGGAAAACCGAAACTTTGTTGAGCCCAAAAACTTTTTTAAAATACGAAATCCATGAGCAAAATTATAAACTGTCGAAGTGACATTTGCCGGCTTTTGAATTATTATTTTGAATTATAATTTTGAACCTTGTAAAATGTTTGCTATTGAAAATTATAAGACATAGTATTTTATTTTTTTATTTGATACCTTAATCTATATATTTAGCTGATCTTCAGTCATCTGCATTTTCTGCGCATAGGAGTTACCCACAAAATGTGTCACTGTCATTTACGGACATAACTTTTCTTTCCCTTTAATAAAAGAAGGAATTATTGTAATTTACTTTATGCTTCGCTTCGATTCTCTGGTCTCACTTAATAGTTTTCTTCTCTGCCTTCTCTCCCTTATACGTTTTTCTTTTAGAACATTCTACAATTCTTCCACTCATTCATGATGTCATCTCAAGTTCATCTTTCAACTTTTCATACTTTGCGGCCCCTTTCCTATTATTTTCTGCTTTTCCTTCTTTCTTTTTTTACTTTATTTTTCGTTACTTTAATTTCATTTATATTTCATTTCAAGTTTATATTTCAACAATATTTTTTTTGTCTATTTGGTGCTCCTTTTCTATTATTTTGTGCTTTCCATTCTTTACTGATTTTGCTTGATTTTTTCATTTGAATTTTATTTACATTCTGCTATTCTTCCATCCATTCATGATGTCATCTCAAGTTCAACTTTCAACTCCTCACACTTTGTCCCCTTGGGACCCCTTTTCTATTATTTTCTGCTTTTCAATCTTCCTCTTTTTACTTCATTTTTCGTTCCTTTTATTTAATTTATATTTCGTTTAAAGTTTATCTTTCAACTATTTATATTTTGTGTATTTGGATCCTCTTTTCTATTATTTTCTGCTT